>CM047519.1:24064548-24429548 GCA_026122265.1 Ammodytes dubius | reverse complement strand
TGCTCTCTTTAACACACACTGAAATAGCCTGGCTCCCTGCTGGCAGCACATGAACTAGAAAAAGCTCTCTTGCTGATTATTGGCAGATGAAAAAAGAAGATCCGCAGGGGCTAGAGTAAGCGGAGGAAAAAAAACATTATTGACTTCTCACCGCAGCTACTATTTATCCCCCCCCCCCCCCCGTTTTCTTCCGTCCATGTATTTGTTTTTGAGGCTGTTAAGATTCTTGCCCTCTGAATATTCTTTAGGGGAAGTCTTTGATTGTGCTGCGGAAAAGGAATGCCTTTAATCGTGGGCTACAAAGGCTTCCGAAGGGACATGTCCCCGTCAAGTTTTTTTGTTGCAACAGATCTAGACAGATGAGGAGGAGGAGGGAGTGAGCATTGTTAACAGTCTGTGGGGAACTGTTCTCCGTGGCCCTGCGGTTTTCTTAGTGCCTGTGAAATGGGAGACTCAGTGATTCGCTTTCCCAGGCCCCTGTCTTCTTTTCTCAGGGCCGTAGTATAACCCAAAGAAGACGTTTTTCTAGTCTGTTAGCCTGGATGCCATTTATAGTCCCCCGACAGCAGCAGCAGCATGTTTCTAAGTGGTACATGGCACCAAATGGTGGTACATGGAGAGTGTTCACAGCCATCGCAGTTTAAGTGGTGTGGGCATAAAGCTAAAATAGAAGATAATGCTTAGTCTCTCGTCAAACGATAGGCAATATACATAGACAGTGTGTGACCATGGAGGTGGTTGGGCCCCCAGAGAGAGAAAGAGGGAGAGAGAGCCAGAGCACAAACTGAAACAAAGTGCTCCTTCTGAGTCTGTTTTGGCTTTGGGGTTATTGTCTGCTCAATGAGATATGATTGCACAGCCCCCCAATGCATCAACATGTTTAATATTGTTAGCCTCATAGCATAATTGTCTTAATCATATTTACTCTTCTCTACATTTACTCTACATCTACTCTATTCTACATCTACATTACTTTACCCTACTCTATAACCCTTAAAATATGACTTTGGCAATTATGCTATTAGGCTAACCAAAAGTAGATGTAGAGTAGAGTAGATGTAGAATAGAGTAGATTTAGAGTAAAAGTAGAGTAAATATGATTTAGGCAATTATGCTATGAGGCTAACGATACACCACACCAAGCATCTGATCTTGACCAAAGTATGCTTAAAGATTCAAGTCAGCCTTTTGTAATTTAAAGGTACATTCTGATTCGTTATGCTGAATGTACGGTTAGCAGTAGTTTCCCCACAAACCTATAGGAAAAAAAGAGCAGAGCAGGTTGTGGCATCCGTCAAAGTTGTGTGTCATGAAACGTTTTTATTTGATTTTCTTTATTTTTCTTTTCTTAAGGGGCCAAGTTCAACTCGATTGGCCCTCTAATTTGGTCCTAGTAAATGTGGACTGGTAGAGGCAGCTGGCAGCGCAGCATACGGACCAGGTTACACTGCCTTCCCTACAACAGGGGCTGCCATTCAGGCTACACAGGCAGAGGCTCTGAAACACACAATACATGGAAGAATCTTCAGTCGATAATTGTTCCTTTTTTCTATTTGAGCCTTAAAAGGTGTATTCAGTGATTCTGGAGAAACTCAAGGTTTACTCCAAGAATCAGTGATTGCACACCTTTAACTCTATACTAGTGAGCAGGGTTTGGCTTTTGGTTTCCATCTGTGTCACCATGTTATTAACACTACGTAAAAGTAGATCTGTTTTTGAATGCTTTTATATTCTACCATTATATGTATTACTTTTTTAGCAAACTATTATAGTTGATAATGATCTGTTTGTCCCTTTGGTGCATAGTGGCCTGTACAGTGGACAGCTATTGAGCTATGTTTGCCCATGGGGTTTTGATGTTACAGTTGCTCATCAGTGAGTGACCACAGTGAGATTCATATTATTATTATTATTTTAATTTTGACATAATATATTATTAAATGTATTGGTTTGTTTAATCTGTTTTAGATAACAGGATTAATAAGAAGGTTTTGCCAAATGAAAGTGTATATATAGAAATAATTGATTAAGTGGTTAAAGGACCTCTTGTACATACCTATATTCAAATCAACCAATTATAATTATGTTGCTGAATTTTATGTCAATGAAAATGTAGTTTTCACTTTCATTGATTTGAAGTTGGCCTCTTTTGTTGCAAAGGCCTGGTGGAAAGTGGTTCAGAAGGATGCTTTATTGTGTTAGTATTAGTATTGTTAATCTTTTGATTTTTAGTTTCTGTTCTCTTTGTTCTCATAAGGGTGTCTCGTAAGCTCTTGTCCAATCATACAATTTAATCAAAATCAATCAATCATGTATGACTTTTTAAGAGTTAAGAAAAGATAGATATGGATGGATGGATGGATGATGATGGATGGATGGATGGATGGATGGATGGATGGATGGATGGATAAATGAATTGATAGATAGATGATAGAGGGATGGATAGGGTGAATACGTAGGTTGGATGGATAGATAGAGCAGTCAGATAAAAACACAGCTACCCCAGTGTCTTCCAAATAGTCGTATATAATTATTGAAACCTTTTTATTTTTTTTTGCTGACAATTTTGCCTTCAAATATAAATTCCTTTTTATTTTCATCATATTAGCTAAGTTGGTCCAGCATAATCTTTCTATGAAGCCCACAAGTACCTCTGATGGGTAATACTCATAGATATTCTCACTTATGCCAGCAGCACTCATTGTGGACATCACATGTATCATGTACACATGGGCTAGCCTCCTATCTTGAACTTCAACTACTTTATTGTCATTTACCATAAACAGAGTTTCCAATGAACAAAATGATTTTTGTACGGACCAAGATGCAAACAAATACAAGATAAAGAAGTAAGCGGTAATAGACAAGACAAGAAACAGGGCTACAATGAGTCACCAGTGCAGGGCATCGCAGTGCAAGTTAAAGACAATGATTCAATATATACTGCAAATTTGTAGTGATAAAATGTAGGACCATTTCACAGGCCTATATATATTTCCTAGGTTGCAGTGTGCATCATGTACAATTTTTCGATGATGACCAGTTCAGTTCAGTTCCACCCACTGTTCTCATTGTCTTTTATCTCTGCGCCCGACCCCACTGCTCTCTCTCTCTGTCTCTCCTGTCTGTTTGCCCCCCCATCTCTCTCTCCCTCTATCTCTCTGTCTCTCTCTCTCTCTCTCTCTCTCTCTCTCTCTCTCTCTCTCTCTCTCTCTCTCTCTCTCTCTCTGTCTCTCTGCCCTCTCTCCTCTCCTGGCGCTCCTATGTGACAGACATGCACCAGCCCCTTGTGCATTAAGCATTACGTCATATTCCTTCTGGCCCAACCGGGGGTGCCAGCTGTTGATGTCACCCCTTGGGTCTTTTTTAATTTTCGGGATTTCCGCCATTGGGGTGAGATGAAGGGGGGGGGGGGAGAGCCCCATGACCTCATCCCAATGCAGCCACATGAAGAGGCCCACGGGGGCAGAAGCAATGCCCATGGGACAGGCCTATATACAGGGCGTGGTGGGATGGGGTGTGGTGTGGGTGAGCACGGCAAGGACCCAATCTAGTAGCACTGTGTTGGTGCCCTCTTTGATGTGAGAAAATCAATTGTGTAAGAGTACCTATAGGAACCCTACTGGAGTACGAGAAAAATACTCTGTACACGTTAGAAGTCACCTATTACAAAACACTTGAGTAAAAGTTCAAAAGTATCTCATTTTAAAAGTATTTAAGTATCTATTAGCTGGTATGGAATGTATGCAAAACAATTACGATCATTAAAATAGTCAGTAGCCATTACATTTTGGGCAGTGTCAGGTTTATTAGCCTACAATGTTTTTTTTTATAAACTCTTCATATGTTTCTGTGCTACCATACTAATTCATAAAGTAACTTGAGTGATCATATACATGTAGTGGAGTAAAAGTATAAAGTATCATGAAAAGAATAGATTCAAGTAAAGTGCAAGTGTCTCAAGCGTGTACTTCGGTAGAGTACTTTGAGTGAATTCAGTTACATTAGAAAATGAGCGATTGTGTTTTTGCGCTCCCCTCCTCGACTGCCTAACCGTGCCGTTACCTCGTACTCGTGACAGCATGTCTGTGTCTCGCAAAACACTGCCGCGATCCCTTGAGCTCTTAAACGCGGGCCTTTCAGCGGCTGCAAATTTCCTTCCCTTTCAAAAGGGGGATCAAATGTTCCTACCAAAAGAAGATCTCTCTCTCCTTCTCTCAGTCCTGGAGGCGCAGAGCAGGGAGTCGACACCGCTATCCGTTGTAATTGATTATGGAGGGTGCCAGAAGTTTTTTTTCTTTTCTTCCTATTGATATGGACTGAGAACAGTTCAGAGAAAAGGAAACACCTTCATTTGAACACATTTGAAGCTGCTTGTTGTAGCTAAATCTTTAAGGTCACATACTGTAAATGTGACATTTTTTTTAAAAGCGCATTGAATAGACAGACATCTGCCTCCTATACGTCTTATTGGTTTACAGCTGTAGTATGTTCCCCCCACCTTCACCTTTACTCATTGGAGGAGGAAGATTATCTTAATTCTTTGTTGTTAAGTTCATTTAAGTTCCTTTTATTTTTCAATTTACACAAGGTATATCGAAATTCATTCTTCGCATATCCCCTCTCAAGTTACCACACTTCGGAGGGGGTCAGAGCGCAGGGTCAGCCATTACGACGCCCCTGGAGCAGTTTTAGGGTTAAGTGTCTTGCTCAAGGACACAATGGTAGAGATGGTGGGCACTGTAGATGTTATACCAGCCACCACTAGTTTTACAAATAACACCCTCCTGTCCGGTGCCAGGGGTCAAACCAGTCGGCCCCCTTTTCCTCTCCATCCTACCACCTGTGATACGTTGTTTGACAAAATGACCTTATTCCCTTCTTTAACTACTTCAATACTTGTAAAGAAGTGTAATGCAATGCCTCAGTTATAGTGCAGAAAAGAAGAGCATGCTTCGACCAAAACTTGTTCGAGTGTGTCAAATATTTCAGTCGATTCTGCCTGTGGAAGTTCCCATCTCTCTGTGTGCATGTGATGTCCTAGGTCTTGGGTATATATGTGCAAATCACATTTTCCACTGCACAGTGAGGGTTCACAACAGATTTCAATGACTTTGCGTTCAGAATAATAGCTGTTAGTTTTTACATTCTGTACTTGTGTTTTTTTTATGATGTTTTGTAAATGTTGCTGTTGTCATTACAAGTCTGTACTTTGAAGATTCAACTCATCTCTCTGACAGAAAAGGATTTTATGTTTTTTTACTACTAGTGACACACTAGTTTGTTTTGTTCTCTCTTAGGACGCTCCTTGTGTATTTCCCGAGCATTTGTGATTCTGGCTCTTCTCATGAGGCCCACACACCTACATCTCCAGTACAGTAGACATTTAAGAGATGCGGATATCTTGGTTCTGGATATCAGATACTGTCCAATATCATCATTATTCTACATTTCTTTGTTGGTGGTGATATTGTGGTTTTTTTTTTTCTTTTTTTTTTTTTAATACTCTGAGTTTTTTCTCAGCCGAGCTAAGGGTGTAAGGGCAGGGTGTCATATTGTATCATATTGTATCATATTGTATGAAATGTAAAGCCCACTGAGACAAATGTATTTGTGATTTTGGGCTATACAAATAAAACTGATTTGATTTGATTTGATTTGTGTGGAAGGTTAGGAAGGCGTAAGCAACACAGCAATTTTAATTTAAAAGAGCAACAAATAAAAACAAATGTAAAAAACTGCTTTGAACGATTTTAATACCGAACATCAGAACTCAACTTTGGAATTGCTTAACTATTTTTGATGTGTGCTATATCACATAGCTACGGTCTTACATTTTTTCATAGTGAAATTAACTATGGAATTCTGATTCGTACGTGGATCGTAGTTGTATAAATCTGATAATTAGATTGCAGCCATAACGGAAGAAATTTCAAAAAGATAATCCGAAGATTGTTATCAGTGATTGAATGTTTTGCTCTCCGCATATGAGATATTAATAATAATATAATAATAATAATGATAATAATGATCTCTCTCTCACTTTCTTTTCAGTATCACCCTCTGTCTCTGTGCAACACGAGTGAAGATGACCGACAAGATAGTGTGTTCATCACCATTGTCAAACTGGAGCACAGGGTCCCAAGGTGTCTGCCACTGCTCGATAAGGTACGGCACACAACAACACGCACGCACGCACACACACACACACACACACACACACACGCACACACACACGCACACACGCACACATATACACACACACATACATACACACAGTCATGCACAGACACACACACGCGCACACACAAACAGACACCACACACACACACACACACACACATGTGCGGACACACACGCACACACACATACACACACACATACATACAAACAGTCATGCACACACGCACACACACACACACAGTCCTCTGAGAAACTTCCCTCTGCGTGACCCCTTCCCCTGCTCAGACATGACAGCACACAGACAAGCCGTCTTGCCATCTTGTCGTCTGTCCAGCACCTCTTCCGCTCTTGGATTTGGACTTTAAAGGGGGGAAGATGTTTTGAGAGGGGAATGATTTGGCAGGAGCTTAATGTTTTGTTCAGGACAGGGGATCTTACAGAGAGCTTGTGCTTGGACAGAAGGGGGGGTGGGGTGGGGGCTCATAGCTCAGTGCTGCTATGTAGCAAGTGGCAGTGAGCCCTGGCTTTGGATGTGAGGCTTTTCAAGCCCCAGCTGTCACTGGTCCGATCCCAGCCAGCCAGAACCAGACACTCGCTGTTCTCCATTTCTGCTTCCCTCTAATATGAACACACAGCAGCCAGAGCTCCATAGATTCCACCCACAATCGTTCCGACGTACATTATGCCTATGACCTAAATCACCCTTGTGTTTTAAGTGTTCCACCATACATTCTGGGGCCCGGCATATATCCTTTAACTTTAAAAGTAGTGTGATCTAAAAGCTATTTTTCCCTCCTCCGTTTTTTTCAAGTGGTGACAAATTAGCAGGCAGGAGTAAAGTTAGGCGACTGGCTTTTTTTAGCCTGTGTTTTCTTTTCCCCTAATTTAAAGCCATGTTTAGGAGCTGCCCGCCGTGGCGACGATGTAGAGACATTCCCACACACTTTCCCCCGCTCCCTTTCTTCCTCCTCCTCAGTGGCGTGCATAGAGGGGGGGGGGGGGGGGGGCAAGTTGACTTTATACATTTTTTTTTATTCAAACTAGTTTATTTAACATGTTGGCTAACAGCACTTCTACACTTGCATTTCGGTCATATAATGTGCATTTGAGCGGACCAGGTGCCCCTTTGGTTAGACTTAAGGGCATACAGTACATGTAACTTTCTACCATGTTTGACCAACTGAATGAAGGCTACCAATTCACAACTGTTCATAAAAAAAGTTGACGAATTAAAGCACTGCCCTCTTTTGCTGTTCATGGCTCTTTTGATACGTCAAAGGTTTATAGTAATAGTTTAACATCACCCCGATGGAAATGCTCATTTCAGTTAGCGCGTCAATGGAGTTTTCCATTTTAAATTAGCATTGAGCTAACGGACTGGGTGCTGATTATTTGGCACATGGTTGTAAAGGTTATGCTAGCAATGCAGTGGAGTTGTATGTACAGTATAGGTTCTTGTATGTATTAGAGAGTCTGTTGTGCATACCACTGCTCCTCCTGTTGCCCCTGCAGTGGGAACCAGAGCTAGCGGGCCGGAACCAGGGGGTGGGTGGGGGGTGTTTGGGTAGCAAAACAGCTCTGATAAAAGCCTTAATGGCAATGCTATGTTGTCCCATAAACAAAACACGCTCTCTTCCCCCCTCATGCAAAAAGCACCCTTGGACAAAAGGCTGCTGCTGCCTCCGAGTGCTTTCTCCCTCCCTGCAGACAGAGCGCCTTTGAAATCAGGAGAAGTGAAGGAGGGAGGAGAGAGGGGAGGAGAGAGGGGAGGGGAAGTGTGTGTTGTGTGTGTGTGGGAGGGGGGGGTCCTTCTTGTTGTTTTTGGTTGTCCCGGAAAGTATGTGTTGCAATAAACTCCACTCCAGCAGCCACCTGCATCCTCGCTTCCTTTTAGCCAGATTCAAAAAGCTTTTTGGTCGTGGTGGATTTATTGGGGGGGGATTCATGGTGCAGCTGTTGTTAGGAGCTTGCATTGCTCTCGGCCCCCTCGTTTGAAGGAGGTCGACTGAGATGGTTTGGGGATGGTGCGGTGCCTGGTCCAGCCCCTGGTTCTCTGGATGGGACTTGTTTACACTGTTTAGTCTGACTGTAACCCGCCCCGGCCTGATCTATAGATACCCCCAGGCCACAGAAGGGCTCGTGTTGCACCGCACACACTCTGAAATAGACTGTAAACCAAACAAAGTGTAGCCTGACAAACCTTAGGAAGATAAGGTTTCCGTCTTCCAATTTTTGTTTTTATTTTGGGTTTTTTCGGCGACATGGAGATTGCTCTGCTGATGTGCAGTGATTGGTGCCGCCTCCTTACTAATGCTCTTTTATCTGGTCGAACCAAAATGGATCTCACAGCTGGTTAGGTTATAGAGTTGACCTCTTAATAGGCTGTCTATCTTCATCTCCATCTTTAAAATCAAGTCAAAACACTGGTTGTGTTCGGAAACGTCCTCCCTCCTACATACTCAACATCTACTACATACTGTCTACTTAAAGATCGATTGTGTATGCGAGGTGCGTCGAAACATTCACACTGAAGTATATTCAAGCAATAAAGAATTTCTTCTTCTTCTTATAAGATTCTGGTCGTTTAGACGCTGTTTAGCGTATTACCGCCCTCCACAGGTTAGATAACTAGATTTTTACATACAGTCCAGGGGCCTCTACGAATAGTCCAATCTCCTAACCTATAAGCCTCCTTTCCTATGCCTTAACCCCTAAACGTCATCAGGGTTAAGGAGAGATGAAAAGGTGCTTCCTATCAAACATAGGAAAAGACAGCACTGTTTCAAATGAATTCGACTCCACTTTTCCTAACCGACGTCATTACGCAACGGCGAGTATTGCTGACGTGAGTCTCTAGCGTGAAACTTCACTATTTTCCGAAAATGGACTACAACAAGCGCTCGTTTGATCCATGCGTTCTTTTCATATTGATAATTAAATCAGGTTGTCGCCAACAGAGTGAGAATCACTTAGATCGGACTTGGCCAAGGGGAATATGTAAGGCCACTTGAATCCCAATTCACATGTGGGAAAAAAAGAGGCTACACTTATGTTGATGTTGAAATGAACTGCCCCAGTAGCCTAGTCTTCATTAAATGTGAAGTTGGCATTTTATTTTCTCATGGTGTAAATGATGTGCTACAAAAATAACTATTATGATGTTGGTCTTTTATGAGTTCTTTATTATCTTTATGGGGGGGGGGGGGTATTTTGTTGTAGCCGAGTTAAATCTTCCTCTCTTCTCCTCTCTTCTGTTTTACCTCTCGTTCGTATTCGTGTAGAGTCGGTAAACTCCGTCGGTGGCTTGTTGCTTTATATTGCCGCCGTAAAGCATTATGGGATACCACTATCTCCTTTCCTTTCGCATAGGTTGGTCTGGAGTAACCTATGCTAAAGGAGGGTTAAAGGATGAATCGAGGCTCCTTTCCTATGCCTTTCCTAAGCATTTTGAGAATTCGAATCACCTATCCGCCGAGTACTTCCGGGTCATCTCGATAGGAAAGGAAATTTCATATGCAAAAAAGAGAATCCATAGAGGCCCCCGGCCCGCAGGCCTGTTGTGCAATGCATTGTGGGGCGGTTGAGTATAGGAAAAGTATCCAATCGATCCATACCCAAAATCTTCCCGGAAGTTAGTACTCATCCGGCATTTCTCGCATACCAAACTGCTACCCAAACCGTCACATACTCAAATTGAAGTCAACATTAGTATGAGTAGGACGTTAGTACACAGCCACTGTCTCCAGATCCCCTTCATAAGGAGTAGTGCATTAAGGCCTCTAACCATCGCCCTCTGGTGCACTAGTCTGCACCACTGGCCACCTCTCACCCACATCCACTTCTTTGCATGAAATGAGCCGTTAGAGCCTTCAGTAGAAGCACATCTTCTACCTTAGTGAAGACTTTTTAAAGTCTTTAAAAGTCTTTAGAAACCACACTGTACAATACTGGACATTTGAGAACTACTGTATATTATTTTCATCAAGTAGAATTACCTAATAAAATATTATTGTAGATCTGTAGGAATTCTTTAAATGGATCATTTATGTTTTCTTATATGCAATTATTCTCTATGTATATCCACCATATTCAGAACATTAGCCCACACACATATTAAATATGTATGTGTTATTGTTTTCATGAAACTCATTAAGGGCGGGGGGGTTCTTTCCTAAATCTAAAAACTTAGTTGAGATGTAGTGATATACAGTAGAGTCTTTTCTGTACACACCTTTCCTAAGTTAACTTAAAAAGAAAATGTATTAGAAAATCTTCAAATCAGAAGTGCCCAAAAGGGTATCTAAATCCAAATCTTTCTGCAGCTCTTTGTTAGCTATCTATACTCATATCTCTCTCTCTCCTCTCCTCTCTTCTCTCTCTCTCTCTCTCTCTCTCTCTCTCTCTCTCTCCTCTCTCTCTCTCTCTCTCTCTCTCTCTCTCTCTCTCTCTCTCTCTCTCTCTCTCTCTCCTCTCTCTCTCTCTCTTCTCTCTCTCTCTCTCCCCCCACGCCAAATCAAAAGCCTCCACCGCTCCAGTGGTTTTGCATCATTACACAACACAACACAAGCTAGAGAGGCCATGGGCTTTTTTTTCTCTGTTGTTCTACAAAGTGCTTTCTGTCTGCTTTCCACTAGCCGGCCTGACCAGTCTTCTGATTTACACCCAAGCCCTGGAAAGCTTCTCCAGCTAAGTCACAGAGCAACACATGACTCAGCCAGAAAAGGGCCATGGAAGGCAGCTACGCCACCAGCGCTTCTCCTAACTCCACACAACACACTGATTTTGCTCAGAGTAAAATTGCTGTGATCTGTACATTTCTTTCAAGACAGACAGTGAAACATCATCCATAAGAATCCATTGTTCTGAGGAAGCAGCTTTGTACAGTGATGGAGTCCATGGCCCCGTGTCTGAACTTGTTGACTCCGTAGAAAAGCTCTCGCTTATTGATTCTGCTCCTCTCAGATGAAAAGGGTTTAGGCCTGATTGTTCAGTAATCCGGTTTTCTTTAACTAGGGTTTTCATGTACAGTGCGTGTGCGTGTGCGTGTGTGTGTGTGTGTGTGTGTGTGTGTGTGTGTGTGTGTGTGTGTGTGTGTGTGTGTGTGTGTGTGTGTGTGTGTGTGTGTGTGTGTGTGTGTGTGTGTGTGTGTGTGTGTGTGTGTGTGTGTGTGTGTGTGTGTGTGTGTGTGTGTGTGTGTGTGTGTGTGTGTGTGTGTGTGTGTGTGTGTGTGTGTGTGTGTGTGTGTGTGTGTGTGTGTGTGTGTGTGTGTGTGTGTGTGTGTGTTATTGGATCACATTACCTCAAGTGGGCCTTGCCCACATTTTCCCAAGTCATGATGACAAGGTGGCCACTTTGTAAGCAGGCAGAACCCAGGGATCCAAAGACAAGCGTCTTTGAGTGACCTCCAAAAAAGCGCTGTATAAACCCTATCAACAATTACAGCAAAATATTGTCAAATGGAGTAGAATACATTAGTATAAACGCTGTAAAACAAGATGGCATATAATTAGTGCAAAATAATGTTGTGGATATGGTGCTAAAACGGAGCAGAGTGTGGGTGCTTTTTCTCCTCAAACCATAGAGTTTGCTACTGTATTAGCATGCACAGTCAATTCTTTGGGGGTCTGACCCAAGGTGTTTTCGCCAAAAATTCTTAAGTTCTACTGCTTAAAGTTTCTTTTGATTATGCCCTGCTTCATTCATGAAGCTTTATCAATTAAAAGGGCTGTCAATTCACCTTTATACCATAGATCCCTTATTCTTGCTGCTGGGGTGGGGGGGGGGGGCACTGGACTAGATTACATAGGCCAATCATTGTAACTGCACCGTAACATGTATTTATTTATTGAGATATTAACTGAGCTCAATGCTGATCCGTTGCACTGACAGGGTGTCTGAATGTATAATTGATTATGGTTCTGTTTTCTGGGAAAAATAAATGGCCCATCACAGGTCATGAGAAGTAGTCTGACCCACGGTGTCCTCTAGTGTGACCTTAAGGTTCAGGACAGGAAGACAAGTCCCAGTGGCAGGAAGTGGTAGAAAACAAGGGAAGTCCACCATTGAAGGAGAAATAAATCATGGGCCTCATGACAATGTTTTTGTCTTCTTGCGTGTGATTGTCTGTTTGAGAGGGGGTCGGGGGGGGGGGGGGGGGGGTGGGGGCTGAGTACACTGACCTCAGGCCATT
This sequence comes from Ammodytes dubius, assembly GCA_026122265.1. Taxonomy (NCBI): domain Eukaryota; kingdom Metazoa; phylum Chordata; class Actinopteri; order Uranoscopiformes; family Ammodytidae; genus Ammodytes; species Ammodytes dubius. Next base: position 24,417,175 of record CM047519.1, on the reverse strand, counting down.
CGTGTCTGCTGTCTTTTAAGCAAAGACAAGGGGGACTGGAAATGCAATGGCCGCTGCCTCCTGGCCGCTCAGTAGCCCAGTCCAACGTCTCCAGTTGATCAGAGTGGAGTGGAGGAAGGAGGAACACAGAGGGCACATCTGGAAAAAGAGAGATATAGTTCAGCTTTTTAGAGAGTAAATGCAAAAAGCAGCAGGTACACAATGGACATGTTGGCTAGTGTGAAACGCATCAGTGTTAGCACACTCCTGGGTTTTTCCTTTTGATTTTCTCTCTCCTAAGTACATTCATTGTTTGCTAGTTGCACGGTTGTCTTCAGAGGGATAAACTATGTTCTGTTTCTCTCTTCTTCTTCGTCAACATTGGACTAACTTCTGTAACCTTGGCCATGCTGCGCTAATTGACAAGCAAGTGCCCTGCTCCTCATCTCAAACTATTGTGTTGCACTTTTTAATCTTTGAAGCAAAACACACACACACCACAAAACACACACACACACACACACACACACAACACACACACACACACACACACACACAACACCACCACACACACACACACACACACACACACACACACACACACACACACACACACACACACCTTAGCTTTCTTGTTTTTTCTCCCATATATCAAACACTGCAAATCTTTGCATGAAAAGTTGGGACGTTTCTAAATCTGTTGAAAAGTACAGCCTTCTTGCTGTCGATAGGTTTTGACTGCAGATCGTTTCGTCTTGAAGTAGCGTTTGGCTTACATCAGTTCCTACTACCAAGCAGCAGTGTGAATGTGTGGTCACATTATTGGGGCACAATGCTGCACTTGCTAATGTACCAATTATGTCTCCTGCTTTTACACATTTATGTCATTTAAGAATCAGAAAAAACAATACTGGAAATAAACCAGAGTTCAACTAAACGTGGAAAATAAAATAGTATAGGCATACCAACAAGCACACAGGAGCGTTTTGTGATGTTGTAAAGTTTATCTTTTGACCTGCTCCCCTTGACTACCAGGGTTTGAGCTAAGCTAACCTGATGAGCGACCTTTACACATTTCTATATATATAAAAAATAAAAAATGCACACGCAGTTACAGGAACGGTTAATGTCGCCTTTTTCTTGAGCGGAGGGTGAGGCAAACAGGCCACAAACTTCAAATGATGATCTATTCCCTTTGGAAACAGTAACTAATCACATTCCTCTGTTTGAGCCTGCATGCCTGACCCCCTGTCGACACAGCTTTCCCTCCCATTTCCTCTGCTGCTAAAGTTAGCCACTGTCATACATACTGGCCATATCAATGTGGAGATAAGTCAGTAGGAAGTACTTAGCTCTAGAGTCCACTAGCAGCCCTAATGACTGCCTGCTCTTCAGTCAGTGCACTCATTACGGCTCCCATGATGTATGCTTGTAGTTTGATTAGCCCGGTCTCTTTTCTGGGGCTCTGTCTAATTTATTTATTTTGTCTTCCATTACAGTAGATGCTGTTGTGACTGTGGATGTGTTGGGCTGAGGCAGTGTCCTCTGTGTCTTGTTCCTCTCATCTAGCTGTAGATATTACAGTACATATACAGTGGTGTAAAGGGTACCTGAAAGTAAGAATACACATACTTTACTAGAAAAATGACTCTATTACAAGTCCCCTACACAACTTAAGTATATTAAGTATCAAGAGTATTTGTGTAAGTATAACCAGGAAATGTACTTAAAGTATTACAAGTAAAAAGTGACTGTTCTAGTATTGTATATAAGATTATTATTACTCATGCATCAATGTAAGAGTAGGGGTTGTAGTGGTTTGACTTAAGTTATCAAAAGATGGACTGTGCTTTTAAGCCTATACTGTTTGGTACTTTACAATAATGAATAAACTCTTCATATTTTGCAAAAGAAAATCTTAATGGGTAAAGAAACCAGTAGCTTAAGTTATCTTTATCAGGTAAATGTAGTGGAGTAAAAAGCAGAATATTACTCTCTGAATTGCAGTGGAGCAGAAGTATAAGTAGCATGAGAGGAAAATATTCAAGTAAAGTACAAGTGCCTCAAACTTTTACTTAAGTCCAGTACTGGAGTGAATGTAGTTAGTTACATTACAACACTGCCACGTGACACTCACAGTTTATTGTTATGTTCATAAAGCCCAACAATGGACACCTTTGTCAAGTCGTCCCCTTATTATCAATAAGATTTGATGTGAGACAACAGGTGTTTTTTTCAAACTTAGTTCTTGTCAGTTACCGAAAAATCAATAGTTTCTTCCTAATAGGCTGTGTCCTGTCTGTGCCCACTCCTCACATCATTGTAGGCCTTTGTTACCTGCCCATGTACCATCAGTTTATGGTAAAGTTGGTTGTCAATAGGACTGTACACACAAACATTCATGGCAGGATGAAGCTGAAGAGTTTTGCTCATATAGCACCATCATCAGGCTTTACTTATTTTTTTTTTTCGGAGCAATTTTCTTAAACAACTGTTAGATGGATTAAATGTGATATAGTGTCACTGTGTTTATCCCTTGACTTTGCATCTATAGAGTCACCACAGGGTCAGAATGTTAATGTGTTCAATGCTTTGGTTTATGATGAAAGGCTTGCAGACCTCCCATCAGCCTCAGCTCTACTTTCTGCCTAGTGGCTAAATATAGCAAATAATAGCATTGTAATAGGTGACTTGTAACTAGAATCATTATTTTAAAAAGTTATCTCAACATTTTTACTCAAGTATGATTTTTCAGGTTCTCTTTTTACACCACTGATGCCAAACTATGTCATTTTGGTCTTTGCAACACTGCTTGTAGAAGTCTGAAGTGATGTAGTGATGTAGTCAGGCACAGTTGATTGTTTCCACTGAACCAAGGGCTTGGAGAGTAGGAATAAGCATGCTGGAGTCATGGACGTCCACCATGTATATCTGCTGTGTTAGAAGTCCCAAGGTCAGGATAACAGCTTGATAGGTCTGGTGTTTTGGAACCATCACACAAAACAAGGAGAGCCTGTTCCCATGGGACTCTGCCCAAAAAAATAGACTTTAGACAGGGAAGAGCCCGGAGGAGGAATACTTCAGGTTCCCTCTCCTTAATGGGACATTTTAAACTTCTACTCTACTACAATTCAGTACATTTGTACTTATTAGTCCACTGCATTTCTCAGACAATTTAAGTTACTTTGATAATTGAGATTTTTTCCACACGATAAATATGAAGAGTTAGTAAATTATTGTAGTCTTTTTTTAATGTGAGGATCGTCTGCTTTTCCTGTTTAATGATTTAAATGTCTACCAAAGTTAACAATCAATAATATGAATAAAAAATCCTCACTTAAATCTACAATGAACATAACATGTATTTGCAGTCCCATACAGGATGAGCTCCGCTTCATCCAGCTACAAGTGTGTTGCTTCTACTGTAGGAGTAATAACTTATAGGAGTAATAATAATCATATAAAAGAACAACAGTCACTTTGACTTTTAACACTTTAAGAGCATGTTCCTGGTTAAACTAAGGCTAAGACAGGGAAGAGCTCGTAGCAACAGGAATGTCATCTCAAGTCCCCCCCACACACACACCACAAACAACACACACACACACACAAACTTTCTGCTGTGTTGCCCTCAGCTTGTCCTGGGAGGGCTTGTTGTAAGCAACTTCAGGCACAAGATATGTCTGCTCATTAGGTCCAGATAGTGGCTGTATTCACACTGGTTGGTGGGTCCCTCCCTTTGCCACCTGAGCGCCTACTTAATCTGAGTGAGAACAGAGTGTGTTTCTGTCCGAGCTCACCATGCTGTTACAGTGTAAAATTAACAGGCCTGGGCACTCAGGGCTATTTAGCCAACTTTGGCAGATTGAAATTTGTCTTCTAACCATATGGAATTAGGTCTTGTCCCGCCTTATTGTAGAAATACTAAGGGTCTAAGGGCATAGGTTGTCATATTGTAATGTGAAGCCCACTGAGGCAAATGTTTATTTGTGATATTGGGCTATACACAAATAAAACTGATTTGATTTGATTTGGGGTGGGAGACACTTTGCCCTCAACGCGCTGACTCTAGAACATGAGGAATGTCCAGGTGGTATGGAGCAGTTGACCATCTGACCTCTTCTCATGTTGAAAGGGGGGAGTTGAAGGTCAGAGGTAAGGACAGACTTTTTCAGGTCACACCTCAACAGATGTCACCGTGACCTGCAGCAATGCCAAATATGACTATAATGATGATGTCAATATCTCTGTCATCACTCCTACCAACCATATGTGTGTGATTTGTAGCTGGTCTGCTTCTCTGCTGTGCTCCCTTCATTTAATTAAAGTATATATTTGAAAGTAAAATGAGACATTTGCCACGGGGCAATGGTCTACTGTAAAGAATCAGGATCATTATGTGGTAGGCTACCTCCTCCCACTCTCTCTATGTGTCAGTGGAATCATTCCTTAATAGAAATGTTGTCTATGGAGATTTCTGTTGAATGGATGGTGCAGGCCGAGTTATGCTTGTGGCTAGAATGAAGCACTCAATACAGCTAGAAACATATTTTTATTCTTTCTTTTCATATTGTATCATTCACTGTATTAAGAAATACCCACGGATAGTATATACAAGGAAATACCCTGCATGTATGGTTGAATGTAGAGAAGGACCCATGGGAATGGGGTGGGTTGGAGTGGGCTGGGTTTAGGGAACCATAATGTATACTGTATGTCCTCGCCAATTGGTGAATCTACTGTATGTGTCATGTTGCTGACATACTAATACTGTATGTTGTGGTACCACAGCAGACCTTTTTTGCATGTCTTGCCCTGGCTGGCTGTTCTTTCTCTCTCTTGCCCTGCTTGCCAGCGTTGCTAAGCTATAAACACTGACCTGTGCACACGTACATCAAAATCTGGAAGATGTGTGTGTTTGCTTTGAGAGGGTGGTGTTGTCTCCCCCTCTCGCTGAATAGCTCCTGTAGGCATGTAAGGGAGAACACAGGCCCTCTCTGATTCTGCGGTACAATTTGAACTTGTCGACAGCACAACCGCCGCAAAACTTTTATACACAAACAGCGAGATGTCTGCTGTGTGCCGCTCGGTGGGAAGTATGAAGCTCTCCAAAATAGAAAGCCGTTTGGACTATCACCTGCATGTGTTTATGTGCGGATCGCAAAATATGTCCCATGTTGGAAAAAAGCTAATGTGTTGTCCAGAGTTCTTTTTTTACCTTTGGAGAAGCTAAAGAAAAAAGAAAAAGAAATCCCATTTATTCTATTCCAACGCAGTTTGACTTGTTACAGTGTTTCCTCTGAACATTGTAAAACAATTAAAAGACCAAAAAAGGGCAGATCCTCTACTAAACTGTGACACCAAACACACAGATTGAGTGAAATCAATTCATGTACTATTTAATTGAGTTCACTTGACATCAGTGACATTGAGATACTGCTGGATGTCCACAGCTCATCAAATGGGAGTTTCTGAAGAAGGCTTGTTCAGCTACGTCACATCACATTAGGGGAGAGCAATCTTACATTTTGGAAGCACATCAAAAGCTCTAATGATTTAAGGCCTTTGACGCAAGATAAACCAAAGAATATCTTCTTTCACAAGCAATTGTGTACTTGTGATTGGGCACACACTCCCCCACCCCCCTCCACCCACACAAACATGCATAAACACTGTCTGGCCATGAGCGTCTGCTGCGCGTGCTACACTAGCTTATGTGCTCCCTGAGGGCGAGCGCGCCGCCCTTCTCTGCCGGTATGTGAGAATGCAAAGTGTTTGCGTCTCAAGGCGTTCATATTAACAGGCACATCTCTCACTTGTCACTTCAAAGGGAGCGTGCGGAGGTCAGGGTTTCATCAGGCTGTCGTCGGGCGCAGACGATCAGAGAAAGAAAAATGCTTCCCCCTAAAAATAGAAGTAGCGTGTCATGCTCTTCAAGAGAGACCGGGCCCCAGATCATACCCGTCTATGTGCCAAATGGCTGTTATTAAAATGCCTCCGAGACCCCTTAGCTGGTGTAGGGAGACACCTCCAGCTCAAGCTATAGTGAGATGGGCACAGAGACTTAGGGAGAGAGAGGTCGAGAGATTTAGAGATGTTGTCCGCTTCCTCACCAACTCAAATGTTTCGGCATTACTGCTATGATATAATGTTATAATGTTAACCTATGCATAGGTTACACCTGTGCATTATGACAAATGAAGCTCTTGAATCTAGAGTTGATTCTCTGCTCCTCCTCTGTTTAGATGAAGATGTTTTTCTACAGGGGGATGGTTTAATAGGATGATCTGATGAGTGCTTAATGGCCCTGCAGTTATGACCGTACTATACCGCTGCCTCTCCCTTGATGAATGAGGCGTTCATAAGGCCAGTCACTTATTATTGCTGCAGTATTAGTCCTTTGATCTTCCAGCAGGTTGGAGTTTTTTTTTCTCAGAGGGGGTGGTGGTTGTCTTGTCAAAATATCTTTGCAGAGTGGGATCGGGCCTGGTCTTGCCCGGCTAAGGGGAGAGGAAAAGCCTGGAGGTGTACACAGGCAAACAGTGCGTAGGGTTAAAACCTGACTGCATCAACAACAGTGGACCTAAGACATCTTCAAATGTTTTATCGTTTTACACTTGTTTTTTTCTAATCTGTTGTGACTTTGTTTGGTTTGTCAGGTGGTAGGCGCCTGGTTTTAAGGCCAGACACTGCAGCAGGTGAATAGGGGAAAAAAAAAAGAATTTAACTTATAGATGTCATCCCAAAACTTTGCCAGTTAATGACTGACATTGAAACAATAATTTATTTTTTGTATTACACTTTTTACGTGTACATTTTGCATATCTTTGAAAAACAAAGATCTAGATGTTTGATAAAGCCAGAGTTCAAATATGTATTTCATATTTACAACATAGGCTATTAGTGATTTTCGATTCAGCCTTTTGTTCATTGAATAAATCTAAGAAATACTATAATCTTAAACAATTTATATTTTCCGAATGTTTTCAAGAAGAAAATGTCTCATAAATCTTGTGTGTTCTGTAATAACCTTCAGAAGAATAGTGCTACGAATTATTATGTTACATTTAGTTGACGTCAGTGCTTTAGAAGTTTTTTTTTTTTTTTTTACCTGGGCATTCCTCTATTAATGACAAAGGCGACTGGTAAGCGCCTCATGCTGAAACACGAAGAGGGAAGGAAACTTAGTGAAAGCCCAAAGAGAGTGAGGGAGGGAGGGAGGGAGGGAGGTGGAGAGAGGTGAATGGGTTGGTTCGGAGGAGTGGCAAGCAGGCAAAGGGCCAGAGGGCAAGCCACGCACGCCGCTCCTGTCTGTCTGCCTGCTTCAAGGTCAGAAGAACTGTGTTGACAGGAAAATGTCTTGCTTTGACTTCACATCAGTACCCTCTCTCTCTCTAGCTCAGTGGTTCCCAACCTTTTTTTTGTCTTGTGTACCCCTCTTGAGCTGGTTGCCATGCCAAAAGTATACCCCCAGACCCATGTGGGAGGATTCACCTAAATGTTGTACTTACGGTAGGCCTATTTTAAACCGTTTGTAATTGTATCTAATCCAACTGCTAATTAATGTAAATCATTTGTATAACTCTCCCTTAATATAACACATTTACACTTGACAATTACAATTATTGTTAGTGAAAAAAAATGCCTAAAACCTAGCAGTTTCAACATCGTTCAATGAGACACTTGAGCTTGTAGTTTCTTATTGAAATGTATTAAAATGATGTTTTTCTTGTGGGGGAATACATTTGAATCCCTTATCTTTCTATGTACCCCCCCTGCAATCCCCTTAAGTACCCCAATGGGGTCTGCGTACCCCTGGTTGGTAACCACTGCTCTAGCTGCTCTACATTCCCTTATTATACCCTGTTTATAACTCTCTCTCTCTCCACCCTCCCATCTCTATCCATGGCTTTTGGTCTGACACATCCCAGTTTCTCATTGTGTGGAGAGCTGAGCCTCTGGCCCTGCTTTAAGATCCGCATTAGAATGTTGTTTTTATATAGCGGCAGCAGCAAGCGGAGGCATGTGTAGTCTCTTTTCTTTGAACTGCTTCGGCAAACAGATGGAGGTTTTCACGGAGGCCTTTATGAGATTAAGTCAAACACTCCCCCATATAAAAAAAAAATGTTCCCCTTTCGAGTCCCTTTGACCTCCACTTTCTCTACTTATTGGCCTTTCATTTCTTTCTTTTTTCTTTCCTTCTTATAGTAATAATCTAATATATATAGTAGTAGGAGAGTCACTTTTACTTGTATTACAAGAACTATAAGTACATGTTCCTGATTATACTTTCACAAATACTCTTCACTTCAATACTTCAATAATTTGTTTTAGGCCATTTTCAAGCTTTATTTGATAAGTCAGGAGAAACTGAGATGAAATGTGGCAGTGAGGAATGACATTCAGAGAACGACCCGTCTGGATTCCAACCCGGGTCTTCTGTGAAGAGGACTGAGCCTCTATGGGGGCCACTACACCACGAGCGCCCACCTTAAATACTTTTAAAATCAGATACTTAGGTTGTGTTCCGAATCGCATACTCTTTCTTTTTTCTATTCTACATACTACATCCACGATAAAAATAATCTAGTTAGGATGCAGTAGCATACTATTGGGACATACTTTTACTTTCTTATTTCATCATAACATTGCGCCTTGATCTTGCCTCTCTTGCTTTTATATCCGTCTCATCCCCGTTTGTTTTCATATGGAGGCTTCGTCGATGTGACGTCACTTCACGTGCGCACTGGATTGTGGGTCAGAATCGCCCAAATAGGATGCCGTTTTCAACACTAACAATCTTGGCCGGATGAAGTAGGACATCTGGGTGCTTCTAACCATCCTAAATCTGGCCACAAGAATCGGGACATCCTAAATCTTTTTTCTACCATACTATATAGTAGAAAGTATGCGATTCGGAACGCAACCTTAATGGTTCTGTTAATGGGAGATTTTTCTAGTAAGGTATCTCTACTCGAGCTCAAGTATGGCTTTCAGCTCATCTTTACACCTAGCTGCTTTCTTACTTCAAAGCCTCTTTTTTTTTTTTTTTTTTTTTTTTTTTTTTTTTAACTTTTGCTCTGCTTGGCCTCAGGGTTGGACCGGGGCATAATGCTGCTGCTGCTTAAAGTAAAGTGGAGAAGTAGACAGGGTTTGTGTTACCAGTAACTACTTCCCCAGGCGAGCCAGCGAGCATTAAACCAAAGCATCTCATACCGGCAAACAGGTCTTGTGAGTGGGACAGTGCAGGGCGAAGCAGGCAGTCAGTTTTATGCTCTGCCGCGTGAACCTGTTTAACTCTGACTCAGGTACACCGGTGCCAAGTGCCCACCACCCCTCTCCCCCCCACCCCCACCCCTCTCCTCTGGCTTTTAGCAGGGGTTCGACAAAACACATTCACAGGGCTAGACAGTGTGGCTCTAACAGTATGTAATTCACCAGGACACAATGAGACTATTTAGACACCGATTTGCATGGGGGTAAATACCTGATATAGATATCAAGCGCGGTTCATTTGGTATTTTTTGGTATTTTCCTCTGGGCTGTTTTATAGTATTGACCCATGTTTGATAAGAAATGTGTTTGAGTGGCCCTTCAAGATGAATTGTAATGCCTTTGTGGATTCCTTAACTTTCTTTTTGCGTCACCATCAGGTCAGAGGTTGGCTTACATACACATCATACTGTATGACCTTCCCATCAGCCTTCCGCTGTACTCTGCTTTGCTAGCTAGCATGCTAACATGTCAAATGAAGATGGTGAATATTGGTAAAGATACCTGCTGGCTTTGAGCATGTTCAGTGGATTTTGTAATCCAGCTGAATTCACAGGTAGAGTATCACAGAGCTGCTAGCATGACTGTGGTCTCTATGTAGTGGAAACATATATTCAGCAAAGTTAATCTTAAACCCAAAGATCAATCATCCCTCTTGAAGAACTGAAAATGACATCCAAAAAAATGTGGTGCAATATAACTATAAAAGTATGTTGTAAAGTCAACTACTTAATACTTCTTTTCAGCGCACACACAAAACGGACATGTAGCGGATTGTGAGGAGATACTCACTGGTTTTGACCAAAAGTGATTTTGACAACAAGTGTACAGAATAGCCGACTCCACCTTTAACTCCACTCCACAGTTATTATACAGTTGTGTCATTTTTCGGTCACTCTAATACTACAACCTGGGGATGAAGAATCCTTGATTAGTTGTCAAATCAGTTTTTTTTCACGCTTGTAAACAGCCTTGTGTCATTGTATTCACTGAAATGTGATTCATATTGATCGGCAGTCGTTGTGTGATGGCAGACAAGTCTAATACCACACAATGTAACTCACGGTATTCATGTTATTTTAAATCAAACAAAATGGTGCACTTTTTTCCCTAAACTTTATTTGTCTCTTTGCTTTGCCTCATTTACAGACAGCGTGTGTGTTCAGTTGTCACTGTGCTGGTGGTGTGTGTGTGTGTTTGCTCTGCAGAAAGACACGGCTTATATACTGCGCGGCCGGCCTGTTCCAAGAATGAATTCCTGGAGGCTTAAAAGAGCTGTTGAATGAGATGGAGGGCAGGAATGAGGGAGATGGAGAGGGAGAGAGTGGGAGAGGGAGGGAGGTTGCTCTCTCCACTGTAGGAGAGAGAGAGAGGGCTTGTCAGGGCTCTCACTTACAGGCCTGATTAAATAACAGGATGCTTTATGAAAACAAGAACATTATCTGCCTCTTAAAAGGCCCGGGAAAGGCCTGCTAATTGGCTTCCCCTGAGTCTCTGTGTTGCCGCCTGTTGTCGGTGAGAAGTAAAAAAAAAAAAAAAAAAAAAAAAAAAAAAAAGATCCTTTTTGCCATGCCACACCCACAAAGTGTAAGGAGTGATACGCCCCGGACTACTTTCTCTCTCTCTCTCTCTCTCTCTCTCCTCCTCCAGCGGCCGTAATAGTCTCATCATCACATCATCACTACTATAGGAATGTATCAACACACCGTTACCAAGCCTACAAAAAAAGGGTTCGTCTTTTTCCCACCCAAAAGGAGGATTACTCCCAGGCTACCTTGAATCTCCTGATTGAGTGCAATACAAACAATAAAGAGATAGTGGCTCCTCTGTGTGTGTGTGTGTGGGTGTGTGAGTGTATTTTATTTTACGTGGCAACTCCAGGGTTTTTGAAATAAAAACCTTCTAGATGTTTGGAGAAGAAGTGGGGGAGAAAAAGGGTTTCAAGAGGTGGGGTTTGGTATGTTTGTGTTCTCCGCAAAGATCAGAGGAGTCCATATACATCCAGGGATCTAACTCGCCCTCCTCGCATCCCTGTCTGTCTCTGTATGTCTCTCTCTCGCTCTCTCTCTCTCTCTCTTCCGTGTAACCCATGTGGTTGGCTTTAATTGCGCTTATTAAAGTCAAGTGCTGCTATGATTAAAGTGTATCACGATATTTCTCAGGTGTAATTCATTTGGGAATTACTTCACAGCTTTAGATAATTGCGGTGATTGTTCAGTGTAGCAATAGTAAGTGTCGGTAATGCACTGAAAGTGTCAGAAATAATGATTCACTGTCACACACACTCTTGCAGCATTGCACATTATTACTTAAGAGGTGAGCGTTCAAGCCACTACTTGACATTGGCGTTTTTTCGGAAGTGCCAAAAAAAAACTGCATTCAGAAGAGCCAAACCATGCTTATACAGAAAAAATAGCAAATAAAATGGCTTCAAGTTATTAACATAATTAATTGTAATTATTTTTTAAATCAGCAGGCCTTGCGAGAAATGAGTGCTAACCGTTCACTTGCACGTCATGCTCACTTGCTCATGTAGTTACTTTTCATGTGGAATTTTTGCAAATCTTACACACTAGAGCTGCAATGGTAAGGTGATTAGCTGCTTTGATAATCAGTCAAGTAAATGTCTAAGCAAGACTCCTTCTATGCTGGTAAACTGTACATCTCAACCTTGTACTGTTGGTCACACAGAACAAGACAGTTGATGTTGTCACCGTGGGCTCTTGGAACTTGTGATGGGTCTTTTTTGCCATTTGCAGACATTTGACTAATCAAGAAATTACAAGTTAATTATTCAGTAACTGACAACTTCATTTGCCAGAGCCCTAGATACTATATCATAACTATTTATGTCTTTTAATAATGTCACAGCCCATAGAATTGTGTAGAAGATTTCCAACTTTTGCGCCCCCCTGTGGCAATACAAAAAAAACACATTTGCATACAATATTGCATTTTGCATGAACACATTTATAATAATTTATCTCCTGATTTAATGCAGTATATGTTGTACATTTGTGATGTAGTCTATATTTTTTGTTTGGCCTCTGGTGGCTCGTTTGAAAGCTGGTCAACTGTAACTTTGGGTGTGTCAGAGATGTGAAAAATGTGTATTCTCATAACTGAATAAACAAACTTTCCTCACAGGAAAATTGTTTCCCTGGAACACTGTTTGAAGGTAGAAAGCTTCCTGAAAAGTTACTGTTTCACTGTTGTTGTTTTTTACAGCAGCAAGGCCCACACAGCTGTGTTTAGGAACCTAGTCTCATGTTTGGTTCCAGGTGCCTCAAAATAAAAATAAATATTTGGATTTATGTTGATAGTGTTATCAATACTAAGAATTACATGTAGAGTAAAATAGTTTTGTAAACTAACTGCAAACTTTGCAAATGTAAACCATGCCCCCTCCCTGAAACTGCATACTGCCCCTTTAAAGAGATGCACATTTACACATAATTAGTTAGATATATTGCCAAATGTGCCTTTTTATTCAAACATTTCTGAAATAATTTATAAAAAACAAACATAATTGTTTCACTGTTATTTTTTCAACTGGCACATTTTTATGGTTATATAATTGAAAAAAGTTGACCCTTTTCACCTGCAGTGTCTGTGAAATGGGACGTGACATAGTGTGGCGTGTGTGCCATCAAGTACAGGGCCTCTGGGCTCCATCATCACTAATTGTCACATCAGTCCCATCTGCCCCGCGGCCTGCCGTCGCTCCTTTGATGTTTGGAGGATGTGTTTAGCCAGCGATAGTGTATCAGATCACGACATTGGTCTTTCTCTGCCACCTCGTGCTTTGCATTTCAAATGTATGTCACGGTGTGGCCTGCGCTGGCTAACGAGAGAGGGGCGGAGAGACAGAGGGAAGAGCAGAGAGAGAAAGAGAGAGAGAGAAAGAGAGAGAGAGAGAGAGAGAGCTGAACCTCAATATTGTGAGTTCTCTAAAATTACCTCTGTTACCTCCAGACAGGCATATCAGATTCAGAACATTTCTCCATGGTGTATCTCTCCTCTGCATGGGAAATAGTGACCATGGCACCATTTCCCACAGTTCTGGATTTAGTGTGTGTGTGTGTGTGTGTGTGTGTGTGTGTGGTGTGTGTGTGTGTGTGTGTGTGTGTGTTTGTGTATTTACTTTTGTGTTTTGTATTTTTTAAATGACCTGAAATAGAGGTCCACACTTTGTCACTTTAGACCGATAGTCCACTGTTTGTTAGTAACACCGTGTGTTTGTCAGGATGAATGGGAGTTAGAAGTAGGAGGAGTGTGTCATTCAGGCCCACCCCCCTCGGGGCTCAATACTTTTCCTGGGAGTGAGATTATGCTCACCTGCCATGACATGCCTGCGTGCCCCCCCTCCCCCTTTTCATACATGATTGGCCCCCCTCCAGCAGCAGCAGCCCCACATCAAAGTCCCCCTGTGAGTAATGGATACCCAGCAGGGCCACACCCTTCCCTGCCTCCTCCAAAAGCAACTCTCAACTGCCGCGCTCAGCTAGCCCGGCAATTACACAGCGCGCACACACACACACACACACACACACACACACACACACACACACACACACACACACACACACACACACACACACACACACAACACACACACACACACACACACACACACCCCCAGAAACACATGACACCTTAATGTACAGCTTCAAGTCTTGGTAAACAACACTTTTACCAAAGCTGTGTAAGTCTGGTTATATTATATGTTTCTTTTGAAACAATTTCAACATTCATAGTGTATCTGGAAGGGAAATGAGAAAAGTAGAATTTAAACTTTGTCTAGTATGTAATGTTGCACAGTGTGTTCTCAGTGAGTTGATTATGTGTCTAATAATTATTTGTTGGAACTACAAATTTGACACACAAGTAGGACTGCGTGTGTGTGTGTGTGTGTGTGTGTGTGTGTGTGTGTGTGTGTGTGTGTGTGTGTGTACATTTGTGTGTGTGTTTGTGTACGTACGTACGTGTGTGTCTGTGTTTATATGTACGTACATGTGGGTGTGTTTTTGTGCACATTGAAGTAAACGACAGCTAAATGGAATGTAAAAAGTGTAACTGCTCGTTATAAAACACACCACTTACAGGTGCAAAGCTATGAGAAACCATTAGACAAAACAATGACATGCCTCTGGTCCACACATTCATTCATCAAGTCAAACCACATTCCACACATTAAAACATCCACATGGATCTTTGCCATTGTGAGGATCAGTGGGCTCGGGGGGTGGGCGACCGCCCCCGCATGCCTCAATGGTTGAAAAAGCACGCTAAAGTGCCCTCGAGTGGTGAAAACGAGAGGAAATGCCTTATTGACTGCCCTTTTCACGTGCAAAACATGATTGGGTGCCCTCTAGGGTGACCCTTCATACAATAAATTATGATGATGTGCCCTCTAGAACAAGAAAATTCAATTATGTGCCTTAATGAGTGCCCTTATAGTTCCCTTCTGCCCATCTGGTACCCTTCTAGTGCCCTTCTGCCTGTCTGGTGTCTCCATGGTTGAAAAAGTGTTGCTAAAGTGCCCTCTATGGTGGTGAAAATGAGAGAAAGTGCTCTCTTTGATAGCTGACAAACGGGAAATGCGAAAGAGGCGTTGCTTTCATGTGGCGTTGCTATGACAAACAGCTACATCGAGTGGTACTTGAATCTCCACTGGATAACGAAGCAAAAAGCGGATTAACAGTATGTCCGTACCCATAGTGGAAAAGCGCAATTAGATGCCAAGTAATTTTGAGTGCTAAAGATCCGGTCCTCATTCAATGTAGGTTATGTCATGCAAGAGAGGCGATAATAGTAGATAATAGTCAGCTATCACCTCAACATGAAGGAAAGCTTTCTTACATGTTATAGCTGGCTGTCAGAGGCCAAAGACAGTAGTGGCACATTGAATTTTCTCCAATCTAATTTTTCCTTAAACATTAGTAAAGATGAAAGCAGCAAGGCATCCTCCCTTCGTTGGCTAAACTATGAAAGTGCACAATGATGTGAACAACTCATTTAGGTGTTTATAAAGTCGCTCGAATAAGGGGATACAGACAGTGTCTTTGAAACTCAATTTCTTCTGGGGGGGGGGGGGGGTACACCCAGACCCCCCTTTTAACATCTACAAACACAGTGTTTGTTGTTTAGTTACATTACATTTTGTTTAGCTGACGCTTTTATTCAAAGCGACTTCCATTAAAGGTCACATATTATGCTAAATGCACTTTTTAAATGTGTTCTAACATATCCATGGGTCCACGGTGTGCCTAGAGACTGCCAAAATATTAAAGAAAATAAGTATCTCTCCTTTTCTCTACTCGTCCCCTTTCTGAAGCCCCCACCCCTCCCCCCCAATATACTCCAGTCAGAATTCTCCTCGTTTCTGACCTCACAAACTGGAAAGCCAGAAGCTTCCACTGTGCAGCCCACACCCCTATTTCACGGCCCTGACAGACAGAGGGCGAGGCGTATCTGGCTTCGCTTCCAGACAGGGGGCGGGGGCAGCTCAAAGATTGTATATTTACGAGGGGAGCTGCAGCTCTTTTAAAAAAAATAGGCCATTGTGAGATTAGCTGAACATCAGCATAGTACAATAAATTATCTGAAAGTTTTTTTCAGCAAACAATTAAAGAAAAACGTATTAGGGACCACTAAGACCATATAATATGGTGTATAATAGAACCGAAAAGTGTATAATATGGGAACTTTAAGTGCATTCAACAATGAAGGTACAAACTCAGAACAACAAGAATCCCGTGAGTGCTATAGCTGCAAATAAACCAAACTACAAAGTGCCACAAGTAAGTGCTACATGGAGATGTATCAAGTGCCCCGAACGGGGCCTTCACAGCAGCGCTTGCTAAGGTTAGGGGATAGGGCCTTCCAGGCAGCGCTGCCTTTAAGGCTCCGTTGGGGGAGAGGCACCTATTTGCAGACGCATGGGGAAAGTGGAGCTCCACCGGAAGTGGATTTCATTGGTCAGAATTGTAACCTACTCTGAATTTGTTTTCTTCTTTTTGTTTTACTGCCGGAGTTCACCTAGCGGTGAATAATAATACACGGTTTCCACCGGTTATGGTGCTAGTACACAGTAAAATACGTCAGTTTGTTAAGGGTCCCAAGTGGCCAGGACGGTGGTAAAAAGTAGGCTAGATGTTGAGTTAGAAGATGAATGAAGCAACAAAGCTTTGTGTACATCTTCTGAAATCCGTCTGTTTAATTCACAATCAGTGCAATCTCTGCTATCAACAAATGCACGTTGTTCAAGCAGCTGATCAAAGATAAACAAACCTTGCGATGTCCAGAATAATAGGCCTACTCGTGATAACCATCAAACTAAATCGTACACGTTCACTGAGTAAAGATTGTGAAAGTATGACACACATTTCTCACCAACAATGTTATCAAAAACCCAATTAATAACTTATAAATCTTTTAAAAACCTGAATTAAAAACTGTAGCAATGGCGGCCACAGCTTGGATTTCATTTTCGCTGGGAGAAACTGAGAGTGTACTGAATGTGAACGGCACGAGGGCTGAGAACTACGCTACTGATCAGACAAATGATCGATTAAACGTAACATCATCAGGAAATTATAAAAATGGAGATTTCTATGGAGTGATTTTGCTTTAAACTGTACAGGGTCGCGTTGTTGCAGTGACACTCTTTCTTCAGTCGGAGCTGCAGCGTAATGTGAAAACAAACTCAGAGTAGGTTACAATTCTGACCAATGAAATGAGTTTGGGGCGTGGCCCCATCTTGCTTCCGGTGTAGTGGAGGTCCGTTTTCTCCATGGGTCTGCAAATAGGTACTCTTGCGTTGGGGGAACAAAACACCATCGAGTTAGAAAGCCACTGTGTGCCTTTTTATTTTTTCGCCCCTGCCCTTCAAACAGTCTGAGTCCGTCACTGGTGAGCATGTAAGCATTTAGCTCAGAGCACCGTCAGCATCACAGAGCAGCTAGTATGGCTGGAGACTCGCTCAACTTCTTCAAAACTGCTATCATTTAACATGTTGCACCATTCAATGTTATGCTACTCAGCAGTAGTGAATCACTATATAGTAGTGAAGATCCCATAAATCCATCATCCTGAAATCTAGTGGACAAGCAGTGATGGACAAACTCTGTCAGAGTGAAGGGTCAAATAATACAATATGTTCATATACCGTCTTCTGTACTTGAGCGGTAAGGTTGCACTGAGCCAATCTTTTTCGCAGTACGATCTGATTCCGATATCTGGGTTTTGGAGGAGTTTTATCGTGTGTAGTTTATGGTCTTCAAAATGTTCATTGTTGAAACAATTTAGGCATTTAAAAACAAATAGACTATGGAATTTGGATGGATACGTGGATTGGAGAGTGGTCAGTCTGATATGGTTAAGCATATTGCTGCCATAACGGACCCCACACTGATAATGGATCAGATCCGTCCCATTCCCTACTAAGCAGACTGCACCTGTTTCACCCCCCCATTATCACCAGCAGTCCTCACACACACACCCGTCTGCGCCTCATTTTTAGGCCTGATGCGGTGTGTGTGTGTGTGTTTTTGTATTTTGTGTGTGTGTGTGTCTCATTAAGGGTTCCAGTGTGCCAGGGCAGGAGAAATGACAGAGCAGACCTGTAGGCCCACAGCTCTGCACTCTGTCATTACACACAGCCTGCTAGCTCGCCTCACTCCTCTCTCTCTCTCCCTCCCCAAAGCAAAAGTCTTTTTTTCTCTTTACCTCTTTCACTCTCACTCTTTTTATTCCCACACATATTATTCCACGGTGTAATTTAGCCATGCATTGCTTTGATGTGGACGGTCACGCTGGGGAAAAAGACAAGTTAGATTGGGTTTAAATAAGAGTCCAGTGCCTTGTTTTATAGACGCAGGAATGGTTAAAAGAGAAATGCAACATGCAATAGGTTTAAGGCCCCAGAATAGTGTGTGGTGGTGGTGTCTAATTAACAGTCATAAAGATTCTCTCTGTAAGGACAACCATGCTCACTAATTTGGTTGAGAATGAAATGTCTTACTAACTTGCTGGTTGCTGCACCGATGAGAAAAGAAAACGTATGTGTATGTGTGTGTGTACTGATTCTCTTTTTTTGTGCAGTGGAATATTTTTATTTGGTGCCAATTAAAAAAACAACCTTTATCAAAAAACCTCTGTTAGATGTTCTTCTTTTAGAAGGAAAACTAGCCAAAAAATGATCCTATACTCCACTGAAAGAAAGACCTTTTTCTAGTTGCTGCATGGTGTATGGAAACATACGACTCAATAGGAGAATAGATGACTTGCTCAGACATATATTTTCTTTCTGTGCAGATAAATGACTTTAAATATCTCTCTTCCTTTACGTACTTTTTTGAAAAGTAAAAAAGGTTATGAAGCTACTGGGTCACAGTAGCTTGGATATGGTTCTGAGATCATACAATAGAATATGTTTAAACTAATACAGCAGATGTTCCTTTCTCCCAAGCCTGAATGTGTCTGTGTGTATAATAATCATGGCTACAGATGAAGGGCCAAGTATTGGGCCCCGGCTGTGCCCATCAGCACCACATTAAAACACATGACAAACACCCAGGTCTTGTCAGGCCAGGCGGCGGGGGGAAAAAGAATCTTGGCACGTCCCCTTATGTGAAATAAGGACATCAGAGCAGCGTAGATTTGTTTGTGTCTGGGTTGAGGACACAATGTGGCTCACAGACCACACGTTTTTCCCAGGGATGTAAACACACACACACACACACACACACACACACACACACACACACACACACACACACACACACACACACACACACACAGGGCCCTCCGACCAAGGCCACCCCCCAGTGTTAGAGAGAGAGAGAGACGACCTGATCGCTGCTTCAATCCACTGATGGTGCTCAAGATGAGCTTAGGTTGATGCTATGCTATGTTAATGTTAGTTGGCCATATGTGTTATATGATGTGGAGTCTTGGATGAAGTTTGTTAGTGTGAATGGTTTTATGGTGTCAGCTTCAGTAGGCTTTACACATGTAGATGTACCTGGGATTATAGCAGCTTTAAAAAAATATGTGTTGTTGTTCACAGAGACCGCTCACAAAGTCTGCTTTCTTGTTTTTTTTACCGAGTTTTCACCTATAGGCTACTCGTGGCCATCAATGGGTGATGGGGTTAAGTTAAGTTTTGTTTTAGTCAGTGTATAATGTGCAAAAAGAAACGTAATTAAGTACAAAATGAATAAATAAATTAAGTTAAATTGAATTAAGTAACCTTTTAAAAAAAATCAAATGCAGTATGGTATACCTTTTTCAATACTTGAGTACCGCTGTCATTTTTCAGTACCGGTATACCATGCAAGACTATCCTCCTCTCTGCAGCCTCATCCAAAAACTATTCCACTCTGTTTCACAAAACACAGCTAGACTTGGCCGTGTGTTTGTGCCCACAGCCTCTGTCAAGAAACCCATCAGCTCCCAAAAAAAAAAAAAAGTAGTTGCAACACTGATGTGGTCCGTTCGCTGTTTGTTAGTCTTTCAGCCGTGACGTCTTCAGTGTATAACTCTGTGGAACCGCAGCAATTTCCGACGCCGCAATTGTTTTCACTCAAAATGCCAGAGCAGTTTTTAATGCTGTGTCACGTTGCACCTCGTGAGGACCAGACCACATCACTGTCTCATTCACTTCCCAGCCATAACACAACATGGAGATGCTGAAAGATCTGCCTCATCGTGCCCGGCCTGGTCCTTTGAACTTGTCTTGTTAGCACGAGAGCTGCTGCTTTCCATTGCACCATTAAAAGGTTAAATATATCTTCCTATTAATCATGTAATGAGATCTCTCTCTCTCTCAGGCCTCTTCCGGGTCTGTGGCTCAGCAGGCGTATCATGGCTTGGTGACCACATTGTGGTATTATTGCTACTAATACTAAAGATATAATAATACCAGACTGTGTGTGTGTGGGGTAGTGTGTGGTGTGTGTGTTTATTTCCCTGATTCAAAAGGACGTATGGGCTCAACTTTTGAACCCCAGGTAAAGCAAATTCCTATGGAGAAGATCCAGCATCTTTTTTTTTATTTTAATGTGACCGCACCCCATTTAGGCCCATGCACGTACTACAATTACTGTTCTGATGAAACAGCGGAAAGGGCTGTTGGAAGCAAGATCAGAGGAGAATATGTAAATTATTTGCATTTGACCTAAAGTTCAAAACTGGCCTTTGGATTCCAACAGGGGTAATTCAATGTGCACAAAATCACACAGACACACACACACACACACACCACACACACACACACACACACACACACACACACACACACACACACACACACACACACACACACACACACACACACACACACACACACACACACACACACACACAACAGAATGAAATACGCGTAGGAGGGGTGCACTTCTGGCATTTTTATGAATAGGCTACAGAGAAAACGTCTGTTCTCCAATGGCATGCATTGACTTTCTTTTGAAGTGTGAAGAAAAGTGATCTATGTTTCCACTCGACAAAATACATTTGTCATAAACTTGATTTACATGAGGAGGAACTAGGTGATTATTTGACGTGAAGTGTTCTTTTCCTAACGTCTATATTGTGTTTAGGACTGTGTGTGTGTGTTAAACTAGAGATCACTGTCTAGTGTTGTGTTTGACCCGGCTGATTAGGTGTTTCAACTTGTGTCTGCTCCTTCATTAAGTGTTGGCAGGTGCTACACGCTTGAGAGCATGTGATGAGATATTGATGAAAAGGCTGCATGACATTTGTTTTCCTCGCTGTCTTTTAGAGGATGCTCTGCCTAAAGCATTTCTGAGCTTGTTTGCAAAAGCACGCTGATAACAATAGCAACATTCAGAGCCAACGCACAAAAACCTAACACACCACACACACACACACACACACACACACACACACACACACACACACACACACACACACACAACACAGAGCCTGATACACAATACAACGGCATGGAAGAGCTGGTCATTATAGCAGTGGTGGAACAGTATACAAAGTAATACACACACATAAATCAAGGAACATAGTGGTGACAGCTTGTAATATAATATATTGTAATATCTCCATACTTCTAATGTGTGTTAAAGATGTTAGAAAATCAGCTGTCAATTAACATTTTTCTTTTTTGAAAATCAGAAAATCAATCAGTCAACACACACTAAAATTCAAATGTTCAATCTCGATGGTGCTTTTACTGAATGACTGGCCATCCTGCTCGTAAACCATGACAACTAAACACTTGTTGCACAGTTTTTTTATACTTCATGAAATGTGCAAAATCTGCAGCTTCATATTCTAGTTAGTTCATATTCCAATGTTGGGCATGTAAAATTAACATTGTGTAATACTGTGAGGTTTTGCTGCTACAGCTTTACTTGGTCTGGTATGGCCACCAGTTGCTTTATAGTGGCTAATTGAAAGGTAATGTTAGCACAGTATTGACAGACATTGCTTTGTTACTGGCTTTATGGAGTGATCCACTTACCCCTCTCTGTGACTCTTCTCTCATTGTGCTATACAGTAGTTTACCATTACTCTGCAATTGTCACTTTTAGCCACATTGTCAACTTGTGCTTAACTTGTGTTGGGCAGACGTTTGGATAGCATCGCTTTAAAGGACCGGCTGAATCAGAAGTGTGATCGACCAGTGATCTTGAGTATAAATAAAGGTTAAATGAAATGAAAATGATCATGACAAAGGACCAAATGACCACTTGAAAGGTCTCCTTCATAAGGATATAGCCACAGCTTCAACCATCACTTTGAAAAAATAATAGTATTTCAGTATCAGACTTGTAGTGTTCTTTCGCCCCTGAATGTCTTTAGCTCTAAAATGACACTGTGTGAAAAACGTTAACGACATGAGAAAATAGACTACAGTGGCTTCAGAGCTAATAGCCTATAGCTTGAGTGAATAGCTTGACCCTTATTATTGGCATGTTAGGATGACACCCCACCCGATTTCTTTCATTCAGTGAAATATTCCCTCCACTATTTTCTGTTGGCGACACTCTTCAACGTTAGAGAAAAAAACAGGTCTGGGGTCAGTCAGATTCTTACAAACCATAGTCAGCCTATTGCTTCCAGGGTCAGGTGGAAAAAGAAGTGACACAGTGAGAGGAGCCATGCTTTAGTCTGTGTGTGTTGTGAGGCCCGAGTCTCGGCACATCACTGCCACCCAGTGACGGCATAATAATGCACTGTTCTTGGATATTTTGATATGACAAAATAACAATACATATATTATTTTACATATTTACATTACACCTGCTTTTACATGACTATTACACAATGTTTCACTCACTTTAAGTATACTTGTCTTTGCTGTGGTTTATTGTGTGTTGGCTTTATTTGCTAACACCTGTTTTTAACTTGCCTGTGCGTACTCATTTTATTATGAAGTGTCTTTGAATACCTTGAGAAACACTGTATAAAATAAATGTATTGTTAATATTATCATTATTGTATTTTCATGAACTGTCCGGCCTCTGAAGAAGTGATGTTAGGGAATATGTAGTTCTCTTTCATTCTTCATATCACCACCAGTATAAGATTGTCCTAAACATGGCCCAGTTATAAACATGGCAGTCCTTATGTTTTGGTATTAACTGTATCTCTCCCTGTGTACTTCAGGCTCGCATGGCACTGGAGAAAGGCGCCCGGGCTGTTATCTTTGATGTCAGTGATGTGTACGGTAATGGCGTCATTACCGCTGCTGAGGTGAGTGTGAATGTACAGATATACACTTACATTGAAGGTGGAGTCAGCGATTCTGGAGAATGCTTGTTGTAGCTCTGTAAACGGGCATTTCTTGAATAAGAATTTGTTCTTAATGTCCTGCCTGGTTAAATAAAGGTTAAATAACAGTGGGCTTTGTTAACATACCCTTTGTTTGCATACTAGTTTACAGAGCCTAGGGACTATAGACACCAGATTTGTTTTCAGTGTGCACACACAGTACGGACAGGTAACATATCGTGAGATCATTTTGTCAACAATCATTCTCCAGAAAAGTGACTCTACCTTTAATTTATAAATAATTATTCATGAAAAAAAGCACAGTAAAGGCGGGCGCTCGTGGCACAGTGGTTAGAGCATCCCCATAAAGGCTTGCAGCAGACCCCGGTTCGAATCCTACCCGGGTTAGTTGACTCTGCCAGTCATTCCCATTTCAACTCTGTCTCTCCAAAATCTGTCAAATAAAGAGAAAAATGCCAAAAATGATCTTAAAAAAATAATAAAAAAGCATGGTAAATCTAATTCTCGTATTTCTGTTCCTTGCCTGTTTTGCACCACACACAGATGCAGCTGCGAGACACAGAGAAACCCCTTAGCGGTCCAGTGGTGCTGGTGGAGGCCAAGAATGCAGAGGAGCTGATGGGTTTGGTCAACAAGAACGAGGAGGCCAACGTTCGTATTGAGATCTTGGTGGAGCAGCCTAAATGGGTAAGCACTGAAACGCCTAGACACCTACTTTAAGACATTAAAGGTGCAGTGTTTAGAATATATTGGCATTTTTTTCACTGCCGTCATTCTACAGTAGCACGGGATGGACAGACTTAATGGCCAAATGCATTTTTATAAGGTGGGTGTCCTGAAGAAATGAATCTGTTGAAAGCCGAAGAAGTCGTCGGTATTATAGAATAAATAACTAAGAAAAAGTTAAGCAGTGGTGCATAATGCCAACTTTAGTAACTAGCTTCTTGTCCATGAAGGCCACCGTAGCTTCTGTAATTATTCGCAAGGGAGGGGTTTACCAATAGAGTGTTGCATTCTTAAATGTTCACCACTATATAACCATAAATACTAAGATATTGCACCTTTTAAGGGTTGAGTTATCTCTTTGGGAGTTGTCTATAAAATGATATAAACATCTGCTCTTTTTGACCAAATCCTTTTCAGCCTCATTATGACGTGGGTATCCTGCTCACCATCGTCCTAGCCATCCTGACCATTGTCCTCATCTTTGCTTTCCGCTACAAGTGCAAGTCCAACAGAACCTGGGTGAGTGGAAGGAGTGTTGGGGTTGGTAGAAGCATAAGTCTCATCAGATCACAGTGCTAGTATTACACGTAGCAGAATGTCTGTTAAAGCGTTATACTGTATACCGTCCATATCTGGATTGGGCTATTTACTTTAGCTCTTGTTCTTCCATGTAGTAATCGCATAGAAAAACAGTACTTGCCAGGGTGCCATGGCTGTTGTCCGTACGCTCAGGGTTTTGCCTTTTATTTAATATATTGTAGTTTCCAATAACGAGGTTGGCCAGCGTCATCTTTGATTTTGGAGCTGAATTTAAGGCACTCATAACATACAGACAACTACCTTGGTACTGTGGCAAGTACTGCTTTTTTGTGCTTACTACAAGTAGGGGAGAACCGGAGCCTCTAGTAAAAGCCCACTACATGGATTGGAATGCAAGCAGAGTTTCTTATGACTCAACTCAAATAAGACCAGTGCGTGTACCACATCTTGTCTAGGCATCTTCAGGAATTGCATTTCTAGCTTCAAATTGCTTCTTTTACCAGAACATCCCCTATATTATTACATCCCTTGCTGTTCCCTTGTTGTTGTTGTTCTTGTTGTTATTATTTGTGTGCAACACTTGTTCTTTCCTTGCATCACATTACATTACATTTTATTTAGCTGACGCTTTTATCCAAAGCGACTTCCATTAAGTGCATTCAACCATGAAGGTACAAACTCAGAACAACAAGAATCACACAAGTACTATAGCTTCAAATAAACCAAACTACAAAGGGCCACATGTAAGTTCTACATGGAGATGTAACAAGCGCAATTTGAATAAAAAAAAAAATGTATTCAAAGTGCAGTCTGAAGAGATGTGTTTTAAGGCTGTGGCGGCAGATGTGTAAACTATTTACTAAACTTGTGTGTGTGCAGGATTCTGTCCATCAGCAGACCATGAGGGCCATCGGTCGGCTGGAGACCAAGACCTACAGCTCTACGGGCTGCGCTGGCTCCCAGAGGCAGCGCGCGGCCTGGGGCTCAGCCAGCTCCAACTCCAGCCCTGTGTGTGCTATCTGCCTGGAGGAGTTCCAGGACGGACAGGTACTAGGACCATGAAACACACTTCCAATCCCACCTCAAGGCCCATTTCTTCTCCTCTGCTTACCCCTAGATCACCCACCAACCCAAGCCCCATCAACTTAACATTTTCCTTTTGTTTGTTTGCTGTTGTGCTCCTATGTAAAGTGCTTTGAGTGCGAGAAAAGCGCTATATAAATTGAATATTATTATTATTATTATTATTATTATTATTATTATTATTATTATTATTATTATTATTATTATTATTATTATTATTATTATTATTTATTATTACTGTCTCTGATAGTTATTCATTTAGTTTCTTCTTTATTTAGAAACAAATATAACAAGTAAAAATAAAAAGCAAAGAATGACAAACCATACGAATTCACAAAACACAAAAATAATTTTTCATAAACAATATTTATTAAATAAATAAATCGTCCGTGTCCGAAAAGGAGCAGGAGGAAACCAAAGCTTACTTATTCCCACCCCTTATTCAACTGTTCATGATTACCTTATATAAACGTAGAATCTTTAAACACCAAATTTACATATTTACATTTATACAATATTCTAATATTTACAAAGCACTCCAAAAAAAACACAAAAAAGAAGAAAACAAAACCAAATAATCTCTTATCCCAATGCAATCAGTGTCACTTATATCCTACTCCAAATCACCTATTCTCATCCCAATATTGTTTTAAGAAAAAGTTTTTGTAAAGGTAACTGTCTTTCAGCTATGCATCCTCAGAATCTAACCTCTGCCTTTTCTTTTTATCCAGCATTTAAGGATCATCTCCTGTGCTCACGAGTTCCACAAAGACTGCGTGGACCCCTGGCTGCTACAACACCGCACCTGTCCCCTCTGCATGCACAACATCATGGGTGAGAAATATGGCATAATGTACATCAAACTAGGTTCCGGTTAGGACTGTGCCCGATAGATTAAAAACCGCAGGAAGCTTTCTTTTTACTACTACTTTTCAAAGATGTGGAACATTTCTCTACTTTGCTATCCTTCTGGGAAACTATGGCTCATTGTAGTAGACCATCCATGTCCACAATGTTGCAAATACAAGAGTTTAAGTCTGGGAATATAAATTTAGGGGGAAAAAGTACATTTCGATAATTGTAACCCATTTTTTTTTTGTTTAATGTTGAAGCCCCCTAAATCTTTTACTTTACCTTAAATTGTGTTGTGATGCTCTTCCTATGGTTAAATATAGTCAAAATGAATCCTGATTTAATAACTCAAGTGAAATGAATGATGGTGAGTCTGGTAGTAGGGAGATATCAGGACTGAGCAC
Organism: Ammodytes dubius; assembly: GCA_026122265.1. Taxonomy (NCBI): domain Eukaryota; kingdom Metazoa; phylum Chordata; class Actinopteri; order Uranoscopiformes; family Ammodytidae; genus Ammodytes; species Ammodytes dubius. The sequence goes on along the minus strand of CM047519.1, from coordinate 24,390,542 downwards.
TGTGTTCCACACCGCTGCTCCTCTGGCTCATCAAGTCTCTCTCTGAGCAGAGACTTGTGTCAGGCGGATCTTCCACTTCAAAACAGGTCAAAGTGTGTGAAAAAGAATTATTAACTTAAGTCCTTACAAAGGTCCAAAACACAGGTGATGATTAAACAAATATATTGATGAACCCTGGCTGGTGGTTATAGTGTTAATGCAGCTGTGATACATGCATCCATATAATCCTGCATTATTCTGTATATTCTGACTGCATGTTGTGGTCCACAGGGACGGAGCGTCCCCAGAGGAACAGACTCCAGCAGGGCCCAGAGCAGAGCCAGGCTTTCCTGCAACACGCTCAGCCTTACAGCAGCCCACACAACCACCCTTCCCCCAGCACGCCGTGCCTTTCTCTATGAGACCCCACTACCCTCGTGGACCCTCTGGACCCTACCCCCCTCTGGGCCACTACACTGGCTCTTCTCCCAGGGACGCCCAGACACTGCGGTTCCTCTCCAGCAGGCCGCTCGGCACCAGCTGTGGGTACCACCTGCCTGCAGAGGGTCACCCCGGGAGGCCTCACCGGATCGGGGAAACTGCAGGACCTCCGGCCATCACTACACGCCCCGTCGATCCTGCCACAACTATCGCTCGTCCTGCCCTGCTCAGCGCAGCGCGTCCAGCTCCAGACTGCACCACACAGCATCGGCCCCTACGCAGCCCCGCGGAGCACAGGCCCACAGCAGGCAGGACGAGGGCAGCTGCTCGGGAGGCAGCTACCACACAGAACGCAGCGGATACCTGGCCGACGGGCCCGCCAGTGACTCCAGCTCAGGCCCTTGCCATGGCTCCTCCAGCGACTCTGTCCTCAACTGTACCGACGTGTCCCTGCAAGGGGTTTATGGCAGCTGGTCCACGTTCCGTAGCTCTCTGAGCAGTGACTATGATCCATTTGTGTATTACGGGCCAGGCCCTGGGCGCGCACACCGCAGGAACAGCCTGGAGGCGTGTGCCCAGGCCCGGCCCAGGTCTCTGGATTCTGTGGTGAACAAAGCGGGCTGCCCCGAGGAACAGCCACAGACTGTGTTCAGCCACATCCACTACCACCGCCACAGACACCACCACTATGAGGGGGAGGGGGAGCACGGCCAGGGCCAGAGCAGGGGGTCGGACGAGGAGCAGGGGGCCATGGCTGCTGCTGCTGCTGGCCTCGTCCTGGACAAAGACTCACCTGTGTGCGCCCCTCAGCACAGCAGCCCCTGCCAGTGCCCAAAGCCAGACCCTACAGATAGGCCCAGTCCTGGGACAGAATGTCAGGACCAAGAGCCCATCAGCCCCACAGGACCTCCTGTGCTTGTGTCCCCAATCCCCTTACAGCTTCAACCCCACTGCTGCCACCAGGGACACGGACACCCACCTCCCCCCTCTGCTCTGGGGCGAGTGGGTGGCTGTGTGCTGGACGGGCCCTCTGTCCGATTTCACCAGAGTCTAGATCTGCAGGATGACCGTAGCATTCATATCCACTACGGTCAGGGCCCGGGTTTCTGCTGCTCCCCGCCTCCCGAGCTGCGCCCTGCCCTGCTCCCTGTGCCCCTCATGGTGGACCCTGGAGGCATGGTGGATGACTGGCCCTGCTGTGCCGGCGGTGCCCATGTCGTGTGGCAAAAGCGGGTGCAGCAGGCCCGCTCAGAGCCTCAGCTCCTGGGGCCCGGGACCTCTCCGGACAGGCCACCCTGCAGGTTCCACCATGGCCCTACATCCGACTGCAACACAGACTTTTGTTTGTACTGCCAAACATTACACCACAATCAGGGTGGGTCTCACTCGTTCATCTCTATCAACAGGACCAACTGTTTAGTCTTAAAGGTGGAGTCAGCGATTCTGGAGAACGCTTGTAGTCAAAATCACTTATTTTCAAATCAGTGAATATCTCCACACAATCGTACTGTGTCTGCTGGAAAACAAATCTGGTGTTAATAAACAGTCCAGGCTCTGTAAACCGATTTTTAAACAGAGGGTATGTAGACAAAGGGGGCCAATCGAAGCTAGCAACATGCCCGTTTACAGAGCCTAGGCTATGCATTAACAACACCAGATGCTTTTAGTGCACGCAATGTACAGAGAGTTAGCACATTGTGGGGAGATATTCACTGATTTTGACAAAAGGGATTTTCACAACAAACGTTCTCCAGAATCGCCGACTCCACCATTAAAGTGTAATTTGGGGTTATTTTCATAACTTGATCCATCAATTGTATGGTTTTGATAATAATGTACTCACCAAAGTACCTGGTAAGTTGTGGGAACATGGCACCATTGCCACAGTGTAGTGGGACTAGGCAAGACACAAGAGCTTTTAGACAATCTAAATGCAAACAGACATATTTCCCTAATTGCTCTACAATACCTATAGAAAGTAAAGGTGTTTAAAGTTCACCCACAAAGTCAGTCAATGATGGATGTTTGCAATGGACAAGTTAAAGTGAAGTAAGCGATTTATTTATGTTAATATAAGTGCTAAATTGCTATTTATTCATACAGTGATCACTTATTAGTGTGCACGTTTCATAAAGCCGATCTCTCAGTCACCTGCTCTGCATGTAATCGGCAAATAAACTTTTTGGGGATCCCACTACTGATAACCAATCAGAATAGAGAACACTACAAACCGGCACCCGTCTCACTGACGGTGCACGTGCAGAGCGACAGATGTGTGAATGTGTATGAGCCTACAATGGCGGAGCAGGTAAAAATCCTTCCCAATGTCTGTTTTGATTGTTTGTATCATGTTGTATCACACTTACGGATCTGAGATGATGCTAGATAACTTGCTGCTTGAAGACCGCAGTGCATTAATTGTGCGTGGGGACGAGCGAGGGGACTGCTAACTGCTAGTAACTGACAGGAAGTTAGCTAAAAGAACCATTCCGCTTACTGAACCTTTAAGGTAACGGTTTAATCCCCTCTTTTTGGGGGTTGGTTTACCACTTGTATGTTTATCCGACTGTGTTGGGTTGATGATCCTTGATGGTTGAGTTATTTTGATTGATGCTGGCTTGTGTTCCCAGATGTCAGCCTAGTACAATGGTTTTAATACCAGCTAGAATAATAGCACACATTTTTTCATCATATTTTGAAGCTGACTGGCTTTTGTTTTTTTTGTCCCCACAGGATCAGAAGAGGAGTCTGGTGTGTGAGAACTTGTTGCGTCCCCCCCCCCCTCTCTATTATCACGCTGCTAAACACAGGAGCCAGAATGGACAAGCCTCTCATTGGATATCGCTCTCACGTCTTCCACGATAATTCCACCAGCAAATGCCTTTTGTTCAGACGATCCCCCCCCCCTCAGCAGCTTCCTCCAGGATTCACACTGCATCGCTGAAAAGCTCTTGAGTTAGATTGAGTTAGCTCCTTGTCAGCGGAACCATTGTGATTAAATCGTGCTCAAATATAAGAATAACGTCAGACCCTTTGGTTATATTGTATATGAAAATATATTGATATGATTGACATTTTTGGGGGTTGCTGGGGAAACAACTCGTCGCTGCAAAGGGTGGGGGCGAGGGGAGTGTTTTTCGGTGTTTTTCTCCTGGTCAGCTATAGGAAGAATATTCATCACCAAACATGACATCACACCTTAGCGACAACTTAGGAATGATCCTTGCTTAGGGTGTCGAGCCCTCGTGAAGTGAGACTCCATCTTTGCATCGCTCACTCTTTTTACAAAAAATAACTTGATCTATCTTCGAGGTACTTACTTTCACTTCACGTGATCCTGGTCTTCCTTTTGAGCTTGAGCCCAGTCTCAGCCTTTAGAGAAAGAAGCCTTCTCTCTCCAGCCTACCTCAGCTCAGATTTCTTAACACACCCTCACACAGGAGGGGTCTTTAAAAGGTACTGCTGTAGTGATTTTATTTTTTTATTTTTGTTCATTAACCATGTAGCTCCCATAAACTCAAAAAAAAAAAAGGTTAAACCTGTCCAAAATGGAGAGAAGGGTCGCTGCTCAGTCCCCCCACCCCCTCAAACAATGAGCATTCACTGAGGTTGCTGAGCCTCGCATGGGCCTTTGTTTTCATTATTTCAATAATGGCAGCTGTTTTCAACATGTTTGTTTTATGTCCAGGATCATTTTCCTGTTTTTTTTCCTAGTCTGTAATTTAGTTTTTTGTTCACCTTTCAAAAAAAGTTTGACTGAATGTTGTTGTCATTACAAGCTATTGCCTTGTGCTTGTCATTGCTCTTGCCAGTGGTTACTTTTCATGTTTGACCTCCGTGCTGTCAAACCCCCCCCATCGGTGCAGAGTGAACAGGCCTCTGCTCCTTCATCACAATGCTAGGGGATCCCTCCAGAAAGGATATACCCTCTAGCTGTCTTCTCAAGCCCTAGACAAATGTTCTACATGGCAGCCATACAAAAGAGAATCGTGACTATTTAAGAATATAACTGGAGTAAAGCCATGCTAGGTAGACCTTACAGTCCCAAGCAACAGCTCCGTCTGTTGCCGAAGCACCAGTTTAATGAAAGCTAGGTGTGCTTGTCCCCGTGATTTCAAACTGTAATGGGTAGAGCCTGAGAAAGTACCTCAGGAACAATCGAACACTGGAAAAAATGGAAAGAATTCCTCTTAGTTACAGTAAAGATGCCCCAATCGATGGTAAATGTGCTTTTCCAATACCTACTTGTTAAGCTGACAGCACTTGAAGGAAGATCCACCTTAAATCAGAAAGATAAGATAAATAAGATTAAAGATAAATTGTTCCGGGATATTTTTTGTTTAATCGTCTCACTACAATTCCCTCATCTCCCTTTAGCCAATCTGGCAGACCGAGACAGAACAATATGTTTATATGCCACCATAAATAACTCTCAACACTTAAACTGTATAGCTGACTTCCTCATGCTTGTACGTGATTACTGGACTAGAATCAGATGAGATCTGAGGAATAGGAGTTCTGTTCTAATGTGGACTTTCCTTTAAAGTGAAAATGTGAAAGTGGTCAGACTTTTTCAGACACAGCAGCGTTGCACACACAGCAGACAAAAGAGCTGAAGGGGGCATTGACATGTAACCAGTAGCACTTAACTAAAGCCTCTATGTGCCTTATTCATTCTGTTCACCATCCAAAAAACCAGGAACCTCCCAACAAGCTTTTAACCTGTTGAACCCAAAGAGGCTAAATCTTGAACACAGTGAACTTCTAACACAGTATGTCTCGCCTTGCCTTTTTTTCCTACTTCTTCAACCCTTCCTTCAAATCTCTGAATGACTTTTAGTGACAAGAGAGAACAGGGTCAGAATTGAGATGGAAAATTATTTTGGACTCAACATTTTTTTGGACAATCATGCAGGAATGTTCACCTGTAGTCCCTCTGTCTGTACTAATACCTCACTACGAATGTGTCGACCCGGCGTCCTCCAACCTAAGCTTCAGGGTTCCATTTTACGTTATTGTTCTTGCCCAAACAGTCTCTTTTTACAGACTGAGATGGAAATGACTGAATTACAAGCAGCACTTTGGCTTAAGAATATTTTTTTGTATTAAAAACAAACGACATAAAACACGAGTATTAAATTTGAAAAAAGCCCAAAACCATCAGCACAAGGAAAAAAACTAGCATTTTGTGATGCCTTCAGAACATCTGATGTGATGTCATCCTGTTCAAGATCTTTCTCTTTGTGTTGTTTTAAGTGTTTGTTTTGTTTTTTTAATGTTTTTTGCAAGAATAATGAGCTGAAACTGCCTTTTCTATGAGTAAAAAAAAATCCCTCCAAAACGTTAAGGGACATGTCAGTATATTTTGGATACTTTGTGTACAAAAAGAGAACAACAAAAAACAGAAATGAAATAGTGTTGTATTTTATATATAATAGAACATTTCAATATAGTGACATGTCACTAATATATTTATTTACTAATATATTTATCCATTTTTGTCCAGGTTTGAAAGAGTTGTTTCTGTATAGACTGAATGTTTCTATATGGGAACTGACCAGTGCCATCACAGATGCATCGACCTGTCTTCATTCCAATTATATGCAAATAAATTATTTTGAAATAAGACCTCTTTGTCGAGTACAATTTCTTGCAGGAGAATTCCCACAGTGACAAATGAGTTTGATGATGAAAAAAAAAGTGTGAATGCTGAAAAGCTTTTCCTAAACTGAATTGCTGAAGGAGTAAGAAGAGTTGAAGAAGTCTGAAAATGTTCAATTAGTATGATTACGATTAAATAGTTGAATGATACCCATAATGTATTACAGTATGGAATTTTTTACAAGTTTCAATGGAGCTCCTATAGCCGAAATTGTTGAAGAATTATGAATGAATCGAAAGTCTTTAGAAAAGCTTGAAAAGGTCATTTGATGACCTAAACTACATATGCTGACTTGAATTTGTAAAGAGAACTGATCAAGAAGTATGAAGATTTTGAATACCGGGAAATGGTCTAATGAGTATGAAATGGATTGAATTGTTAAATATGATCCACAATGGCTGTGAAATATTGTCAATGTCAATGCGTTGACTAATGGGCTTGAAGCTAAACTACATTTCTGAATTGAATTTTGATGAAGAAGCAGCTGAAGGAGTCTGAAGACCCAGGAATGTGCAAAGGATCTAATTACAAGTTTGAATGAAGTTCCTAACTAAAATTATTAGTAAGTCCAAAGACATAAATTATTTTAAAGAGTAGTGTTAATATTAGTAGTAGTATTGGTAGCTAGCAGTAGGAGTGATGGAGGGTAAAACGTCATCAGAAAATCAGCATTAGTTTTACGTGACCATTGGGGCCTGAAGACCTCAGTCATTGAAAACACAAATAAGCTAAATACTGCAGAGCAGATCATGCAGATAATATAAAAGTAAATGTGAAAGATTGCTGAAAGTGCAGAAATGTTTAAGCTCTGATCAGCCAATCAGCATCAGTTTTGTGCAAGTTTTTATGGGGCCCGAGTCGTTGCCCCGAACAAAAACACCATAGCCGAAAAACTGAAGGTGAGAGTTGGAATAACATGGCAGTCAACGAGACAGCTGGAGGGGTTTCTTGTGTGTTGAAATTGAAGCTGACTCCTTAAATACAACTGCGGAAAAGGTGGCAGATTTGTTACAATTGAATGTATACATTGTATATGAAAAGTTAAAGCTGGGTGTATATGATTTCTGATTGGTCAAAGTTAACATGAGCTGTACACTTTGACCAATCAGAGTGAGGCTCAGATTCTCTGTTCTTATTGGCTTTTGGGACTGTCCATTCACTTTGGCACAACTTTGTTGGTGTCAGGGAGGGACCATAGGGGAGGAACCAAAGAGAACAAGTGGAGCAGTTGAGGTATTTGGATTTGAATCTCTATCCCAACTGCCATTTTCTCCCCAAATCATATACCCCAGCTTTAAAGATATGGAAGGTACAAGGAATTTGTCAAACAATAAGGGGGGTAAGGGGGCCGTATGGGGAGTGTGTGGGGGAATGTGTGTGTGTTAAGAGGGTGTGATGAGTCTATGACTGAGTGTGATGGTAAGATTAAGAAATATGATACGTATAAATTTGAATGTACATGTATGTAGGTCTATGTCTTGTATATGTTAACCTGTCTGTACCTCATGAAGCCGGGCATCAAACAATGACATTATCTATGAAGGGATTATGAAATGGCATTAGAAAAGATTGAGACCCTTTTCATGGCAGTGCGTTAAATATGAAGCTAGCTAGCACCAAGAGATAGTTAGCTTAACTTAGCAAAGCAGGGAGAAACTGCTGGCAAATTTAACACAATCTGCCTCCCAGCATCTCAGGGCTCTCAATTCACACATTTCATCTGTTTGTTCCTAAGTGTTTGTATAGGTCTTGGTATGCAGATGTTGGTTACCTCAGGGACCCAGGCTAACTTATTTACCATTTACCTAGTTTGTGCTAAGCTAATCACCTGCTGGTGTTAGCTTTTATAATTAGCATACACAACAGTGGTAACAAGCTTCTACTGCAACTCTTGCGTAACGAGGAAGCAAATACTTTCCCCAAATTATATTTACATTTTTTAATTTGTACCCATTTTTTCCCCAAAACATGTCAACCCACATGAACAAGAATGACTTTATTGAGCCCCAAAGACAACTTGAATCGTATCAGATATCACTTGCAGCATGTAGCAATGAAGATATTCAACACTCGTATATCATGTGTTTGATACTGTAGTTTTGATTGCCTCTGAAAAGTACAGCCATAACAGAACAGTCTAACAGTGTGGTTTGGCAGCAGCAGCAGCACCATACGGAGAATCAGTAGAAGGTCTTGGCCTGGCCTTTGGGTGTCAGCACAGTGAGGTTGCCCCTGGCATCTTGGTCCTTCTCAATGGCCTCAAAGAGAGACTTGAAGTTTCCTGCCCCAAAGCCCTGCAGGGGAGAAGAAACACACGCAGATGGCTAATTACCCAGAGATCTGCCTTCTTCTGTGTCATTTGTTATGGCTCTGGGGTTCTCCTCTTAGACAGCGTTCATGGTGTTAAAAGACTTTGATGTTTGGATCACCACAGATACATATTCTCACGGGGTTCAGACATCCACTGAGCTCTGACAAGGAGCTGCACTCACCAGGGCTCGCATGAAGAAGAAAAAAAGAATTGAGTCAATATTTTCATAGATAATCAAAAGATCAAGTGTTGGTGGTTGCTCTGAGAGATCCTTTTGCCGTGGTTCAGATTAAGTTTCTCACTTTCATGCATTGTATCCACACGCATGGACTCAGTGAACCGCTGGAGAGTGACAAGAGGGGGGCCTGTCCTGACAAGAGGAATGGGCGCTTAGTTGTTATAAATGAAATGCCACAGGGTGCAACCCAATCCAAAGATCCCCCTTGCTGTTAGGCAGCGAGCCTTTTAATCTGTACATGTGATGGATTTACTGAGCTTTTACAAGTGGGGCTACTGATCTACTGTTCACACTGGGTGGGAACAGCAAACAGGTGTTCAGGGCAGGCGGCTCTGTCTCGGCTTCTTAAAAAGGTGGTGGAGGTATAAAGGAACAGGACCCCAGGGCCAGTTAATCACTTCACACAGTTAACCCAGTCACTCAATTAAAAGTGGAGTCAGCCATTCTGGAGAACACTTCTTGTCTAGATTACTTCTTGGCAAAATAAGTGAACATCCTCATGATCTGTCCGTAAAATTATATCTGTTAATAAACAGCCTAGACTCTGTAGGGTATGTAAACTAAGAGGTTCAAAACGACCGACCATAGCTAGCAACATTGCTAGCTATGGTCGCTATGTAAATAAAGGTAGCATACGTGTTTTTAGTAGTACTGCACCAAGTGTGACAATAAGCAGATCCAAGTGTTGAAGCCAAAAAGTATAAGCCGATCAGTAGCTTAGCATATATCGATAGCATTGTTCCTAGCTACTGTCCGAGCCCCTTCATTTACAGACTTTACAGAGCCTAGGCTGTGTATTAACACCAGATGTTTGTTCAGTGCACACACAGTACGGACATGTAGCTGTTCATGAGAAGATATTCACTTATTTTGACAAAAAAGTGATTCTGACAACAAACATTCTCCTGAATCGCTGACTCCACCTTTAACCAGTAAAACAAACAGCTTGAGTTAACTGGTCTTCTGCACTTACAAAGTGGTTGTTCCGCTGAATAACCTCCAAGAACAGGGTTGGCCTGTCCTGCACAGGCTTGGTGAAGATTTGAAGGAGGTAGCCCTTGTCGTCAAAATCCACTAATATTTTCAGTTCCTAAGAAGAAAACACAGGTGGTTTATATTCAGGAACAACACATGCAAAAAAGGCTGCAAGCTATTTCAGGGAAAATAACACATCTGCTCACCTGTAAACGGTTGAGGTCCTCCTTCACCTTGATCTTGGCAGTTTTGAGTTGCTCCCGCAGGTTGTTGTAGTACGAGTCGGGGGCTGCAAGGAACTCCATCCCTCTGGCGCGCAGGTTCACTATCTGTTACAAGACAAAAACAGCATGGCTTTCTCAAACGTGCTTTGACTTGCAGATCTGTGGAGGCCTATAGCAAACATGGAGCTGTGGATTGACGTGAAAGATTGACACTTGTCAAAGGCAGGGAGACTCACAGATTCAATTATGTTTGACGTGTTCAGAGCGATGTGCTGGACACCTGGTCCGCCGTTATAGTCCACGTATTCCTGTGGAAATGGAAATGCAGGCAGTAAATGCACTGAGACATGCAGGGCTGCAAACCAGGACCACAAGGATCCACACATGGGAAGATTGTTATTATGGTTTTTTTTCCCTCGCAGTACCAAATGAGGCACAACTGTCCTACAACCTGCTGGCAACCCACTGTGACAAAGCACGGTGATAAACAGAAAGTCCCAGAGAAGATGAGACCTGAAGAGTTGCTGTAGTAATGTATGAGTGGATTAAGACCCACCTGGATCTGTGACTTCTTTTTCCCCATTGCAGGTTCGTTGATGGGCATCTTGATGGTCTCCTCATAGTTGGTCACCACTATGGACCTGAGTGAACTGTAGTCCGTGTGGATCTGCTTGTCGTCTATCGACCAGAACCGATGGAACATCAAACACTTCTGATACCTGGAATTTTGGAGAACACACACAAAACACACACAGACAAATAAAATGTGATGATAAGCTTAAAGGCCTACTTCACCGGTTGGAATATGAAGGTGTATTGAACTCGGAGATCCTATGAAGTATAAATGTACATTTTTTTAAAAAATCGGATCATCCTAGCCTGAGAAAAGACAGAAAGAGTGTTTTACGGTCTCACTGTCTAACCCTACATTTTAGGTTAGTCATCCATGGGAAAATGTAGGGATCATCCTAGCCTTTTCTCAGGCTAGGATGATCCGATTTAATTTTTTTTTGCACATTCATACTTCATAGGATCTCCGAGTTCAATACACCTTCATATTCCAACCGGTGAAGTAGGCCTTTAACGTATACAAGCCATTTGGAATTGTGTGTGAATACGCCTCCTTTACTCTTGGTAACTTTTCTTGAAGCATTCATTTAGACGTTTCATTTTATAGATAAGCAGTGCTGCACTGAAAGCAGCTTTTGATATCTGCACAACATTCCCCCCCCCCGCTGCGACAGAGGTGGATTGACCGTTAGCGGAGTGTTTGCTTGTCCTTTTACCCCCGTGTGTGTCTGCTGTGCCCATCATGTGTACGTGCACTGGAGCAGGAGTCTTACCAGTCTGAAACGGGCACCATTTCGTCATCTGGCTGGTTTCCCACAATGTGATCGATGAAGCGCAGACCTGCTGATGGACTACCAAGAAAAAAAGGTGTGGGGGGGAGGGGGAAGGGGGGAGGGCATTTTGTTGGTTATTTTACTTGAAAATTCAGCAAAATAATTGAGAATATCTGAGCAAACACATTTCATCAAAATTTATTTATTTAGCATTTTGGGCCTTATCAACTTATAATGAGCAAACAACTTTTGCAGCAACTTGTTTTTTTGGGCAACATTTTTGTCTGACAGCCATAGGAAACGAAAAATAGCAAATATAATACTCTAATAATAAATCGTCATCTATTAGCCGCACATGCAGCACACACTGCACTCCAATTCAGTGGAGAACTTTGGTCTAATGAAATCCTCTTAAACTTTATAGAGCAACCTGGTATAACACTTCCTAGCACTTAAGGTCAAATCAGACTCGTACAGAAATATTATGAAAATAGAGCTCAATTTCATTATAAAATTATAAAATAATACAAAACATGATTTGGTATTTACACTATAGCAAATCCCCCCAAATTTAGTTTGGTCAAATTGTATTGCATTAGAGTGCGGTATACCAGTACTGAAAAAGTACAGTGGTACAAAAGTATTTTTTATATTTTAGCTTATAATAAGAAATAACCTGGGCCTATGATGGGCTCATCAATCTCATTATTTTCAAGGTTATAGTATCTTGAAAATAATTAGGGCTTTTGCTGGTATGACAAATGTGTCACCACCTTTAATTTTATTTGACTTATTTTCATTGTTGTAAACGATCCTGCTTTAAAATAAAGGCCAATCATGACATTTGACAGTGTTTCCCCTTTTTTCTTTTGGAAAAGTATCTCAATGTATATTGGTACCACATCGAAACAACATTTTCCATGTAAAAGACTCACAGCGTGGCTAGGAGAACATCCTGAAACATTGGCTCTTTGTAGCCTGGCAGGAAAAGGCCTGTGTAGGGACTGAGGTACTCAATAAGTGTGTGTGTTGTATCTCCATACTGAGGACAAAAACACAAAATGATTAACCTTTTTCCAGTGTGATTTATGTGAGGTTTTACTATGGTGTATCCCTCTTTATACGTACCGTTTGAAGCACAGCATACTTAACCCTGCCGTGGCTGTCCTGCTCCACCCATGGCTCCTTGACTACCACAGCTCCTCGCTCTTTAGCTGTCTGTCAGAGGAGAGGGGGTTGGCATCATCAACACAACAACAGTGCCTGCATTCCAATAAACAGACTTCCATACTATTTATTATGCCAGAAAAAGATTCAGGAGGTCCCAATACATGCCAAGTTCTCAAGTGCAGTTTGCCAAAAAAAAGATGCCCTACTGTACATCCAATTGTATTTTTCAGTACGCAAATCAGCATGCTTTATTACGTAGTAGAGTAAAAAAGAAACCCTGGGTATCAATCCCCATACTTCCATAATATTTAGTATGCCAGAAAAAGATTTAGGATGTCCCAATACATGCATGTCGAATGCAGAATGACAAAAAATACCCTTATACCCTAATTATTAGGGTATAAGGGTTTGGATATATTAGGGCCTAATATATCCAAACCAGCATGCTTTAGTGTGTAGTATAGTAAAATTAAAAAGTATGTGATTTGGAATGTAGGGGGTGTTTCTGTTTGAGAACAGCTCCAGGAAGCCCTCCAGTGGCAATAGACAGAATAACTTTCCCTACACTTAAGCTGCTTTCCTGCTTTAGATGATGCTACTAGTGCTGGACTGTCCCTGCGTTCCCTACTATTTAGTATGACAGAAAAAGATTTAGGATGTCCCAATACATGCACGTCAATTTTAGTATGCTGATAACTTCACTAACTACAATAGCATTTTGAGTATTCATCTTTTTTCTTGACATTTCTCGACATAATGAAAATAAATCTTCCTTATCTGATTTTTTTTCTCTCCTGTGGCCCTACTGCTCTTCTGTGCTTTAGTATGTAGTGTATTAAAAAGAAAGAGTATGTGATTTAGAACACAGGGTGTATCTCTGTTGACGCCTGACAGTCAACAGAGAGGGTTCATCCAAACCTGCAGTCTGACCTCCACTGAGGTGAACACTTCAAAGCTGCATTATTACACCACACGCAGGTTGGCCCCCTATTGCAACACAATGCACATGTAACCCCGATCACAGTTTGTATAGTGTAGTACCACCGCTAATGGGATTGGGTTTATGTCTTGAATTTGAATTGAAACAGTTGAATTCAGTGGAACTCAAATCTGTCACTTCTTGTATGACTGTACATGCTGTGTATAGACATATAGTCCAGTGCAAAACCTAGGAACAATTATGAGGCACTTGTCCTTTTCTTTATTGCTCCTGTTTTGCGCTACTTTACTTCTGCTCCACTACCTTTCGGAGGCATATATTGACTTGTGTTTATTTGATAACTTTGCAGTTTCAGTTTCATGATATCAAACTGCATCAACCATAAAACCTTATGATGTATTATTGTAGTTTAGGATAAGGTGGAAAATTCACAGAATACCTGGGGGTATAAAGTAGATTTTGCTAAACCTTTTATCAGCTGCATTATTAATCCTTCTAGAACAAAAATGTATATCTTCTTTCTGCATAATGAATATACTTTAACTTTTGGCCTTTTTGAGTACATAGTATACGGTGGTTCAATTGTACTTTTACTTAACATTTTGAAGGCAGGACTTTTACTTGTAAAATAGTATGTATACACTGTTGTTTTTCTCACCTCTCCCACCACTCTACATACTGTATATATAAAGTTTTGTCAAATGGTATGTCTATGAACAACAATATAGTGTTTTCAACAACCTGGCCATAACTTATGTCAAATCATATGAAGTCTCTTCTTCCATTTTCATTTCAGTTAATACTCCCTTTACCAAACTGTGGCTAAAAAAAATCAGCTTACCAGTGTCACACACAATGCTACCTCTGTGTTCCATTGTTACCTTGAATAAGAAGTCACAGTCCTCCACTTGGAAAGCGATGTCTTTGACGCCGTCTCCATGCTTCATCAAGTGTTTTCCCATTTCTACAGGGTTAGATGCACGCATGTTGAAATGCAGACATGCTGTGTATTATTATTATCATTCTCATGTTGCCAGATGAGTAAACTTGCCTTCATTTCCAGGATTGAGCGAAGATTCAAACGCAAACAATATCTGTGGGGCGGAGGTTGAAATCATTGATCATTTGGATATAATGCAACATTTAAATGAAACCATTCAAGGATCTCACACACCTTATCCTGTCTGATGACATGGGACACCACCTCTCGGCTGCCTGTCTCCAAACCCTTGTAGGCCTGGGGTTGGAAGCCCATCTTATCACAGTAGTACGAAGCTGCCTGCGAAAAGTGATCACACTGTTCTTTTTTTACTGGTAAAGAGAATCCATGGTTGAACTTTGACAAAGTGAGATACAATTTGGATTGACATTAGCTCATCTCTTGCCAAAAACATATTGACTCAATCCAGGCTGTGTGGTGTCTGCTGTGTCTGGCCTGTCAGCTGAACCAACTAGTACTTATTTAGCTTATATACGTAAGTAAGATTGAGAGTGTTTTCTACTGGAAATGTATAAATGTCGTAGGGCTGCAACTTACAAAAATATATATCAATATATCAAAATTATCAGTCGTTTTCTTTTTTGAATAATTCATTGTTTTGTACACCATTTGTCATTCAATTTCTAAAAAAAATACCCATTATATATTTTTGCCGGAGCTGCAGGTGAGTATACACATAAATCAACACTCAGAAATGCCCAAAATGCTTGGCTTCCTATCATATATTACCGAAAACAGCAGCAAATTCTCAAATGTAGTAAGCCTGAACCAGGCTTTTTGTCTTTAAATAAATGACCAAGTGATAGCTAAAAAAGTGCCTGGTTAATTCTCTGGCAGTGGATTTATCAATTATCAGACTGTTATCTGTTATTCGGAATGTTTTTTAGGACAAAAATAGTTTATTTTAACTACAGGGTGAACCAAACTGATTTATTTTATATGTTATACTGTATATGTTACTATTTAGTGGTACAGTATGTCGGCTTGTAGATACAGACCTGTTTGGCATTGCCGACCCAGAAGGTCAGTGGTGAAACTTGACAAACCTTCCCCTTGCGGGCTGGAAGGCAAAACGTACAAGAAGAATCACAGTTTAAAAAATCCTACAGGTAAAGAAATAACACCTTAACTAAATGCATTTTTCTTCTTAATGTGCTTAAGAAGTATTTAATGATTATCTTAACCTAAGGCCTTGTATACATAATCTCACAGGATTAATTTATGCCTACAAGAACAATGATTCAGTGTTGTAAACACATCAGAACACATCACATCACTGTCCCAACAAGACGCCATCTTTCAGAGGCAGCTTTAAGTCTCACCTTCTCCCCTTTATCCGTGTAGGTCGTCTAAAAAAAGGAGAGAAAGAAAAGATTAAAAGATACAGATGGCTACATCTCCATTCACACAAGTGTTCAGACCAACACTACAGTCTTCTGCTCCACTGAAGACACAGCCATCTCCTCAGTTAGCCATGCAGTGTAAATGTCTATACTAGGACACTTTAATATATATATTAAACAAGTATCTTTGTGGTTTGGTTAAAAAAAACATATGGCTTCAAATGCTGCATGGAAAGACAAGGGTGAAGGTGCAAAGGTGAAAGTTCTGAGCCCTTCTAAAAAAAAATTGCTAATGAAAAACAAAAACGTTGAAAATGTTCCTTTCACCAAATACATATAGGTCCCTTCAAATGATTGTCATAATGCCTCTTACCATGCTGTAAATTGCAGATGCCAACGACTCAAGAGAAGAGACAGATCTTAATAAGTGTGCGGCTCCGGACGGCGTGCGGATAAGTACTGACCTGTAGGCCCACTGTGATTGGTCCTTTGGGATGTACACCCACCTGTCCTCATCCCCGCTTTTCTGACGCTCTTTACCTCAAAAGTTCATTTGCCCAAGTGTTGTCATCTCTCTCTCTCTCTCTCTCTCTCTCTCTCTCTCTCTCTCTCTCTCTCTCTCCTCTCTCTCCCTGGATTGTCTAATCAGTTGTCAGTCCACAAAGCCTCAGTCGTCATAGAAACATATACACATTAACCTCAGCTTTGGGAAATAACAAAGGTACAGATGCAACACACCACGCATGTAGTGTAGGATGTTGCACTGACTGTAGCTCTCTGGACATGCAATACTATCCAGTGAAGAGCTGCTTTTTTGTACCGCAGGACAGGGACTTAATACACACATTGTTGTGCAAAGAAGTTAGAGCCTCATTGAGCATAATTTCATAATATCACTTTTCTCAAAGCAAAAATAGCCCAAAAATGCATTAAAAGTGAAAAGAAAGCTTTTTGTCAGATATTCTTAATATTTCAATGCAAAAACGATATACATGTTGTTTGACATATTGAAATGTGCTTGGCAAGGTGTCAAACACTCGTATAAAACAGGTGGAAAAGAAGTTGGAACCACATTGAGCATATTGTCACAATAACAGTAAAACTGTCCGGTCCCACACCAGTCCCTCACATTTTCCACCAGCAGAGGGGGCAATATTGCCTGATTTTAAACAACAGAAACAGATGAGCAATCAATCGTGCTATAAGATCTGGAGGGAAAGACAGAACTTTGTAGTTGCACATGAACTGATTTTGAATAATTCCTCTCTTCGTTATTATTCTTTAAGATGATATATTATATTTGTTGACTTTTTTCCATTGGACATAACTCAAACAAGGATTAAATAGCAGGCTTGTGTATAGGGGTGTGTATACACAGTATGAACAGTATACGTGCAAGTCCTTGTGGTATGAGATTGACTGATATACGTATCAAATTCCAGGTCCAATCCAAATCTCTCTTTTTTTAATCTCTCTCCTTTTCTGTGGACAAATTAGTTGAGTAAATACTGTAAATATTCATATATACTGTAGATATGTAAATGCTTTTAATTCATTGTTTCTTTTTCTTCTATAGACACTGAATGTATGTTAATTTATGTTTTTCAACACATATTTGTGATTTTTTTTATTAAAAAAATTGATAAATAATAAGTTTAAAAAAGATAGCAGGCTGTGAAAGTGAGTTGGAATATGATTTCAGACCTTATTCAGTTATCACATCTGTATGTATAAATACATGCAGTATTTTCTTTAACAATGTTTGACAGTTTGTCCGGTTTTACAAAACACTGTGGTGAGGTGAGGGAGGGGGGTTGGCGGGGGTCTTGTTTTGCCTAGATGCGCAGGGGGTTGCAGCACACACAGGGGTGGGGTGAGGCGCTTGGGTGGCTGTTGACTGATATGGCAGAGCGTACGAGGTCATGTCCAGGGCTGTGACACACACAAGGCCTAAGTACAAAATAGAAAAAATAGTGCCGGGCTCAAGATCCAGTGCTGTTAACTGCCTCTCAGATGTCTGTGTGTATATAGTCATGCCACTGTGTGTCAGGGAACTCCAGGAGAAAGTTACAATATTTTTTTTTATCATTACCGGGTCATAGTTGAATTTGATGGTTCAAATTAAAATGTTAAAAAAGTAATCAGACTAGGGCTGCAACTAGGCTATGTTATTTATATTATCAGTCCTTTAAAACTGAATTAATTGATTAATTGTTTTGTCATTCTAATGAAAGATAATAGTAATAAAATGGACGTTGCCATATGTCGCAGTGCCCAATTTTCATTTTGCCTGTTTTGTCCAAACAACCTTCCCATGATGATATGACACTGAGAAATAAAACACATCCCTAAATTTAGAAGATGGTAGGCCCACCAGAATAAATGTGGTGTTTTTGATTTGCAGATGAGTTTTGACTTTTTATCAATTATCAAAATTATTTTAAATAGGCCTGCATATAATGTCAAACATTCCATAACTAAACGTTTCAGCGTTAGCAGCGACAATAAGTGCTGTCTGAGCAAATTAAGCTCGGCTGGCTTTGTCTGCATCAAAAACGATCTTTCAACACATTTTCCTGAATTAACCTTTTTAACTATTTCATTATTTTAATATTTGAGTGATATTTTTAAATCATTGAAAGTCATTGTTCGACTTATCATCAAAGCTTTTACATTTCAGTTTAGAGATAAATGAAACCGAATTTCATAATATTTAAAAGCACTAGGGGGATGTGGCTGATATTGCGCACGTACCGGTCTGTGCATGTGTGTATCCAGTTTGTGCCGCGCTGTGATTTTCTATTGGTGCACTTCTGGAGCCTTGTGGCGCCTGATTGGCTCTGTGGTGGGTGTGTGTGATTCACACACTTGACCACCGTGGATTCTCATTGGCCGGTAAGGATTCTGTGGCGCCATTGGTCTAGAATGTTCAGCTTCCTCCTTGACTATTGGCTATCACCGTTGTCATCGCACAAGAATGCGGAAGTCGTGTGTAGTCTACTGAGTCACCGTTGTGTCAGCTGATTCTTTCTGAGTGAGTAACTCGATTCATTTTTTGGAAATTAAGTAACTTGTAGGCAATGTGTTGTGTGTGACATGCTCTCGGGCTGTCAGACAAGTGTTGGACGTGTGAACCAGAAGCTGTTGTGGCGTTTCTGTTGGCAAATGAGCGAATTTTACACACCAGCTTGTAGTAATGTTGCTATCCGGCAGCTAGCATGTTGCTACCGTTTGACAACACTGCACATACACACACACGCGCTCGCACACTTTCGGTTTGTCTAAACTAGTCGCTTCTAGTAGCGTCCCAGTCGGCAGTGAGGCAGTCGTTTACTTTCACTTTCCCTAATGTGTATTTCAACTTTATCCCCGTAACCACCCGCCCACACCTGTTGGGCTGTCCAAGGTAGAACTAGCAGCTGATATTTCACCGGTAATGTTGGACAGTTCTCACTCGACTGGGGAAACACCCTGGAGTCCCCCACTGGGCTCAGTGGACTATAAAGGTATTTATACCCACGAGGTAGAGTAACTGGTTTTTCGGAAGTCACCTTCATGCCTAGCCATCTCTATCATTATCTTTAGACATACTTTATAGTTGCTTTCAGTAGGCTAAACTCCTTCATAAAGGCTAGCTAATGGAAATAGCCTACTGGGCAAGCAATTATAGCCTACTCTAAAAGTCTTATTTTCATTATGGGATAATTTGCCGGTTATTTCCTTGATTATCTGGGTGTAGGTAGCCTACTGTAGTCTTTCACATGAGTAAAAAAGACTGACGAATTCTTACGATTAAAGGAATAGTTCAATCATTTAAAATGTTAAGCTTGTTGCCCATGTTGTTGCCTCACTTTTAGGTTCAAGGCAAGGCGACAGAAACCATTCTTCATTTACCATTTTTGAAGAAGAAAGGGGCTAAGGTCACTAATCGATGATTAACTTGGCTCAAACATTTGTTGTCGATAGTGTTAGTTAGCCTGTCTCCGCCGACAGTCAGTAGATACACTTTACAACATCTCTAAAAACGACTGGTTTATATACCAAGTTATGATATGCCCTATATTTTTTGCACTTGATCATCTGTACGTCCCATTGACTACTACAGATACTGGTTATCTGAGCTAAGCTAACTAGCGATGAGCATTCTTTGCCAATTCCTTCTTTAAAAAAATGCACACACAGTTACAGGAATGGTTTCTGTCGCCTTGTCTTGAAACCGTGAGTGGAGCAAAAAAATAAAGTTGAACTAAAACTTTAAGAAGCTGAAGTTTGAGAACGTTTAACAGTTTATTTTGATCCAAATAGTTGATTAATTTGTATGTATATTGCCCTATATCAGTACCACTATACAGTATATTGTATGACTGTATCATCACAGTAACTCATTGATCGTTTTTTAGGGTGCTTTACATATGTATACACTCTGCTGGTTGAATAGGCAGGCCTAGCTAAATCTTAGACAACAGCCCTAAATAAATCCCAGCTTCATGAATATTGTAATGTTCAGATTAAGAAAGTAGTAAATTTGAGACGTTGTTTAAATAGTGCCAAGAGGTGTTTCTAATATTGTGTCCACCCCATTTCGAAGGGTAGCTTTTTGACAACAGAGCTTCAAACATACTACGTGTTTAAGTGTATACCATCATAGTGGTACATTTGGTCTTCCTTCTAGGCTGCTTTAGTTGCTGACTTTCATTTCCTCTCATCATTTTGCTTTACTGGATATATCTCTGGCCCTGCGCTCATCACCTGTTACCATGCAGATGTGTGATATTTTCTCCTGAATCTGTGACTGGCCTTTCTGCAGTGTTGATGGCCATTTAGGCTCAAACTGGACGTACACATACAGATACAGAAACATCCTCATTTATGCTTTTTTTTGTACTGGTCTACATTTGTCTAAATGGTAACGCAAACTGATATCACATGCTTGTTCAGATTTGTATTCCCCTTTTCCTTATTATTTGATCAGACTGTACCCTAAATGTAATCGCATTATTGCTCATTTAAAACATCAAAATTTTTTGACGATTTTTGGAGGGTCGTAATTTTGACGACTGTGGTATATTGTTGTTTTAAATGTAAAAAGGGAAAAGATGTTTATATAATATGGGTACATAAACTCTCATTAGTGCTGCAGTACTAGAATAGAATAGGATTTTCATTATGTCATTCCTTCAGCCAGAAGACAGTAGTGGGAGGAATCATTTTAAAAAGAAGCGACAATGCCCTATAAACCTACTCTGTCCGTCCGTGTACTGTACACAGCTGTAACAATGACAATAAATCTCAATACAGGATTTGACATGAATGAACATGCACTATTCTGAGCAAGGTGTGTGGAATGCACCTGCCCTGGTATCAATGGAGACATCTCCTCAGTAGTACACGCCCTACTCTATGTATGACAGCGTGATATCACATGGTCAATGTGAATACAGCCTTTTTTTTACAACACTCATTTCCTACAGACTGGATAGGGAGAAGTGGGTCAGAAAGCATTCAATTAACAATGTGCTTTCATTTGTCCAATGTTGTTCCCCAAAGCCTTTTCAAAAGCAGAAGGCTAGAAGAGTGCAGAATGAGGATTCTTTATTAGTGTCTCTTGATGGGAAACATTGGCAATGTTTTCAAGCATTGCCAATGTTTGCTTGAGGATTAATGTTAAAGCAGAATTTCTGAGCTTTTTAGACCCTTTGGACTCATTGTTTTGGTTGCACAGTCCACAGCTGTACTGTAAGCTTCATTCTCATGGCTCTCCTCAGTGCCTGGCTGCTGTTTTTAAGCCAACAAGCTCTGATAGACATCTTACGCCACCTGTGCAGCAGCACCCAACTGCAAAGTGCAAAGTGAGCGACAGTCATCTAGAGATCCCAAGAGGTGTATTGAGTCCTAATCAGAGCAAGAGTGAATATTGGACTTCACTCATCACAAAATATTTTATAGGTCATACCTGTGCACCTGAAATGTATCTATTAATCTAATAATTAAAACACTTTTGGTAGCTTCCTAACTTCATACAGTGTTCTTCCAGGGATCCAATTTACCTCTGAGGAAAATGTATCCACGGTATTAAAGGAAGACCTTTGCTATTTTTTAATACCCCGCCCGGTATACGGTAATACCTTAATACCTCCCAACTAGGGCTGCAACAACAAATCGATAAAAAACGATTACTAAAAGCGTTAGCGACGAATTTGGTCATCGATTTGTTGATTCGCGCGATTAATACGTCACTCGTAGGCGCGGCACTGTTTACATCCAGCCGCCGACAGGTTCATGCACGCCCACAGCGAGCCTTCCGCACGTGAAGCGGTGCGGGAAAGCTATAGTGTGAGCGGCCACAGCTTGTATTTTGGTTATATCTAACACTGGACTGTAGGCCTATATAAAAGTGTAGTACCTTTGCTGTCTTTGGGTTAAAAAAAAAACTCCTTCAACTCAGTATCCGTCTAGTCCAAAAAAACTCTGTCAGCTGCTGCTGCTGCAGACGGTGTGCAGACGGGCTCGGAGAGTCGGCATCGGCGCATCAACAGTCATTCAAAGCAGCGGCAGTAATCCCACAACCGAACGGTGTAGAAATCAGTTAAAAATAGTAATCCAGTTTTTAAATCCATGTTAAAAGTTTGCTTAAAAAAAGTAGCAAACATGTCAAATGTGATGTGTTCAGGCTAGCTCAGTAATATTATTGATGTGTTCAAATGCAACACAAAAAAAAAGAAATTTGAGATTTTGGCGAAAACTTGTTTTCCCAGGCAGCAATATAAAATAGATAGTAAAAATGGAATTATGACCTGTTTAATGTCCTATCTTGAGCTATGATCATATCAGCAATTAAAACAATAATACAAGTTCTATTTCAACAAAATAATAGAAAGGTATCAATAGTGATATCAATAAAGACTTGAAAATGGTATCAATTAGGGCTGCAACTAACGATTATTTTGATAATCGATTAATCTGTCGATTATTTTCTCGATTAATCAATTATCAATCTATTAGGGTTTTGGTCTGTAAAATGTCAGAAAATGGTGAAAAATGTTAATACATTTTCCAAAGCCCATGTTGACGTCCTCAAATGTATTGTTATGTCCAAAACACACAGATATTTCAGTTTACTGTCATAATAGGATTAAAGAAACCAGAAAATATTCATGTTTGAGAAGCTGAAATCAGAGAATTTGGAAATGCTTTATTAAAAAAGTACTCAAAACGATTAATCGATTATCAAAATAGTTGGCGATTATTTTAATAATCGATTAATAATCGATTTGTCGATTAATCGTTGCAGCT
Organism: Ammodytes dubius; assembly: GCA_026122265.1. NCBI lineage: Eukaryota > Metazoa > Chordata > Actinopteri > Uranoscopiformes > Ammodytidae > Ammodytes > Ammodytes dubius. The sequence continues at coordinate 24,367,623 of CM047519.1, read as the reverse complement.
CTAGTATCAATATCAATAGAAATTAACGATCTCCTGTCATCTGAGAGAAATTAAGATGATTTAATTTTTTTAACCGTTAGTATTTACCGGTTAAAAATCTTATCGGTTGACTGGTTTACCATGGACATCCCTTATATTGTAAATGTATATCATACATTGTATGTTTTTTGTGTGTTATCCCAGTTAAGTTTATTTTTAATTTATCATTTAATATTACTTTTAATAGTTTCAAGACGTTGGAGCAATAACCTGGTGTTTTGACACTTCAGTCTGCACTGTGAATTTGAAGTAATGTTCAGTTTTTGAATTAAGATGCAGCAATTACAAAAAAAATTGTTTGTATCCGATTCATCGATTAATCGAAAAAATTTATCGACCGATTAATCGACTATTAAAATAATCGTTAGTTGCAGCCCTACTCCCAACCCTATACTGTACCTTTTATTGAGAGCGATCATGAGTGATAAGTAGGGATGACCATGGTTAACTGGTTAACCGTTAACCGTTAAGAAGATCTTTAACCGGTTAATACTAAAGGTTAAACGGTTAAAAAAAATTAAATCCTCTTAATTTCTCTGAAATCCGGACTCTTATTTTGATATTGCTGAACCGGTTGTATGAATGCCAACTGTCGGTAAAGAATGAATGATGGTAGGCTACCCCATCCCCTAAGCCTGTGTGTGTGTAAATGTCCCTTTTCAGTCACTTATTGCACTTTCTGCTCCTACATTCGCATACTAGACCTCTTCTCACAACAGACAAAGGTGCCGTGTGAATGTCAAAATGTAGGCATTTAAGTTGGCTACTGGTCCCTGAATTGTTTTTAAATTAATATGCCGGTCCTTGGAACAAAAAAAGGTCGGGAGCCTTGCTGTAATGCTTCATGTATTTCACTATAAATAGGCTACATGAAATCTTAACGGTTAACCGGTTAATAACCGTTAATTCTGGTGGTTAACCGGTTAAAGAAAAAATTCTAAATGGCCATCCCATAAGTGATGAAAGCCATCCCTTGTGATGGAATGACTCATGAATGGAGTTGGGTAAAACGTAGACTGTGGCCTGTAGTTTGGCTTCTTTCACTCTGAGAAGAGTGGGAGGGTGAACCAGTAAGCAATAGAGAGAGAGAGAGAGAGAGAGAGAGAGAGGGCAGGAGGGAGGGAGGGAGGGAGGTATGTCATGCACTGGATTACAACCCAGTGTGTGTTTGGTAGACGGAGGTGACTGCTACTCTGCAAAGGCATTACGCTTTAATTCAAGCTCAAAAAGGGTACTCTAAAAGTTTCAACAAAAGGTTTGCAGACTCCACACTTTGCACAGGTAGGAGAAAATACTATTTTGTGCGTTGAGAGAGTTGTAAATTGTTTTTTTTTCTTCTTTCAAGCGGAGCTGTGTGCAAAAGGGGGTGTGTCTGGATAAAAAAAAATAAAAAAGTGTAAGGGGAAGTGAGACAGTGAGAACTTATTTGACCCACTTACAAGTCCTTTCCTTGTATTCAACGTATTGTAGTTTAGACTAAGTCCCAGAACACTAGGAAGTCAATATTGTGTCCCATGTTGTGTCTTGCTGCCTATGTGTGTGTGCTACTGTCTCCATTGTAAACGTGCATTGAGCTCTCTTCCCCCCCCCCCCACCCCCCTCGACAGAGCACAGGAAGACAAATCAGAGTGGGACTTTTCATTGCAGTCCTTTTTATTGAATCAAGTGTTGCTCTGTATGACTTCATTTATTTACAACTTTTTACACTTTTTTTTTTTTTTGCATTATCATTATATGTGCAGCCACTGTAACAATAAACAACGTTGTTTTAAGATATCAAGTACTACAAATAATTTCAGAATGTCCCAGTCATGTGATTTAGAAGATCAGGATATCCACCTCCGCTTTGGAGCACCTTTCTTTTAGCTGTGTTGGGCGTGTATTGTCCACGTCTACTTCTACACTTATCTGCATGGCTGATTATCTGATGAGGAATGTCGACTTAGCAATTCCTGTCAATCAGAGTTTGTCCCATTACTCCCATTATCAGGGTCAGGTCAGGTGATCGGCTCCAAAGTTTTCTCTTCACACATGTGCCTGCATGTCTGTCTGCATGCAGCGCTGCATGTGTGCACTGTGTTTACACTGACTTGACCTGATTAGTAGTGGTAGAGAGCGCTTCTAGCACACACTGTCTGTGTGCCCCACACTTTCCTGAGAGTTGTTGAATTTTGTGTGTGTGTGTGTGTGTGTGTGTGTTTGAGCTGTGGTTCTCCTTCTTGATTATTTTTTTTTTGTGCAAGCTTTAATTTTAATTGCTGTACTTTGCACCAAGTAAGGCTGTTTTATTGGAATCCAGCCCTTTACACAATCACACGCACACTGTACACACACACACACACACACACACACCCCTTTTCTGAAGGCAGTGTGTTTTCATGTTGGCAGGAGGCATCGCTGGCCCGGCAGAGCCCAGTAGACGGGAGGAGAGGGAGGGATCTGAAGAGGAGCGCCCAGACCCACCGTCTACAGCACTGGCAGGCAGCATGGTGAGCCAATCACACACACACCAATGAGCTAGCTGCCACTCACAACTCCTTACTCCTAAAATGGCAAAATTCTTTTTGCACTCTGGCGCAGGAAATGGCACAACTCTCTTGCAGGCCTAAACACAGCGCAGGGTGTTGCAACATGTTTGACAACAGAATGCACTGCTCAACTCTTTATGTGTTGAACTGGCCACACATGTGATTTGTGGCCGCACAGTTAATTGGGCATGGTAACTCAAACAATGTGTCTGTCCCCCTCTACAATTCACACTGTTTTAGTTTCTTTTATTTATTGTTTATTCAGTTTACACATATGATTAACACGCCTCTGCACAGGCGGTAGCCAAAGGGCGGAGGCATTATGTTTTCGGGTGTTCCATCCGTACATATGTAAGTCTGTACGTATTATGTATGTCTATCCATCCATCCATGCCATTCTTGTGTGTGCAATATCTGAAGAATGCTTTGAGGAATTTTCTTCAACATTTGCACAAATGTCCACTCTGGCATAAACCTCATGTGAATAGATTTTTGGAGCTTAAAGGTCATGACCACTGTGACCTCATACCTCATGAACGCAATATCTCAACAACAGTGGGATTTTCTTCAAACTTTGCACACATTTCAATTAGATTTTTGGGGGTCAAAGATCACAGCAGCGCCCACATTGTACCATAGTGTAGCTTCTTAGGAGCCTTCACCTTCATTGAAGCATTACCTACAACCACTGTACTTTCACCGTTTGTTCAAAGTGCAATGTTGCCTTAGTCAGCAGCACTAATCTGGGATGTGTGAGACACCAAGTTTGAGTGAGTGAAAATCTCTCCTCGCTCTAGTATTAGTTTTTCTCAGCACGGTTAAGACTTTATTGCATTGTTTCGTATGGGACTTGTTTTTTTTAAACGCAGAGTGAGAACATTGAACCCAGAACGCGCTTATTCAGTGATCGTCGTACTCAAGGTAAACCGCAGCAAAATGACCAAACTTTGATATAGTGATAGAGTGGTGAAGGTGTCCACTTAAGACCAAGGCATCGCACAGCTACAGACAGTTCTCAATACTCACCTGTCCATTTATCTACTCATTCCCCCCTAGTGGATGCTCTTAATCACAACTATATAGCGTTATAATGAAAGTTATTGGTGCAAAAAAGATTGGAGAAGTTACCGCGCTGCTTCAAGTTGTAACGTGTTTGAATGGTTGTTTTTTTTGGGAGTCTCAGTTTTAGCTGTATACGTGAGACAACAAACAGTGGTTTGTCTAGTCATGCTGCATCTGTGAGCCTGAAGGTTCTAGTTATGCAAAAGCCAACAGAGCAAGAGGCTAGACTATATGTAGGTCACAACTCTCCTTACGTTTCAATAAGCCAGCAAGCGTTGCATTCACTCATTTTAAAAAGTGAATTCTACTTATTATTTATTGTACCTGTATACACTCACCGGCCACTTTATTAGGTACACCTGTTCAATGGCTTATAAAAACAAAAAGCTAATCAGCCAATCACATGGCAGCAATTTAATGCATAATGCATTTAGCGTGGTCAAGACAATGTACTGAAGTCAAACCAAGCATCAGAATGGGGAAGAAAGGGGGTTTAAGTGACTTTGAACGTGGAATGGTTGATGGTGACGGCAGGATGGATCCATACTTTCATGTTGTTTAGCCAAATTTTGAACCTGCCATCTGAATGTCGCAACTGAAATCAAGACTCATCAGACCAGGCATGATTTTTCAATCTTCTTTTGTCCAATATTGGTGATCTGTGAAATTGTAGCCTAATTTTCTGTCTTTAGCTGACAGGAGTGGCACCCGGTGGGGTCTTCTGTAGCTGTAGCCCATCTGCTTCAAGGTTGAAGCAGATGGGCTTGTAACGAGTGGTTATTTGAGTTACTGTTGCCTTTCCCAACCAGTATGCCCATCCTCCACTGACCTCTGACTTCAACAAGGCATTTTATGTCCACACAAATGCCACTCACTGGATATTTTTTCTTTTTCGGACCATTCTCTGTAAACCCTAGATATGGTTTAGAGTGAAAATCCCAGTAGATCAGCAGTTTCTGAAATACTCATACCAGCCTTCCTGGCACACTCAACATTGCCATGTTCAAAGTCACTTAAAACCTCTTTCTTCCCCATTCTGTTGCTCGGTTTTCAACCTCAATAAGTTGTCCCTTCCAGGTCTACATGCCTAAATGCATTGAGTTGTTGACATGTGATTGGCTGATTAGTTATATGTGTTAACAAGAAAATGAACCGCTGTACCTAATAAAGTGGCCGCTGAGTGTATGTTGACAATGTCAAGTGAAGTCCTCCATTTCTCAGAGCTTCATAAAAATGTATTATACATACAGGGCATCTCAAATGAGACATTAAATGCATTCTTCCCCCCCGCAATTTCAGCAAACAAAATATAAAAAGTACTTATATTGTAATAGCACAATAAGCATTTGATGATGAGGAGCAATGATTGCTCTTTCTTTGTGGACGGACACAGTGCTTGAAGACGGGGGAAGCCGTGACCAGAAGAGGAACACATTCCCCCTGAAACTAAAGGGGGCAGCTTGTATGGGACAGAAATAGGAAGTGTAACAGGAGGATGTGTGTCCCGAGGTTCTGGTCAACTGCTTCCACAGAATGCCAGCGTGGCAGGCTGCCCAGCACTCCACTTTTTTTTGTGTGTTGTCTGTGGGACACACAGTGGCTTAATTGACGGCGGCGCTGATGAACAAATAATGTGCCTACCGAGGCATGTAGAATGCACAGGCTAGTCCTGGGCTGAAGCTTCATTTCATCCATTGGTCCAAAGCATCTTTTCTCTGTCCTCTCCTTGCTTTGGGTGTTGGGTTGTGCTCAGTTGCACGTAACTACTGAACATACCTTAAGATGCTTTTCTACATCACTGCAGGTGGAAGCATAATTCATACTTAAGGTGACATATGATGCTAATTTTCACGTTCAAATGTGTAATTGGGTTATTAGAAACTGTTTTCGTGGTGTAGTGTCCAAATCATGAATAAGGTAATTTAGCATAATATGTGTCTGTTAAAGTACAGCTGCTCCGTGATTGACGGATGCACAGAAATTCAAAGTATTTGCAACACCACAATGCAGTTTAAAAAAAAATTAAAAAAAATGTACAACTACATTATTGGGTCATTTTGCTGCTTGTGATATCTCTGTCTGTTCTCAGCTGTTGATTGCTATGTTCTCAGGCTCAAACTGGGAGACACTTGTTCCAGCAGTGTGTTCTACAGGTAACATGATCCTCATAATCCCGTCTCGTGAAGCGTCATGTTAATTGCTTCCCATGCTGACAGCTTTTTGGCCACAACAAAACGGGAAGTAATGAGTTCATACTGCCATCCACTCCTACACTCATATTGTAAACAGTAGGATAATGTGTGTATGGAAAACCAGGACAATAGGGGTCGTTTTACGTTTCCCTCAGTACCCACAATGCATTGTAATACTACCTTGCAGGGCCTGTAGACGGTGGGTGTTGCTGTTTGCACTATATGATGTCACCTGCTTACTTAACAGATTAGATCCCCTGAACATGGGCTTTTTTTGCCTCCTTTTTCCTTTCCTTTCCTTTTTTTTTTACACCAGAAGCTCAAAGTGACGGTTGTAGTTAAAGCCAGAGGGTTCATTCCAGGTTGTAGTTAATAATTGGACTGTTGCTCTCCTTGAAGAGACTTTTGCTTCCAGCAGAGTTTAACCCCGGTCTGGCTGTTAGTGTCTGGTTTCCCCGTCCTTCCTTTTCATTCCATTCAAATAATACTAACTTGTTGTGTGTGTGTTTTTATCAGGGTGTGTTGACTATAGCCACACTCTTATATGCTACATGGGTAAGAGGCACTTCAATTTCTGCCTCCATTTAAATCCCTTTTAATGCCTTGTCACCCTCACCAGTGCCTCACGTCTCATTCGTATCCCGGTTCTATTGATGTGTGTCAACATGTAGTCTGACACTGTGTGTTGGCTGACCACCTTTCCTAAAATAAAATCGGAGACACAAGAGGCCAATTCCAGCCTATCATTTTTACGCTGGTTGAGGCAGAGCTGTGGCAGGCAGGGAGGGTGGGGGTGGGGGGGGAGATTCGGAGGGTTATTTGAAGCCTGGCGTTTAGGCTGGGGAGCCACTCGTCATTAGCTTGGAAATCCAGACCTGCCGCTGGCAGATTTAAATTTGCTCAGCCTACTGGTCTGGGCACAAACCCTTGGAGCTCATTAACTATGTCGGAAAATTAGATGCTACCAATCAAATCGTAAATCTGATATGGGCGGGCCAGAGCCCTATTTATGGTTGCTATTCATAACAGTGCTATGCATGCACCGTCGATGTGGTGATAGTAAACTACAAAGATGCTGAGGATACGTTGTTTGAGTTTGACACGGCTTCGGTCTCGACACTTAATTGGAAGACGGGACACAAATCTTTCTTTAGCAAGAAGGATGAATTTTATGTTTTTGCCGGCCGATCACTGCAACAGTTTAATTTACCAGTTAGCCCCGCTGTTTGCTAAACGAACTGGTCTGAATACGTCACCTTGTTCATTGCTCTGATTGGTCGTAGTGCTTTTTTTTATTTTTAAGTTTGTGTGTTTTATATTAACATCATATTATGCAAGCATATAAGTCATCATACAAAACAAGGACTACAATGTTTTGTTCTAGAAAATGCATACCTTTAATAATTTAATGAGTTCATCTGGAGGTATTCCGAGGTATTCCTGATCACGTCACGTTCACGTCATGCACAGTGTGTATTGAGTTTATTTAAAAACATTTGGAAATAGGGCTGTTCCAGTTGCCCATACACTGTGTATATAGTCTATAGCCTCTTTCAGCCTCGTCTGTGAAAAAAGAGAAAGCTGAACAACAGAGTTCTTCTGCTTCGTTCCTCTCACTGCATTTAAATGCATTCATTATATTACAGAGAAATATGTCCCGTAAAAGAAAAAACTCCAAGCCCAACCCAGAGGACCTCCATAATATTTTATTTTAAATTAATATTTTTATGGAAAATCCATGTGTCTTTCTTCAATAATTTCTAATTCATCCGACCCAGTGTCTCCAAATTATTTGTTCACACAAAATTCCTTCGATTTAGCCTCTTAATTTTCCTCTCAAAGTGCACCAGATTCATGCATTTCTCTTTAAAAAGCTAAAAAAAATCTCCCGGGGAGGCATACCCCCGACCTCCCTAGGAGGGCCTGGATCTCGGCTATTTACTACCATTCATCTATTACTTTCATTTATCTACACTATTTTCACCAAGATGCAGATTTGAGGCTCTAAGCAGAAAACCCTGGCTGTGTGAATGGCATTTAACAAAGGTCAACAATTTGGGCTGACTATCATTGGAGAGGGGCCCACTGATCATATTCCGCTTAGGGCCCCATGAATGCTTGGGCCGGCTCTGGTATCCAATTGCGTGAGGTGTGATATTTGAAATGCATGTGTTGGTGCTGCCCCTTGAGGTGGGAAGGTCTATTGCTCATCCCCAAAACCCTACTTTGTTCTAGATGTGGGTCTGGATTTGCAGGCTAACTCACCATACATTAGCCTGCAATATACAAGTATTTTGGACATGCCCATTCACAATTGGTATTAATATGTGAGCTTATCCGCTGTACTACAGTAATCATGTTCCATCTAAACAGGAGATTGTTCTATAGTCTTGCTAATCTTGTCAAGGGGAAGCCCTCCACACTTAATGAGGTCTCCCTTGTCTTGGTACATGAGAAGTCTTACTCATTGGGATTCTGCCAAAGAAACAAACCCTTCAGCCTGAGGGGCTAAGTTATTTTCTGTCCCACAGCATCCTAAGATCTGTTTAGTGAAGCTGCTACTCACTACAACAGCTCACAAAAGCATTTATACACTGATGAAATACCACACAGCACACACACACGCACACACACTTGGTCTTGATTTGTGGAAGTGTATTTTACGGCGTTTCCATTTACCTGATGAGATGAACGCTACGCTGCACAGAAGTGCAATGCATCATCCCTCCCCTCCTGCAGCATAAGGATCTCCCTTTATAATATACACCGTTATATAGACCTACCAAAGATACAAGTTAAAGATGAGCCAGGCGTGGCATTCAAACATTATGATATTTCTGAATTTTTGATCTATAAAATCTGCAAATCATTTTCTTGTCAAAAAGGAATGCAGTTACAGTTTTCATTTACAATTGCAGCAGCTGATGGATGTGCCGGGGAGATATGTTGAAGCCATGCAGTCAATTGACATGCTGCAGTGCCTTGCTGTTATGTAACTCCACCCTTGTGAAACGTGATTTTCTAACATGTTACCTCCTGGACTCTGTTTTTTTCTGGAGAATGCACTGTAGTTGTTACTATGATATATGTATTTATAATCCATCAAAAAACAGATTTTTGGGAAGTCTTTCTCTTGGCCTGCACATGCTTTAAACAAGGGTATAGGTGTTAAATTTGTGTCACTATTATTTTTATTAAAATCATAGATATCTGATCCTCTGATTAAACGGTTCTCTGCAAAGAAAAACATTATTCCTAATAGTCAGTGAATGGGAAAAAATTATCAAAATACACAGGTAATTCCATTAGTTGGGCACCATTGTAATTACACACAGTATTGTGGAAAAATTGTAGATAATAGCATATTAGCTTCATATTACATATGAAGCTAATATGTGGTAGGTTAAGAGCAGCTCCCTAATTGCTAGCCTGGAGCTGTAATACTACATCAAGCAGCAAACAAGAATAACTGCAGGGCATGGACTTTAATTTCTGACACTGCTAGTCATACAAATGAGTTGAAACGCCTTTCTTTGAGTTAGAGTAATCAAACATTGTATACACTGGTCATAAAAGTGGAGTCAGCGATTCTGGAGAATGCTTGTCGTCAAAATCAGTGAATATCTCCTCATGATCCGATACCTGTCCTTTTTATATGTACCGGCACTTAAAAATCCAATCTGTTTTGTATACACAGCCCAAGCTATGTTAATGGCTACCAAGTTGCTACCTATGGCTAGCCCCTTCGTTTTCATACCAGTTTACAGATCCTAGGCTGTGTATTAACACCAGAAGCGCACACAGACAGTATGTGTGTACGTATGTGTAGATGGTGAGGAGATACTCACTGACTTTGACCCTTAAAGTCAGGTTCTGCCATGTCAAAATGACATTACAGCACCTCCTACAGTTGCTGCGTTGTGCATCCAGCCTGTTCTATGTATTACATAACGGGGGGGGGGGGGGGGGTTCACGACTCTGCAGGAGGAGGAGGTTAAGGTTAGAGCCGAGGGGGGCAGCACTGTAGTAGTATTAGAGACACTGTACAATGTGCAGCATGCCATATACATCCACTGGGGCTTCCCTGGTTCTAGGCACAGGAAGGTGGTGTTGCAGCTAAGCATGGATCGTGCTGCTCTCGTGTCGGACAGTCACCCATCACACAGAGACTTGGGAGAGGAGGAATTGGCGTCTGTAGAATGCTGTGTCACCGGAGATCTCCGCATTGACTCGCTCTTCTCAAACGCCCTCCCTCCTCCGTCCTCTGCCACATATTTGTCTCACTAGATCAATTCAACGGCTTTGTGACAGGATATTGTCTTTTCTGTGTGTGTCTGTGAGAGTAAGAGTTTTCTTTAGGTTGTGTTTTGTTGTTCAGCATAGCCTGTGCACACGGCTATTAGCATGCAGCGTGTGTGCTCTGGGGCTAAGCCACATTACACTGCGGTTGGTCAGATGGTGCATGCATGGCAGTCGGAGCATCTTCCGGTTGCCGGTGTGGTGCCAAAAAGTGATTTTAGTTCAGTTACATGTGCACAGCTGCTTTTATCAGATCAAACGGTTATATATGTAATAATATGTCTGTGTTTTGCAATTTTTTTTTTTTTTTTTAAACATTAACTTGCGGTTCATATCGTGATAAGGCATGCCATTTACCTGCTTTAATTGACATGATTTATGGATGGCTTTTGTATAAAATAAAGAATCTCCTTTGCTATTTTGCTCATGAATATGCATTATTTTACCAGCAGGTTGATTTTATTTATATTACTATTCCTACTGAAAGGTTACTTCTGACTCAGAATGACTCGAAAACATTCACGAGGGTTATTTGGGACAGATGAGAGCCCACCCATCCAGTGCCTTTTACCTACTGAAATAATAATTATTTTTTTGACTGAAATCACTTTTTTTGGCCCCACACCGGCATCACATTCTAGGCTTTACTGCCCGATTGCTGAGAGAGAGATAGGAGTGCATTTATGAGGAAAAGGAGATGTCGGTGAAGGGTGAACAAGGAGGGAGTGGGGAGGAGGGAGGGATGAGAGAGGGACGCATGAGGTAGATGCGCATGCAGAGGGTGGAGCTTAACGAGAGGCAGGTCCTTCTGTCCTCCTTTCTCTCCGGCTCTCTCCTCCCCTCCATCCAGCCGCGACAGTCGGGAAGGCACCGCTGCAGTCATTTCATCACTAAGGCTTCCTCATCCACCTCTTCACTAAGCCCATCGCGTCGATATTGCGTGGACCGCTGCTTCCCGCTCGGACTACCCAGGGCCTCTCTGCCAGACGCCGGTGTGGTCTCTGTCCCCACTCTGGGAGGGGTGGGGGGAGCGTGGGGGGGTGGGTGGGTCTCTGAATGAGAGCTGGCACTGGCCTGTTGTCCCACAGCAGCTCTTGAGAAGGGGGGGAAGGTTTACGCGGTGCGGGGGGGAGCAGGGCGGCAGGCGAGAGGGCTTCAGAGTGGACGAGGAGTGGAGGGAGAGGCTCCGGCTGGGAGAAGAATGGTTATGCCGGCTCCTCGTGCTCTGCTGCTGCTGCTGCGTGTCATCCAGGCTCAGCCCGGCCTCTCATCGACATGAGCCTCACAGGAAGAGTGTCCTGCTCCATGCTCAACTGCTTCGTAAGTCCACACGCTTTCATCTTGGCTGTTTTTTGTTTTTTTGTGAGGCTGTGGTTTGTAGGTGTAGGGTGTGTACAGCCCCTTTCACACATGCAGCCTTTCGCATTAAGGTTCAGGCCTTATGCCAGGAAGGTGTCATGTGTTGAATGAGAGCCCAAATATAATTGGGAATTTCCCAGGTCAAGACTTGGTATCATTACACGGAATATGCTGGGAAGGCAGTATAGTGAACAAAAAGCCAGAACATTGCCAGGAAAGGCAGGTGGATTGGTCTTTACGTCCGTGTGAGGAAAGAGGATGCAAAGGATGTATTTAATCCATGATTTGTTTACAACGGCAGCAGTGCCTTAAAAGAACACCGAAAACCAAAGTATTTTGATTGTTAAAGGTGGAGTTAGTGATTCCTTTTTGTCAAAATCTGAGAATACCTGTTTGTATACCGTACGAGAGTTAAAAATAAATATGGTGTAAATACTACACAGCCTTGGCTCATATACACTTAGTTTGGATACCAGTTTACAGAGCCTAGGCTGTGTATTGTCACCAGATTTTTATTTTTTGTGCTCACACAGTACGGACAGGTAATGGATCACAAGGAGGTATTCTGAGTTAATGTTATTCTCGAGAATTGCTGACTGCACCTCAAAACTCCATTCTTCAATAATGGCTGGAAATAAGACGCCTAACGCCTTAACGAGATGTTCTCGCAGTCCGCGCAGAGGACCAGACTGTCCGCCAGCTGCCTTGTACAAACAATGTAAACCCAGCCTAGCTCCATCGCCTTGCTCTTCATGTTGACTTTGGCAGTGTAGACGCTACTAGATGTATTATTGCTCCCCACTGGACATAGCGACACCTATTACCGGGATTTCATGTGTGAACAAGTGCCACACGGGAATGCTCTGTCATGGAGCTTTCTATTCTCCATAAGTTACTGGGAACTATGTGTGAAAGGGGCTTAACAAAGCCCTCCCTGCCTATCAGCCAATCAGAGGGGTGTGTTGGTCTTCACATGTGAGCGTTGCGGTTATTGGTATGATACAAACATGACGACCCAGTCCAAGAATATGATAAATCTTGGTGTCTTCCGCTGCCTGTGATGATGAAAAGCTATTATCATCACTCACCTCAGTTGTATGAAGTGCTTTGAGCTGGCAGTATGATAGGCAGGGAGGAGAGTGAGGACATGTAAGACAGGTAGAATATGAGCACATGGTGCAGTCACTCTTCCAGCCACAGAGCGCTGAAGTGTGTTCACTGCAGTGGTTGGGGGGCCTGCATTGAGCAGTCTGTGGGATGCTATGGATGTACAGGGGATATCAGATAATGACTGATGTAGAACAAGTGCACAAGGTGACGGGGTTAATGGTCTTAGTCCCAAGTTCTCTGGACCTTAAGTAGCTAATGATTCACAGTTTAACCTCTGACTTTTCAGTTATGTCAAGTTTGTCCACTCATGGGCCTATTCACTGTTCAAATAAAGAATTAAATATTTTTAAGCAAGTCTTTTCTTAAACTAAACTAAAATTTAGTTATTTCACCCTAACCTGCCAGCCGTCCTACATTATTGGTTCCCCAATATATGTTACCAAACTTGGTAAGAAAAAAAAAGAAAAAACATTTGTCAGTTTGGTCTTATTCATGTATTTGGTTTGGCAGTGAGTTTCTTTCCACAGCTGACAAAGCCAGCATCTGATAACTGGATTGTTGATTTTTGACAATACCCATCCAAATCATACGTCATTAGGTTGAAATGCAATGCTCAAACCTAAGTTGTGCTCATGTGTTTAGCAATCACTAAAAGTACACAATGTAAAAACATAGATATTAACACTATTAATGTAAGCTATACAGTTTATAACAAGACTATAAAGTCTACAACCATGCTACAGCTTTGTGCTAAATGCTAACGTTAGGATCATAACAGACTCAGGATAGGCATAGGTGAATATATAGGTAAAATGCTGTATAATGTTTACCATGTTCACCATCTTATTTTAGAATGCTAACAACTGACAAACATACAGACATTACCATTCAAAGAGCTATTTCAGTAGCATGGTTAAACATGAGTGGGATATCGTAAGAGGCACACAATTGTGACGTAAATAAATAAAATGATTCCAGGAAAACCGTGAAAAACAGTGTCATGGGCTGCTGCACTGCACATAATTAATGCAAAGTCCCACTGTATCGAGATCCCCCTGCTTTTTAGCTTTGCACAGTGTGATGCTAACATCTCAAGACTTTAATCAACAATCAGTATTAATATTGGGGCCTTGAAGTTTAATTTCCTTCACTGATGGTCATAGAGTTATCAGTTATCAGTAGAACGTTTGCTGGTTCCGGTCCTCCCTTCCATTGTGACCAGACATGGCCAGGCTATACACAATTTATGATCTCTCTTTAATATGTCTGTGGGGCGGCTGAGTCGGCAGTTCTTCTCATGCGTCACTGTCTGTATAATTTAGTATCCACACATCCTCTGTTAGTCAAGGGGATCAGAGCTTTGTCACCCCTCTCCTGCCATTTCAAAAGAGGGCTGCAGTGTTGTGCAAAAGTTTTCAACGTCATGACTGTTGTCGTGTTGTTCCAACTATGGAAAAACCCATTTACAGTTATTGTTCCTCTCCTATCTGCAATACATTATGTTTATCTCCCTCTGCCGATATGTCGTCTGCACAACATGGAGCTATAAAAAGCTTAATTGAATTTGTTAAGATTTTTTCCATGACTCAGATTCTATTATACCAACCACCTAAATGGATCAAGGATGGAAGTGGAGCCAAAAGCTTTTTGGGGAATGTGCTTTAGGCTGCCTTGCTATCTAGCACCCTCTTTTATACTGTGATGGTTCTGGTATTGGCCTGGAACCAAGGTAATAACACCCCTAAGAACTACACAGCAGTAGACAAAGTCAATGTGTTATTATATGACACAATCTATCATGGACACCATTCTGGTCGAGGACAAATGCAATATACGAGATGGAGAGAGTTGTACTTTTTACATTGAAAGATGGATTTTTAAAGAGGACCTATGATACTTTTTGACTTTTATGACCTATAAACGTTGTTATAATGATGTATAGTCATGTTTAACCATACTAAAGTATCAAGTAATTACGTACATGCATTTCAACGTATTCCCTGCTGACCGCCTGGGGTGGCTGTGCAGAGCACTAAAAACTATTGCAGCCAGTCGAGCCGATCTTGTTCAAATTTCCAGTAAAAGTGCGTCACCTTGCCTGACGCCATATATGGTCAGGCAGCTATATATAGCAGGGGGTGACGTTGATACACCAGTGCTCGTTTAGCTCTGTCGATAGAGATTACGTTTACGAAGTAAGAGACCCGAGTTCGCGTCCCGCTGGGGCTGAATCTTTGCAGACATTTAGAATCACGACTTCCCTTCGCAAGGTAACCAATCACAACGGAGTTGGGTTTGCAGGAAGGGGGGGAGGGGGCGGAGATGGCAGAAGCAAAGTGTTTACAGGGCCTGCTGGATCGCCAAAATAAGAGAAAGAGCTTCCCGAAAATCTACATAGTTTTGTGTGATGTGATTCGTGTCAGGTTGCTCTATAGCAGTTTTTAACAAGAAATTAAGACCAGAAAAGTAGTATTATAGGTCCTCTTTAAGCTTATATTGTCTACCAGGTCTTAACATTTCGTATCTTAAAGGTAACATATAATGCTCATTTTCAGTTTCAAATTTGTAAATTGGGTTTCTAATAGAAACGGTGTTCAGTGTCTTAAAAAAAAAACTTATATTTATCACTGTGCCATTGCTGAATCCTCTCTTTTCAGCCTCTGTCTTAAATGCTCAGTTTCATAGCTCTTTAAGCCCGCCTTCCAAAAAGCCCAGTCTGCTCTGATTGGCCCTGAATCTACCTGCTAGTTAGATTCAGAGCTATCTGGGGGAGTGGCTTATTGCAGGTGGAGGCAGTGAAGTTAGGTTGGTAATGAGGGGGCGTGTATTCTCCCCCTATGACGTCATAAGGCGTGAGAAACCTGACTGAGGTTTAGAACACAGGTTTTCAGAAAGGTGGAGACGACTAGAGAGGTTTGTTTTTTTCTCATACTTTGGAAGTCTGTAGTCACACCGGGGACCCATATCGATGTGGAAAAAACTTGCATTTTAGGTGACCTTTTTAAATCAGCCTAAATAGAAAGATTTGTTCCCTTTCCTGTATGCTACAACGTTGTATGTTTCAGATAACTTATAGAAAAAGTGCTGCCCCTGCTTAGTTTCCTCAGCTTTTTTTGGAGTGGAGCCCAGTTATGAGACTAAAATAGGAGGAGTGATCATTTTTAGAACATGGCGGCCTATGAAATATTAAGAAGGGGAGAAAGTGCATTTGAAAAAGATTTGTCATAGCCATACACGCCATATTTTGATCTTGACCTATTACTCAGAATGCATTGCCTAACTCAAACCCTCAGAGAAGAAATTTTTTGTCTTGATTGTTTTCCTCTTCAAATGTGTCCAGTTATTTGAGGTCACCCTTCACAGTTTTAGGCAGTGTCTGCAAAGTCTGCCTCATTTTAACATGTAGAGCAAATGCCTGGACCAAACAAAATTCCAGTTCCCCTTGTATTCAGGAGCAGGTCACCTCTGCATCATGTTAGCCATTCTCTAATCTGCACAACTCGAGGACAAAGCTCCCGTCAGATTAAGTCAATAATCTGGGAAGTAAAATATCGCAAATAGTTTTTCTACAATCTTTACAGAGAAAGGGACTCAAAAAATAGGTTGTTGTATCCATAGCAACCATACACTTATTCATGAAGTCTGTCCTAGTGTCTTTTTCCATCTCTTCACCTTTTCTTCCTTTGTGTTTTCATGCTGCCAGTTTCCTTTCATTTTTACATTCAAACACACGCAAACATTTCTAAAAAGAAAGTTTTTCATTTTCTAGAACATTTTAGTGCGTTAAAAACATAAAAAAAATAGGCCAAGGACGTTTACCTCCACATCGGCATTATTAAATCATCTATCTCAGGTCTGTGCCTTCAGCTGTTGCGTTGGTGCACGTTATGAAGGCATTACATGTGTTATAGACATCAATACTTGAGCATTTTGTGGAGGCGTGTTTGTGTGTCTGTGTATATATGGACGTGTGTCTGTCAGCTCCTGCTTTCTGATGCTGGTTGGATAAAGGTGGGGGAGGGTGCGCAGGCTCACAGCAGTGACGAAGCTAAAAAAAAACATGTCGGGCACAGGACAAGCTGTTCTCCATCTCTGAGAGTCAGTGGCAAGTGAGAGTATTTTCTCTCCTCCCTTTTTAATCTTTTCTGAGTCGTTTGTTTGGTTGTGGAAACAATTTTATGGAACAAAACTGGAAGAAAATCGAGGTGCCCCAATGCTTGTGTTTTTATTGTTAATGTATTGATCAGCTGTCCTTTGCCATGCAATGAGGCTTATGATGCTGAAGTATTAAGGTACTCTTCATGCAAGGTTTCAGCTGCTCCACTGATGCTTAAATGCAACTCTGTTTCACTTTCCTTGATGTTTTCTGTCCTTTTGTTGAACGGCCATAATACGTATTTGGTGAACAATTTAAAGTTTAATAATTTTGGAGCAATACAACATCTACACAACTTTTAGTCAGCAATATTTATTTTGCCGTATAAAGTACGTAGTGTTCTAGCCATAGACTAGCAGGCCTCTCAGAGGAGTGCAATGTCAGGGCTGATCCATACGAGAGTTGAGTAAATGGTGCCAAGTATCTATAAGGTAGTTCAGCACAAGAGGTATAGGAACCAACGGAGTGGATGGATTATTGATCCAGTTGTGTGTGTGGTGTGTGTGTGTGTGTGTGTGTTGTGTTGAAGATTGAATGCCTGTTTCTCTCAGCCGGTTAGCATTGCATTTCTTAAGGGTAGTATTCTATAACGACCTCTTCTCCTGTAATTTATGACAGCTTTCTGGCGCGCCACGTTAAATTGTAGTCCCTTTATTAAAAAAAAGCAAATTATTGAATGTCTGGATGGAAGGCTTGGAGGTTCAGACTGCCCAGCAACAGTTGATGAGATTAACCCAGAATGACCTGACCCCCGTAGGAGGCCTCTGACTGATGGCTACTGTCATGGCACACCCATTCTCAGGTGGAAAAGGCTCAAATTACATACAGTTGCTTCCTCAGTCTGATGCCGAAGGCTTACTCCAGTCAAAGGTCAAGGTCTAGTTGCATTGCAGAGAACTTTGGAGCACTTCAGACAAGTTGACCAGTCAACAGAATATGTTTTTGTCAGAC
This sequence comes from Ammodytes dubius, assembly GCA_026122265.1. Classification (NCBI taxonomy): domain Eukaryota; kingdom Metazoa; phylum Chordata; class Actinopteri; order Uranoscopiformes; family Ammodytidae; genus Ammodytes; species Ammodytes dubius. Next base: position 24,349,927 of record CM047519.1, on the reverse strand, counting down.
AACCTTAAGTTGCTTTGTTTTTGCTATGCTGACTGTGATTACAAGCAGCCAACCGGAAAAAAACCCATTTATAATAGCCTTCAAGTTGTTGTTCCGAATAAGAGATATATCGGGAATTCCTCTCTGCAACAATATCTCCTACTTGGTGAAGAACTTCAAAGTGTGAACAAATGGTTATTGACACAGCTGCTTAGTTACATGTTAATAAAATCCAGTATTAACACTAAGAAAATTATGCCCGCCAATTTAGAAGGAGTACTTTGCAGTTTTGCTATGTTTTTCTTTTTCAAATCGCTCAAAAGTCTGACAACACAAGAGTCGCTCCTTTTTAGTCTATTTATTTGGTATAACTACAAGGCCTAACCACCTTTTTGAATAATCTATGGTCACTTCCAAGTTGGAATCGTGAACTGTTTTCTTACTCTACCCACTCTTCTGGCATTGCATGAATGTAACTTTCTGCTAGCAAGAAGCTTTCACATTTTTCATCCCCTGTGTCATAGGATGTGACATAAGATGGAGACACAGCGTTAGCATGAACATGTAGGCAACATTGGAGGAAATGGCAGCACTTAACGTAGGAGCATACTTTAAGTTAATGTTGACATCTATGTTCGGCACAGCCTTGACACTCGCTTTTTAATGGCTGCCATCAGCACCGCCATTTATTACAATGTATTGTGTAGAAGGAGCAGGTAGTGCTTTTAAGTGATTTATCAGATTTATCATACCCAAATAAGTAAGCGTTCCTTACTAACTCAGCAGCAGCAAAGGAATCTCCAACTCAGGAACTCAAAAAGACCTTAACACCTGTACTCTGTTCCTCACTAAACTTGGTATATTTGCAATGAATCGTTGTCTACAAATAGTCAACAATTTAAAGGTGTGGATGTCTTCTATATTTTGCCAGAGGCCAGAGCCCAAGGAGGAATCTTGAAATACCTTGCTTTGTCCGACCAACACTGCGAAATCTGAACATATTAAGTTAACTTTGGGACAAAGAAACACATAACATTTTCACATTCAAAACGACCAGGAACCAGCAAGAGTTGTCATTTTTTAACTTGGTCAAAAAAAGGCTTAACTTATACTCATCTTTGACCTTCTCACTTGGTTAAACCAACTCTGCTTTGGTTGCAGTGAGAAGGGGATCTTTGTGATTCGACCCCATTTATTTGCCAGGATTCTATTTTTTGACATTGGTATACTGTCACCACATTTGTAATTGGTTTCTGACCAATTTTGGGAGAACTAAGAGCAGCCCTCCTTCACATTCAGGTCCCCGTCTATAGATGTAGACTGTTTATCCTCAGTTACCAAAGCTTTTCTTTATTAATGATGACGTGGCTATACTATTCCTATGATCTATATGCCTTTTGAAATCATATAGTGACATGTTGGTGACTTGTAGAAGAGGTGCTGGTCACTGTAGGAACACTATCTCCATCTGTTACCAGATAGCCCAGTGGGGATGGGGGGGGGGGGATGCCCCGGTATCATGTGTTGGAATCACCAGCTTGAACCTTTGGATGACAGATGTAATGATTGTAAACATGGTGGGAGGTGAAAAATCATGGGGTTTCCCTCCATAACAATATACTGAATGACATTTAGCTTTATAATTTGTTTGGGGAACAATTTTTTTTTAGCATTAGACCAACCAGTTAGTGAGTATGTAGTCCACTGAAAATAAAAAAACTGAAGTGACTACGTTCTGCCTCCCTCTGGTCCCCCTTCAGAACTCCATTACTGTTTTCATTAAGGAACAGCATGGACATACGGTCGCACTCGGATGGACAAGCCAGATCCAGCAGAGAGGTAAAGGTAGCAGTGCTCAGTTAGCCAGAAAAGAAAATGGGTTCATCCCCAAGGGTAACTCTACAGACTCACAGGCACCACTCAAAATGTGGATTCTAGTGACACGTCAATGCATTCCATTTGTATACATCAAGTTATGAGGTAAAACATTGTTCATTAACAGACTTAAAGATCACATATTCTGCTCATTTTCAGCTTCAACATTGTTATTTTGGTTTCTACCAAACAGTTTTGTATGGTGTAGTGTTTAAAAAAACCTTTATATTTCTCACAGTGCCATTGTGGAATCTCCCCTTTTTAAGCCTCAGTCTGAAACGCTCCGTTTTAAAAGCATGTCTATTTGAGCCCCGCCTTCCAAAAAAAGCCCAGTCTGCTCTGATTGGATCTGAATCCAGCTGCCAATTTAAATCTAATGCTTGTTAGATTCAGGGGGATATTGGGGTGGGGCTTATCACAGGTGGAGGCAGTGAGTAAGGTTGTTAATGGGAGTGTGTCTTCTACCCTTGTGACGTCATAGCAGTAAATACATCTGACTAGGAGGTTTTGAACACAGGTTTTTCAGAAAGGTGGAGGTGGAGATCTCTAGTCACACGTATCAATGTTGATAATCCAGGAAAAAGTGCATTTTGCATAGTGACCTTTTAAACCTTCACTGTGATTTTTATTTTTTTTTTAAATATAATTTTTGGCTTTTTCAAGCTTTCTTAGATAGTACAGAGTTGAAATGGAGAGACAGAGACAGAGGGGGGATGACATGCAGTAAAGTTCCACGGGTCGGATTCGAACCTGCGACCACTGCAACAAAGGCCGTAGCCAATATGGTACGCGCTCTATCGGAGCGCCCGACTGTGAATTATTTTCAACGAATTGGTTAAAAAAAAATAAAAACACATTGGCAAGTTCTCTAATTACTGTGAGAAAAAAAGGCTATGACGTAATCCAATGAGGAAACTGAGGTTTGACGTTATGTTGTGTCATGTTATGAAAGCGCTTGCTCCATCTGAGAGTGGCACTAGCACGCTAAGCTGCAAGGACAGGGCTCACTACCCTCTTTGTTCCCCTCTCTTCTCACCTCGGCCACTTCTTGAGGTGTTTGCAGTCTAATTATAGCCAAGCATCCTTTATAGCTTGATAAGACTGCATGCTGGTGTTTCATTTATCAGCAACCTTGTAGGGCGTAACCTTTAATTAGGTGATGTGGTGCTCTAACACGGTCATAAAACATTTGGATATAGGCTATTTTAAAATGACTATAGAAACATGATTGGAATTGACTCTCTAAAGAGGTCAGGTTCAATGCATGACTCGTCGAAAAAGTGTGTAAAATACCAGACTTAATCCAAAGTTTCTTTTGTTTGCACAAGAACTGTAACACCCAGTCGCAAAGTCTACAGGTTTTTTGGTATCTCACGCCAAGTACTTTCTATCCTTTGGCACATTGTAATAACTGTTTGCAGAGCGCCAAAGCAGACAGAGTATAAATATTTAAAAGTCGCATTCTTCCTTCAGCTGAATAATGCGGTTTAGATACGTCAGCCGTCTATGTCCGTATCCGTATAGCTTGAAAAAATGCTTTATTGACCCATGCACAAGGTCATGCGCGTGCAACTTGAAGTGAATTTTGGATCACTCGTAGTCAATATTTAATCTCCTACGTGAGGTCTGCGAGGTAGCCGCTGGAGATTGTGAAATTCCACCTGGCAAGCATCTTGCATCAAAGGCCGTCCGCCCGAATAGATGCTAAATAGAAGATAACTGACAATATTAACTTTTGGGTTTGAATGTCGATGCAAATAAAACAAAAATGTTGTCTCTCTGTGGCCCTTCTGCTGTTCTCTCTCTCTCTCTCTCTCTCTCTCTCTCTCTCTCTCTCTCTCTCTCTCTCTCTCTCTCTCTCTCTCTCTCTTGGGTTTGACATTGCTTATATTACACTGAGTCACCAGTTTGTTCTTCTTAATACGTCATCTTTATGTGGTGCTCCCTCCGTGGTGTGGACCTAAATGATGACAGCACTATGTGTCTGACCACCTCTGCCTTGTGTTTGTGTCTGACAGGGTGAAGAAGGGCCTCCCAGTCTGGAGTATATCAATGCCAAGGACCTGTTCCCCCAGAAGGAGCTGGTGAAGGAGGATGAAAGCCTTCAGGTGAGCCCTTCTCATCAGCCCTTTGACAGCCCTGCCCCCTCCCGCTCCATAGCACAGACCCACCATAGCTCTGACATCTAGCTACATGGCTCCACAGTGGACAACCAGCCCAACGCTTGTGTTCCAAACCCCTATACTTCCCTGCTATGTAGTATGGTAGAAAAAAAGATTTAGGATGTCCCAATTCATGCCTTTACTACTTCCTGTCATGATTTCTGTTGTGGATATCAGCAGCTTTTTGGGCAATTCTGACCCACAATCCACTGCCAGCAGAAGTTACGTCGGACAGAGACAAAAACTAGAATGTACACAATAATATAACCAGGACATGCAATCACTGTCCTCGGTGACTGACTTGATAATAGCTGTATTGTTATTCATGTGCCAATCTGTTTATCCCCCACATGTCTTTTGGTAATAAAGTAAGTTTGAAGCATACTTCCATACCAATCTACATGCCCTACATTCATAGTGCATTAGCTGACCATACACTTCACCCTCCATAAAACAGTATTATTGGTTTGACTTCAAAATGAAAGTATTATTTTACTGTTTAAAACAGATCACTCCCTCTCTTAAGCTCCACTAATATGTAACTTCCACTATTTAAGTTTCAGTCTAATAACTGAATAGAATAAACTTTCCTCACAAGGAAACTTGGATCCCTGGAACACTGTTTGAAGTTAGAAAGCTACCTTTAAAGGTTACCTTTATAGTTTTTCCATCAGCAGGGCCCACAGTTCAACCATATTCTAGTCTCATGTTTGGTTCCCAGTACCTCTAGATCATATAGATTTTAAGAGGGTAGAATTATTCAATACTTAAAATAAAATGTAAAGAAAATATGTTTTGTAAACTAGCAAGCAGACTTTGTAAATGTAAATAACACTCCCTCCCTTGAAACTACACAGTGCTTCTTTAATGATTAACTTATTCACATTTAGACTCAGACTTCACTCCTAGAGGTCTGTCTTTATTGCAGGGCCGTTTCCACAATAACAGCAGAAGTTACTGCAGCGGATACTAGAGCAGTGCCGTTAAAGGAAACATTAGGGTCACTGAAGTGAGCGGGATGTGTAAGTCTATTGCTCAATAAAGATGCAGTAGCATAGTTTGTGACGGGCACGGTGCGCTGTCTGTGCCCTGTGTGGCTGTCTGCTGGTTAATGGGGCTGAGCATCATGCGTCTGGACAAAAGCCCGGGGTCACTGTCTGTTGATTCTGTTTTTTATGGTTTTCAATTCAAGCACCTTTTCCTCTTGGGTTGCCAAATGAACTGCATGGAGTATAAACCTGTTCAAAAGTGCTTTTTGAAAAATAATTAAAGGTCGAGTCAGCGATTCTGGAGAACGCTTGTTGTCATATCACTTTTTTTTGTTGTCAAAATCAGAAAATATCTCGAAATTATCCACTACTGTATGCGTGCGCTGAAAAGAGTCACCTTGCAAAGAGTTTCTAGGTTCCCGATCTCCTGTTGTTATGCACACCCCCCTCCCCTGCGTTCACACACTGTGTCTCTGCCTTTGTGTGTTAACTGAGTGCAGGTAGGCACTCCCATGATACTTTCACTGACAGCTTCGCCGCAGGCCAAATAATGGGCATTCCCTACCCACCCTAGCCATATATAATACCCCCGCTGCATGTCCTCTGTGAGTGTGCTGCATTGCATGCTTGCATGTGTGTGTGGTGGTGTGTATGTGTGTGTGAGAACAGAACACGTGCTTGTCCTCACAGGCAGGCTGCTGGAACCGGAAGTCACGACTCACAATTCAGAGAGTGTTATTGCTTTCTCTCTCTCCTCCGTCCCTCTCTCTCTCCAATCCCTCACTCTCTCTATCTCTCTCTCCCCCCACTCTCCTCTCTCTCTCTCCTCTCTCTCTCTCTCTCCTCTCTCTCTCTCTCTCTCTCTCTCTCTTCCTCTCTCTCTCTCTCTCTCTCCCCCCTCACTCTCTCTCTCTCTCTCTCTTCCGCTCTACATATCTGCTGCTGAAGGCTTGGCAGAGGAAACGTGACACAGTATCTTCTGCTGCACTTGCTGGCTGCCAAATGACTCATGCGCCTACTTTAGGAGCGCTGGCTTGTTTAAATGCAGCTCCCAGTCTGTACAGCATGTTAACTATGGCTTTCTCAGCAGCACACAGAGCTCACATACTACTGGTCTCCTTTCAGCCATTTCTACTGCTGTTGTGGCAATATTTCATGCAAATTGTTCTCGTCCCCTGACTCATGGCTAATGCAAAAAAAAATGCTTTAGGTCAGACTTTCCCCCTTTTTTCTTTTTATATATAGAATAGTAAAAACTGTATCGGAGTCAACAGCTTCATAGTTTCCAGCTGTGCTTATGCGCCTGTCCCTTTTAAAAGTTGATGGTTGAGTGACCAGACTTGAAGCATGTCTAAGTTAATGTGAAGTTTGTCTGTCTGTATTTTAGAAATGCCAGGGGGCCCGCAGCCTATATTTGGCCGTGTTGTCATCTGAGTGCAGAGTACTATGTGCTCCATTTCCCAGGTTAAGTTGGGACTCTTGTTTTCTCTCTGTGCTTCCCGTCCCACTCCGAGCACACGTACACATGTTCAGCAGGAGAGGAGGTACAGCAGGTGCAGTGGTAAACATATGCTTTCTTTTTAAGCGTCTTTGAGTGACCTCCAAAAAAGCGCTATATAAACCTATCAATTATTATTATTTTACTTATTCTTCATAAGCTCTGGACCAACAGTCTGAGGCGTTGACAGCCTTTGATCTTTTGCCAATCAACAGCATTCCTTAACAAGAAAAGGGACCAGTTTTTTATTATTTTAAGGTATATTACATGTGTCGTGGTACCAATTTAAGCTGCCTGAGTCAATGCTGACCTTTGTTTTACTGCTCTGTCAAACCCATCCAGCTTGTGTGCTCCACGCACTAACGGAAGCTGTGCTTTTGAACTGCGATGGCTAATGTTATCTATTTTAAGTAAGCCTGATTTTCTGACATCTTACCATAATCCCCCATCTGCCCCGGCTGCATGTCCTATTTTAACATGCACTATAGTGTGGGTCCTCCTCCTGCGTGACTCAGCAGTTTCATGCTAACACAGGATGAGGTAATGTTGTCTCTCTAAGCAACACTGTTTGTCCTCACCACCACTGGCAGCTTAGCTACAGGACCTGAGTCGCCAATTCCCCCTGGTCCCCACTGACTATAATTATGTTAAATGCACAATCAGTGTATGCAGGCCGTCACACTCAAGTGATGACTGGGGAAACTCAAGTGTGAAGAGGAGGTTCAGTAAATGAGGAAAGAATTTGTGAGACACAGATGAAAGAGAAAGTTGTGTCCCAGCAGTAGAACGTTCACATCAGACCAGAAGGTCAAGCTTATTTCAAATGATTTCATGCTTCTACATAATGTTAGAGCCTACGTTCTCCTGATCAACTGCAGCCATAGAAGGTCTAGCTCACTGTAGTCATCATTTTAAATTCCTTCCAAAAAGCAGCTGCAGTGTTTGTGTAATTGACCACAGAAAGTGTTTGGAGCTTCCTTTTTTTTTTTTTTTTTTTTTTTTGAAGTAAAAAAATACTGTTATATTAAAGGTGCAGTGTATAATATGACATCATCAACAAAGTTCTAGAATGCAACACTCCCTGGGTAACCCTAACCCTCTCGAATAATAACAGATGCTACGGCCTTCAAGGACAAGAACAATTCTAAATTTTAAACAATGCACCTGAGGACATTCCAACTATGATACTTTCAAGATGGCGGCACTAGGCCTTGGTCCAAAATATGCAGAAATATGGACATATATGAGACCCTTTCTAAGGGAAAAATAAATAATAATAAATAAAAAAAATCAGCTATTATGCACTAAATTAAATGTACTTATGGATATTATAATTACTTTCTACAAAATCTGCTAGGAAATAAAACCCAAAATTCTACACACTGCAGGTTTAAACACCATTTGAGTCATTGTTCAGAAGTTGGCATCTGTAGCAGTGTGTCATGCTCAGAGTGAAAAGCAAAGTGTTTTCCATTAACCTCTGGTAGGAAAGCAATTATCTTAACGTTGGGCTCGCGTTGCAGCCAAAGCCCTGGACTTGGCTGTGCCTGTTTATAGAAAAAGGGTAAAAGAGAGAATGTTAATGGACAGTTTGGGATCTCTTCACTGTACAGTCAGCAGGGGTTCACCCAACAAGCCCCAGTGTGCTCACTCACAAAGCTCCTTCTGTTAAACTACTATGCGCTAATTGGACGGCTACACATGCACAACGCCCCCCCCCCCCCCCACCCTTCCCATGTTCCCAGTCTGTATTGTCACTGTCCACAAACATTTAGAGTCTAGTTTCTAGTGTAGGCAGGAACGTGCCAACTTGCCCTTAGCCTGTTGGCTACATGTAGCGCTGGGTATTGTTGATAAAATGTCAATACTGGTGCCAACAAGATACTCAAGTTTCCACAATCTGGTTGTTGTGTCTCTCTCTACAGGTGCCATTCCCAGTTCTTCAGGGGGAAGGGGTGGAGTATCTTGGCCATGCGGATGACGCTATCATTGCCATGTCTAACTACAGGCTCCACATCAAGTTCAAGGACTCTGTCGTCAACGTGAGTGCAAGTCACATAGTAATAATAATAATAATAAACACCCAGAAGGACTACAAAAGTGGATTATCAATCCATTCCAAATGGCACAAACTAGTTTCGGTGTGTTCTGTACTGCTGCCTTGCCATTAAGAGACGCCAACAGCAGCAGCAGGAGGAGGAGGCTGTAGTGTGTAGTCTGACATACATAGGCTTCTTTCCCTATTCCCCTATTTAAATTGTATAAAAGAGTGATTGTGCTTAAGAGGCAAATAAAACCTACAAGAGCTTTTAATCATATATCCCGTGCGTAGTTGGCCTGTGCGCTTGTTTACATCATCACTGTACCACAGTAGAGGCGGCCCCTCTGATCTTTTGGTGCAGGAGAGGGTTTTTTAATGGGACATGTAGGGCTCCGTGAGGCCCGGCCCCTCACTGGCTAACAAGCGTCCACCGGGCTCTTACTCCTGCTGACGTCAGGCCCCCGCGCTCAAAGACAAACAGGCCAATTGTTTGCGTTCATTGGCAGCGAAAATTCCTCCTCCTTCTGCTTCTTCTTTCCCAGATCCCCCTGTCATCTTTTCCACAAGCCCTGAAACCCTTCTGGAAAAGATCACAGGGGGACTTGGGATGGAGATGGGGGAGGGGGCAGGGCAGGTCCATTTCACCTTGACGTTACTGGAGCAGAGCAGAGTCAGATTATAATGCAAGCAGCCAACAGTCCCTATGGAGCTGCTTTCCTAACTGGACACACCAGAGTCCTGCCTTGACCCCTAGCAGCACAGATGAACTCTGTATGAATGCCAACAAGCCCCAACCTCTCACCCACTCCCCCCCCCTTTACCCTCACTTCTACACTGTTTTCTTGCCCTTTGCTCCTGTCCATGTTTGTCTTTCTCCATGGTTTCCATTGGTTTTGCTCTTGTGTGATGCAAGTAGCACACACTCCATTCACTCCCATGATCCACTCAGTTATCCTTCATCTGTCAACCTCCTTTGATGTTTTCTTTCCGGATAACTCTTCATTTCCTTCATTCTTTTTGGTTTAATCGTTTTTTCCATTTCCTCCTGTCCTGTGTCTTCCCTGTTTCCCGCCTTCTCTCCGTGTGTGCGTGTGTGTGTGTGGTGCGTGCGTGGTGCGTGCGTGCGTGCGTGTGTGGTGCGTGTGTGTGTGTGTTGGTGTGTGTGTGTGTGTGTTCCATTGTGTCACTGTGTTTTAGACCTACCCACCAGGTGTGGACAATGAGATATCTGTGAGTACCATACGATAAAAAGCACCACCCTCTGCCACAGTCTAGACACAGCTTAAGTCATTTTAATTCTTCTTCAAAGTCAGCCATTACAATGCACTGGGGACTAATTGAAACACTGGATGTTGTTTTCTTTCTTTTTTTTACTATGAAAGCACCTTGAAAACTAATCAGTTTGCAGTGTGTGTTGGATGAACTAAAGTTAATAAAATTGACTATTTTAGCGTTAGAACGTCACGTGAAGTAGATTTTTTTTTTTTATTCATACAAGATACAAAAAAAAGCAAAAGAGCAAAGTTGTTTAAAGTAAAAACTAAAAGGCCTAGAGAGACTCATTTAAAATACAACAGAGGCCTATTTCAACTTTGTAGAGAGAATAAAGTTAAAGTATGTATATGTATATCTAGCCTTGATTTGAGTGTGTACTAGAGCAGAGGGTGGTAACCTGTTTGTGCTGCTGTGTACTGCGTGGTGGCACCAGGCCCGTCTCACACGCTCTCTGTCTCCCCCTACAGGTTCCTCTCAGGCTGATCGAGAGCGTGGAGAGCAGGGACATGTTCCAGCTGCACATCATCTGCAAAGACTCCAAAGTTGTCAGGTAAGCAGAGCAGCGCACTCATCAAGTCACGTTAGCCACCGGCAGGCTAGTTCACTGCTGTAGTTAAAGGAATACTTCACCCATACGGAAACCGGCTTTCTATCATTATAAAATCGCTATCGTAATATAATGAATGAGGTTTTTCTTCCCTCAGTCTTCCCTTTGCCCTGCTGTCCTGTTAATCCTAACCCTACATGGGATGTCACACGTATGAAAATGTAGGGTTAGACAGTGAGACCATAAAACACTCTTTCTGCCTTTTCTCAGGCTAGGATTAACAGATTTCTAAAACTTTTGCACATTGATACTACATGGGATCTCAGAGATCAATACACCTTCATATTTCCACCGTGAAGTAGGTCTTTAAACATAGTTAATGAAACTGCAGTGTTCTGCTACACATTTTAATGAATAATACAATAGTAAAAAAAAATCTGTCTGGCCATGAGGAGGCAATTTAAATCACACACTACCTCATGTAACAGCTAATCAATATTTACAGGTTTAGAAATAGCTGTTAAAAGTCTTACACCTGTTGCATATATTACCTCTCCTCTCCTCTCCTCTCCGTATGAATTACAATGGTTATGAATATCTTGTTTTGTCTTGAGTCCTCAAAGTTAATACAGAAATACAGTACTCTGATGCTCTGGTGTTGGCCTCGACACAATAATACAGTTTTAATTAATAGTGGTTAAAGTTTGGAATGCCATGTAGTCATTCAATGTGTATTTATTTTATTTAAACTTTTTTATACAGTATTCATTGAGACTCATTCTCAAGAGAAACCCGTTTCTGCTCATGATTGCCCTTCTGTTTTGCATTTTGTCATGTCCTGCTATTTAAGAAGCATTCTGAATATGCAATTATGCTCAAACAACTATACTGGGTCCAGCCAGATGATGTTACTGTTACTATGAAGCCATTTGTGGCATGTTTTCCTCCAGTTGGTATTACTATCCTTAAAATCTGTTGTACTGAGTAATGAATAAAATAAGGATGATGCCGATGGATGACAGTTATTATTATTTAGCGATCAGAGTATGCTGTGTTAGCATGTGCGGAGCTGTTTTTTATTTGGTGATTTCATTAAAAAAAAAATGTATTGCTACATTATAATTTGCCAAGATCAGACAGATGGCAAAAATAGAACTACTGCTAAGCATGCTTACACTTGTCCCCCAAAAAAACAGTTTTTACGTAAAAAAAAACCAAAATGTCTGCTTTTATTTCACAGCAGACAGAAATTCCCCATCTGTTCATGGACATCTGTAAAGTTTTTTTTTAAAGCGGCGCAGATTCTCAGCCAGCCGATTGTGCCAGCCACCTCTTGTTTCATTATCATTTAGGCAGACACATTATTAGCCCTGGTTAAATGCTGGAAAAGTGCTGAACATCTGAAGAAATGTGTATTTTTCTTGTTTTTTGCAATTAGTTATCATTTTGATTTCCATGTACAGTATTATATTTCGCCTACATTTAACTTAGCTTTATTTTGCATTGTACATTATATTTATATGTTGCACCTTATCTATACACGTTTATCTGCACTATGCCTAGTACTTTATTTGTGTCTCAGGTGTTGCTCTCTTGACATGTGTGTTTCTATCATACATGTTTCTTTTATATTGCATTGTTGAGAAAGGAGCCTGGGACTTAATCATTTCATTGACAATACCTGCTGATTTAATTATTGTGCATATGACAAATAAATCATCTTGGTTCTTGGGTCTTGACAGATGCCACTTTGCCACGTTCAAGCAGTGCCAGGAGTGGGTTAAGCGTCTGATGCGGGCCATAGCTCACCCGTCGCGGCTGGAGGACCTGTTTGCTCTGGCCTATCACGCCTGGTGTCTGGGAGGCAGCGTCGATGATGAAGACCAGCATGTCCATCTCTGCCGCCCAGGTACACACAACACACACACACACACACACACACACACAACACACACACACACCACACACACAGAGTCAAAACTTAACTTTAACAAACGTTTAGGAATAAGGTCAAGGTCACTTTTATTTATATAGCACCTTATAAGAACCTAAATTCACCAAAGTGCTTTACATAAAATACATAAATTAAAATACAACAGCACACATTAAAAAAACACTTACAGCAATGACACAAAACAATTCATTAAGACCATAAGACCAGTGGGATTCCTTATCTTGTTAACGTGTGTGTGTGTGTGTGTGTCGTGTGGTGTGTGTGTGTGTGCTTGTTTGTTCAGGTGATCACGTGCGGCAGAGAATGGAAATCGAGGTCAAGAGGATGGGCTTTGACACACAGAACATCTGGAGGGTGTCGGACATAAACTGCAACTACAAGTAGGTCACAGCTTAACAAGTAATAATAGTGTTTAGTAAAGATCTAAAAATGTAACTGAAGAGAGTCATGATGGTCCTTAGAGAGTGAAGACTGAGTGATGCTGTCACACAGAGCTGTGACAAAGACAGTAGTGCTGCAGGCAGGATGAGGGACAATGTTCAGTATATATCGAAGGTTTAAGTTAAATTTTATGGAAGCTTTAATTGCCTTAAATGTATTTTACAACTGGGACAATACATGCTCGCCTTTGTCTCGCCTGACCTCTGATGCCAGTTTTTAACACGCGCATGCACACCGAACACACACACACGCACACGCGCACACACACACGCACACCCACACAAACGCGCACATGCACACACACACACACACACACACACGTATACTAAGTCTGTGTGCCTGGGTATCAGACTGTCTGGTCAAATAAATGCTCCAAAAAAGGTCAGTCAGTCTGTTAAGTATGCCCGGTACGGCATGTCCTGCTGAGACAGACAGACAGACACACGCACTCGCGCACACACACACACGCACACGCACACGCCACACACACACACACACACACACACACACAGGACAGGCAGCTAATTAAACAAGCTGCTGCCTGCTGGGGCCCATGACTCAGCATAGTGTTTTACTTTCTCTCTCCTCCTCCTGCCCCAGACGTGGAGCAGGTGGATAGAAAATGGAGAGAGTGTCACAGGAGAGAGGGAGAGGCGAGAGACCAGAAAACAATCTGTGTATCTTTGTATCCTGCCAGGTTCTGAGAGGTGTTGATGATGCAGTAGCTAGCGACCCTGAAACCAGAATAGTTTGTTGTTTGTCTAAGAATGTGGTTTGCGGGTTGCAGCTCAAAAGCACTATTTGGTTTGGTATTGGTCTTCTTGACTCACTTGTTATCTCAAAGACCTACTTCACCGGTGGAAATATGAAGGTGTGTTAAACTCTTAGATCCAAAGTAGTGTAAATGTGCAAACATTTTAGAACTCGGTTCATCCTAGCCTGAGAAAAGGCAGAAAGAATGTTGTATGGCTCACTGTCTAATTTTCCCATGCGTGACATCACACTTGGTCAAATGTAGGGTTAGGATTAACAGGACAGCTGGTCAAGGGAAGACTGAGGGAAGAAAAGCATCACTCAATATATTTTAATAGCGATTTTATAATGATAGAACGCCGGTTCCGTATGGGTGAAGTATTCCTTTAAGAGTGTACTGGCTGTAACATGTTTTGCACCAACACAAACTGCCATTAAATCTTTGTCCTGACCTTCTCGTCCACAGGCTGTGTTCCAGCTACCCGCAGAAGCTTCTGGTTCCCATCTGGATCACTGACAAGGAGCTGGAGAGTGTGGCTTCCTTCAGGTCCGGGAAGAGGATCCCTGTGGTGGTCTACAGGTGGGTTTTTACTGTCTGGCACACACACACACACACACACACACACACACCACACACACACACAAAAAAATACCATGAACCAGTCTTGAAAATGCCTTTTTTGGCATGTGTTCAAGAACAAAATGTATCATAAATGAGACATATAACAACATATGAACAACTCCTTCTGTAATAACCTTCAGAAATGTGCTAAGAATAGTTGATGTAATTTGAGAATTTTGGTTGAGATTGACTGTTGGGGGGAGGAAGGAAACTAAAAAGCCTATTTTGAGATAATTGCCTTTAAAGATGGTTGTATGCAGACAAGGTTTAGTAAACACTTTAATGTTTATTTTGGAGCTATAATTTAGAAGAATAAAATAGCAAAATGTCTCGAGATAGACCAGTGCTTTGTTTGCCTGCTGTGTCTTGCCTTAAATGTCTTTACAACATGGGACAATGTACAGTACATTCTCGCCTGTGTCTCTTTGGACCTATGAGGCCAACATAACAGTCCAGTCCAGTTTGCACCACACACACACACACACACACACACACAGACACAGACAGACAGACATTTTCCCTTTTAGGATATTAAGATCTGTATTTGTGTTGTGTCTTGACTCTTCTAACCTTGAATTGCAGACACCAGAAGAACGGGGTAGTGATTGCACGCTGCAGCCAGCCTGAGATCAGCTGGTGGGGCTGGAGGAACACGGATGATGAGTACCTGGTCACCTCCATAGCTAAGGCCTGTCAGATGGACACTGGGGCCAGGGGCAGCTGTGGGGCGCCCACCTGCCAACAGCGTGGGGAAGCTCCAGACTCCTGCGATAGTGATTTTGGTAAAAGCAGCGTGTTAGATTAATGTATGCATATGAATGCATGCACTGCTAGAGCACTGTAGCTTTCAGAAAAAAAATCATTAACATAATGTACACGTCTCATTAATTTCCCTTAATGTGGACTAGTACCAACAGGTAATGATGCTAAACATATGCAATGCAGATGTCCAGTTAGGCCCGCATACATTGGCCGTTGTTTTGGAAAATATATTGTCAGCTATTTCTAGGGTGTTAGACCTCCTATGAGGAACTTTTAAATGTTAACGAAAAACAGTCTCAATGTTCCTCTGATGATCGTCAATGATCTGTGAGAGAAAACAAGTCCATCAACAAAAAGAACATTATTTTATATAGTTATCATTAATGCCTTTCTAAGGGTCCTCATTTTCCCATGTACTTAGACAAAAAGATTTACGGCAGTCACGGGCACATCCTGTGTTTATAACGCCACTAAATCAAAGTGACTTAGTGCAGAGGGAAGTGATTTTAGTTTCAGTCTTTATCCGTGGTAGCTGTTGAAAGCAGGATCTATCTGCGATCGTTGCCCATAGCAACACTGCAGTGATGTCATCAGGAGGCGATATTGATTTGTTAGATTTCTGCTAATTGTGTTGTTGGCTGCTACCTTCTCCTCTCAACACATTCTCACAACTCTGTCCAGTCCTAACAGTGAACCTCTTCCCTGTGTGTCTCCAGACTCGTCTCTGACAGGCGGGCCCGGCTGTGACAACACGGTGCCACAGAAGCTGCTGATCCTGGATGCCCGCTCCTACACCGCTGCAGTGGCCAACCGAGCCAAGGGCGGAGGCTGCGAGTGTGAGGGTCAGTGCTGCTAACCAAACAATTTCAACTGACATTACGGTGGTCAATGTCATTTATTTGATCATATACCCTTTTCACAGCGATTACTTCATTACTGTTTCGCTTGTCGACATAAGTGTCTAGTGACTGTTGAATCTGATTGTGCTCAGTTACTCAAAACATGCTAAATAAACTTGGAGAAGTAACTTTAAACTGCACTAATAAGGCAGCTGTTTTGCACAAATAGCGTTCTGAGAAACCCACACTATGCTACCTGCTCCTAAGATGATGGAGACCAAAGCACGGTCAACATTGGGCTCCTATTTGCCTGGTAGCCAGAAATCTGAAAAAGATCTATTCCAGAAAGCAGTAGCTTCACTCTCCACCATGCCTTGCTTTTTTACAACTGTATGTGAATGTCTAAATTTGATAAGTGATACTCTGTAAGATAATGATGACCGACACCAGTGACACAGTCATGTTAACAATTGATGGGGACTGGTAAGGGATTCATATGAAGATGTCAATGCTCTAAACTGTACATGTTCTGTTAGAATGAGGTAATATTAAAATCCCCTCCTATCCTAATCATCTGAACACATGATGCCAGTGTGTTGCTTACGTCCTGTTGCCTTCCTTAGATTGTTTCTGTTTGGATGTGTACAGAGTATTATCCCAACTGCGAGGTGATGTTCATGGGAATGGCCAACATCCACGCCATCCGGAACAGCTTCCAGGCTCTGAGGACGGTCTGCAGCCAGATCCCCGATCCAGGAAAGTAAGTGGATCTGTTTGACCTTTTCTCTCTCAGTCATTTTTACTCTCATGATATGTGACCTTTAAGGCTTGTTGTTCTGATGGAGGTGTGTACTGACATAAGGAGGCCTTTGGAGATGTAGGTCACAGAGGCCTAACCTCGTCACCCAGTGTAACCAAATATGATGTAACAACACGGTATCTAGTAGCTCCAGAGCACTTCACCGGCTGGGACAGCTGCTTTTATATAGATGTGTATCTGATTTTTTATTTAGTAGGAAAAGGATTATTGAAGCAGTTTTCATGTCTGTCCTTGATTACGGTGATGTGGTTTACCGGCATGCATCACATTCATGTCTTAAACTCCTGGACTCTGTTTTTCACTCTGCTTTAAGGTTCATCACAGGAGATGCTTATGACACACACCATTGTCTTTTATATGAAAAGGTTGGGTGGTCCTCCCTTAAAGAGAGACGTGACGCACATTGGCATATTTTAATTTACAAAGCCTTGACCGGGAAGCTTCCTCGTTATTTAACTGAATTGCTGCAAATCTCAGATGGGCTTTATCAGACCCGCTCCACTGACATGCTTATGCTTTATGTCCCACAAGCCCGGTCTGAGCTAGGAAAGACAGCTTTTAGCTTCAGTGCCCCTGACTCCTGGAACAACTTACAGCAACAAATTAAACTAAATAACTTCATATCCTTTAACCAATTTAAACAAACTATTTTAAATCTGCCAAACTCTACCTGTAACTGTTTTAATTAGGCTATATTGTACTCTCACCCATTTAATTTTAATTGCTACCACTTAATTTCACCACTGTGTAAATGTTTCAATTGTTTTTCTCTTCACCTGTTGTTGTGTATTTGATGTATTTGCGTTGAATATTGTTAATGTATTGTTGTTTTTCCTTTGAATTTGTTTGAACTCGACGTCATTGAAAATGAGGGTCACCCCTCAATTGGTCTCTCGAGGATAAATAAAAGTTAAATGAAAAAAAAAAAAAAATGAAAATGATTTGACCTCTCTGGTGTTTTTCAGCTGGCTTTCAGCACTGGAGAGCACCCGTTGGCTGCAGCACCTGTCCGTCATGCTGAAGGCAGCCACTCTGGTGTGTTCGGCGGTGGAGAGGGAAGGCCGTCCTGTCCTGGTACACTGTTCAGACGGGTGGGACCGCACACCCCAGATCATAGCCCTGGCCAAAATCCTGCTGGACCCCTACTACAGGACACTAGAGGTGAGCGTCTGCACCAATGGGCCACACAATGTTACGTGTAATTGTATTTTAGAGATACCTGTCAGACCGATTGAGGGTGGAGTCACCAAGAAATTCCAGTGTAAATACACAACCTAGGCTCTGTGAACATATTTTCTTTCGAGCGCACACAGTATAGACGGGTAGCGTCACTTGAGGAGATATTCACTGATTTTGACAAAAACTAAATTTTGACAACATGCATTCTCCAGAATAGCTGACTCCACCTTTTAAAGTGTGTTTACAGGTGTTCAGTCAGTGTTGGTTGGGACTGAAGCCCACAAGTTCATACATTTTTTGTGTGGAGTTATAAAATAAGTAAACCCCCTCACATCTGCTTGAAACTAGCTTGGGGCTACATTAGCCGCTACTAGCATAACACACTCAAATATCCAACCCAGCTGTCTGCGGGTGAGTTTTGTCATTTTTAAATGGTGACCAGGATATTTAATAAGTCATTTTTGTATTTGAGTACTATTCCCTTCAGCACTGACCACAGTGTTGCTCTACAGGGGTTCCAGGTGCTGGTGGAGACTGAGTGGCTGGACTACGGTCATAAGTTTGGGGACCGCTGTGGTCACCAGGAGAACGCTGATGACGCCAGCGAGCAGTGTCCCGTCTTCCTGCAGTGGCTGGACTGTGTTCACCAGCTGCTCAAACAGTTCCCCTGTCTGTTTGAGTTCAACGAGGCCTTCCTGGTGGGTGGTCCTACTAGCACTCTTTACGTTCTCTTCAATTCAATTCAGTTTACTTAAGAAGGGGACAGTGCAAATAAATAAAACACATGATCATACATGGGTTAAAAATGCCAGAATTAGCCAAAAGGCTATCTTTCATCTGTAGTCCCCTGACATCAATGTTAAAAGAAAATACAATTACACAAGATGAAAAACAACATAAATAGGACTCTTTTATATAATGCTTGTAATGCTTATATACAGTTTTGTTTTACTTCCTTCAGACTCTGAAAACCAACCCTGTCATTTTACAACCATAGCTAATCTTGTTGTCAGATATGATGTCACCTTTGACTTCAATCAGCTGTTATCACTGGCAGAGCACTATCAAACCATAAAGACTGTAAATCATTGTGACATGTTGCGCGCGTGTGTGTGTGTGTGTGTGTGTGCAGGTCAAGTTGGTGCAGCATACGTACTCGTGTCTTTATGGAACCTTCCTGTGTAACAACGCTCGCGAGAGGGAGATGAGGAACATCTACAAACGCACCTGCTCCGTCTGGTCCCTGCTCCGCAGCGGAAACAAGAATTTCCAGAACTTCCTCTACATCCCTAGTCATGATATGGTACCCGTCACTTTTTACAGTATCCTCACACTGGTATAATGCTGTAACAGGTGGGCTTTTTTAAGTAGACTAACCTACTAGCCTCCCACTGTTAGCCACCGAGCCATTGTTAAGAGAAGGTGACCTGTTTAAGAAACTGCAAGGGAAACATTAGCAACACAGCAAAATGACAGTGAAAATCATATGTTTGGGACAAGCCACAACATTTGGCAAATACATACATATTTTAAAACATATGGAATATCAATAATTAGATTTTTTTCTTTTATTTACAGATTCATTTATTTTCCCATGTAACATCAGTGCAGTAGTTTTCTGTGTCTCTCTCTCTGGCACACACACAAAACACACAGGACAGCTTTGCCATCAACAATTCTTCTCTCGTTTTTGATATTGTTTTGAATATCCAACGTCCAATGCAAAGTCAATTGCGATAGGGCTGGCAGTTGCTGCCCCTTGTGTGAACATGGCCAAAGTAGCTTGGTTAATGATTAATGCAAGACTGAGGTTTCACTTTCATCCCCAGACATCACAAGGTTGACCTTATAATTGCCAGATTGAACCCAGCTCATTTCTCTGTCCTTCTCTCTTGTTCCTCCGAGAACGATCTAGAAGAATACATATCATACCCAACAGGTTAATAGTAGGGATGGGGCCGATCCGATCCAGTATCGGTATCGGGTCCGATATGGCCGAAATCTGCGTATCGGATATCGGACTGACAGCTCCGATATTAAAATCCGATTTTTTTTTTTTTTTTTTTTTTTTTTTATAATTTCTTTTTTTTATAATTTTTTTTTTTTTTTTTTTACTATGTAAGCGCGAACATGCGCCGACGTTCGGTGGAGGGAGAGAGGACATCACTTTATAATTTGACATACAGTACATATCAGTTTTGTT
This sequence comes from Ammodytes dubius, assembly GCA_026122265.1. Lineage (NCBI taxonomy): Eukaryota > Metazoa > Chordata > Actinopteri > Uranoscopiformes > Ammodytidae > Ammodytes > Ammodytes dubius. The sequence goes on along the minus strand of CM047519.1, from coordinate 24,329,988 downwards.
AGCCAGTGAGCTAACCAAAGCTAATCAAAGTCAAGGAAGTGGAGAGGCTTGTGACAAAATTCAGCCAATGTAAAATACAGCCAGAGAGAGGAAGACTGTTTAGACAAAAGACCACCACATATTCTAGTGGGGCAGAAGTGATCATTGAGAAGGATTTTTTTTTGTGACTCTATAATTCTGCCTTTAAGATAAACCTATATGCATTTGTGTATATTTATTGCTCTTTTAAATTAGAATTGCTTAAGCCTTCCTAGCCTAATACATAAAATCACCACCAACAAAAAAATGTATAACAATTATGATATCGTATCGGTCAGTATCGGTATCGGCCGATATCCAAACCCTAGGTATCGGAATCGGATCGGAACTAAAAAAAGTGGATCGTCCCATCCCTAGTTAATAGGAGCCGTCATTTCTGTATACTGACTTCTAATAATGTCTTTGTCCCTTTTTGTTTGTGTGGCAGGTGCTGCAGCCAGTCTGCCACACACGGGCGTTACACCTGTGGACAGCTGTGTACCTGCCCACCTCGTCCCCCCTGCACCGCTGTGGATGACTCTATGGAGCTCTATCACCCGCCCAACGGGACAGGAGAGGAGCTGACTTCTCGCTCCCTGGACAGGTGTGTATGTTTGATCCATCCTGATCCGTTACTACGAGGCATGTGATGGTAGTCTTTCCGGGCGAAAGTGTTTTTTTTTTTTTTTCTAATTTTTTTTTGTTGTCGGAGTGACGGAGTAATGGAGAGAGGATGAGACAGGCAGAGAGACAGAGGGAGAGATAGCTTCATTTTATAGTTTTGCTTTTTATCACAGTGTAGTCTACTTAGGGTAAACATTGTTTTTGCACTAGTTTAAAGTATTGCCTATCCCTTCTTACCACGCATCTGCACATTGTGTTCCTGGCAGTGCCTGAACTTTAATTAACAGTAATTAAAAATGCACAAAGTCAGACTGCCCTCTAGAGTCCTGAACAGAAAAGTATATCATTGCCACTGCTGCACTTGTGGGAGAAAGAAATAGATCCTTATATTATTTCTGATTTCCAGACTTCCCAAGACCCGCTCCATGGACAACCTTTTGTCAGCATTTGAGAACGGGCTGCCCCTCACGCGTACGTCCAGCGACCCCAACCTCAACAAGCACTGCCAGGAGGGTCGCTCAGCCCCAGAGGCCTCACCGGCCACAGAGGAAAGCTCTGCAGACATCTGTGAGGAGAACTTCCCTCAAACTGTACCAGACAGTGGGGAGGGGGAACCAGTGAGCACCCCAGAGGACCGCCAGGGTTCAGACAGCTTTGAAGACCAAGCTGAGGAGGAGCCCTGTCTCACCTCACAGCCCACGCCCTCTCTGGCTCTGCCCCAGGACGTCACACACACACACACTCCCTTCCCTGCTCCTGTGCTCCAGCAGATCACCAACCCTCCACTCCCTCTCCCTCCCCCTCCTGTGCTGGCGGCTGAGAGCCCCTGTAGGACTGCTGCTGAGAGCCCTGTGTCACCCACTCATACATCAGAGCCGTGCTTACCTCTGCCCTGCAACGGCACACAGGCTGCTGCGCTCACCCCGCCCAGCCCTCTCCTTAACGGCCACACTGTGGACCATGCAGACCCGCTCCCAGAAGATGAAGTCCTGCTGGCTCTCAAACATCTGATGCCAATCCTTCCCATGGAGGACTCCACGGAGACGCTCACAGGCGAGGGAGAGCCGCCCGCCACAGTGGGCCAGGATCTTACCCAGAGTGACTTTAATGATGAGGAGGATGAGCCTGAAGCACAGCCCCACAAGGACAAAGAGGACACGGAGACAGATGAATTGAAAGGAAGAGAAGGTGTGTTAACAGAGTGTAACGAGGTAGCAGCTCCCCAGCTCATCTCCCAGAGCCAGCTGTCAGACCTCAACCTGCTGGACTCCCACTGGGACAGTGTCCAGGGTCTGGTGCAGTCCAGCCGGGCCCAGCAGCCCAACGCTTACCAGAGCCGCCGCATAGCCAGCAAGCTGCTGCGCTCACAGGGCTTCACCATCGCCAACGGGACCCAGTGCTGCCGCAGAGAGGCCCTGTCAGGGTGGGTACAGAGGCTTGATTTTAACATCTCCTATTTTCAAGGTTTGAAAGGTGCTTGGAATCTAAACACTTTAATGGAAAATGCTTGATTGTCTCTATATCAAACAAGACTGACCTAGGGATCGTCAATAAGATACTTGGTAATACTTAGATTACGCAGATCCAACACCCACAAACACCCAATTACAGTTTGTCTTCTTGACCTGGCATAAGAATATTTTTATTGCGACATCTACCATTCACACAGACTAAGAGGATTTATTAAAAGCTAATGAGTTATTTTCAAATTTGTAATTACAGTATAATATGCTGATACCTTAACCACCATAGGCTATTTATTAGGATTTATAGGGAGAAACCAAGCAATTCCTTTTAAATCAAACCTTCAGCGCCCCCATAAAAGCCAGAATAGAATGATCCTTGTTTCATAACCACATTTTGCATCTATTCTTCTGTCAACTATTCTGTGTCACCCCTATTGACCATTTTATAGATATGGCAACGTATCAAATCATAAACAAGTTTTTTGTTCTTGAAAAGGTTGAACTTTTAATCTTGACAATGCTGGAAAAAGGTACTTTAATTTCTACTCTCAAAAAGCTGTATGAAGTGAACCCTGCCCTTTGTGTTTGTTGTTCCTCCAGCAGCCCCGTGCAGAGCGGCTGGCTGTCTGTTGCTAGGAGCGCGGGCTACACAGGCCTGTGTGGGCCTGCTGCTGCTGCTGCTGCTGCCCTCAACAGCTACTCCCTGGCTGGCCTCCAGATCCCCTACTCTTCGTCCTCTGCCTCCAGCTCCCCTCCCCCTCACCTGGCCCCGGCCTACCTGGATGACGACGGGCTGCCGGTGCCCCTGGACGCCGTGCAGCAGAGGCTCCGGCAGATCGAGGCGGGCTACAAGCAGGAGGTGGAGGTCCTGAGGCAGCAGGTCAGGCAGCTGCAGATGAGACTGGAGAGCAAACAGTACAGCACCCCGCCATCGGAGCCAGACATAGACTACGAGGATGATATCGTGAGTTAGCTTGGTTCAGCTTTTACATTGAGCTGCGTTTAAATGCACAGCGATGCTACCGATATCAAAGTGGCTACGAGGAACGCTCAGTTTGTGTAGAAACTAGCACCCGCTTTGGACAAAAGCGGTAGTGTTTTTACTACGCCAGCTGAATTTCCTCGGTGAGCGTACCAGGACTAAGGCATTAAGAAGTCTGGAGTGCAGGGTCGGAGGTTCGATCCCCCGGCTACCCGCCAAATGTCGAAGGGTCCCTGGGCAAGACACTGAACCCCAAATCGCTCCCGATGGTTCAGAGGGCGCCTTTCATGGCTGCTACTGCCATCGGTCTATGAGTGTGTTTATGAATGGGTGAATGTGGTATGAAATGTAAAGCGCTTTGGGGCTGAGAAAATCGTCTAAAAAGCGCTATATAAGTCAAGTCCATTTACCATTTACCAAAAAAAAATTATATAAAAATAGCATTCTTGGGGGCGCTCGTGGCGCAGTGGGTAAGAGCGCATGTTAACCATAGTGTAAACCTACTTAAAAGTAGAGCTGTCATTTTGGGCTGATAGAACAATGAATGAAAAACAACAACAAAATGACAAAGTGTTCCAATTCCTTGGATGGGCCACGAATTCCAGTCGGTAAAGAACGTGCCGACAGCCTTCATGACGCTCCTACCACTACTAGTGAACGTCGCTGGTTTATATCCGAAAATAAAATGCTGATTGACATGAAAACAGCAAAATTCCTGTATCTGCTACACATGTAAACGCCTCATTTGGATGATTGTCTTAACCAGTTTGTGGACCTTAATCTGAATATACTTTGCATTGTAAAACATGGCTACTGAAGCCAGACAGCCCCAAGCAGGACTGAAGCTTTTTTTTTCTCTGTCTTTGGCTCTTGTAAATATTGACTTGAGATGAATCCGTAGGAAGTGTCTCCTCTCCCTCCTGGCTGTGTTGTGACCTTGCCCTTGTCCCTGTGTTTTCAGACCTGTCTGCGGGAGTCAGACAACAGCAACGAGGAGGACAGTCTGTCCACACACAGCGAGGACCGGCTGTCTGAAGGCAGCTGGGACAGAGTGGATCAGAAGGACACAGAGGTCAGCAGCTATACTTTACTACCAGAGCCAAGAATGACTTCTATCCTTTGTACATTTATATGGAGAAAACAGCACAAACACCACTCTGAAAAGGCATGCGGTGGACTTAAATGTCTGCTACAGTATTTGTATTTAACAATCAGATATTAATTGATTCCACTAGGGAGATCTTCGCTATGTATTAATGATACAATTTAAATAGTGCCAAATCACTTGAGTGGCTAGGAGCACCTCTAATTACTGTGTGTGTGTGTGTGTGTGTGTGCGTGTGCGTGTGTGTTTGTGTTGTGTGTGTGTGTGTGTGTGTGTGTAGGTCACGAGGTGGGTGCCGGACCACATGGCTTCCCATTGTTTCAACTGTGACAGTGAGTTCTGGATAGCCAAGAGACGTCACCACTGCAGGTGAGGCTTCATCGCCCTCTTACATTAATGAACACAATCACAGGGCGGGCGGGGGGGATTACTTCATTTTTTCCAGGAGTGGGTCGACATGTTCTACGGTAGGCTACTAAAGCAGATAACACAACACATTATTGTGTTGATTACAATATTTATTCATTTAACTATTTAATGCTCCACCTTCAGTTTCACTTTTGTTTTCATCTCCTTCTCAAACAGCTGCCCCCCCCCCCCCCCCCCCCTCCCCCCATTAAACGTGTACACGAAGAAATTGCAGCCGTGTAACCGTTTAGACATTTTTGTAACCATTCACACCCCTAGTTGATACACAGCCTTGGCTCTGTAAACAGGCATGTAAACAAAGGGGCCTCCTGTGGGTAGCAACATGCCTGTTTACAGAGCCTAGGCCCTAAACTGTGTAAACACAGATTTTTTTTTTTGAGCACACACACCCTATGTACACAGAGTTCACTAATTTTGACAACAAGCCTTTTCCAGAATCGCTGAATCCATCTTTATTTATTCTGTCACTGTCAATAAATGGTTTAAAAAATGTAGATTAGTTTGTGATCACAAATTATCGCTTTCGAGAGTTAGATGAAAGGATTGATACCACTCTCTTCTCGACTGTATGCCAAATATTTAGCTACAGCTAGCAGCCAGTAGCCAGTCAGCTTGATTTAGTTTAACAGAATCATTCAGATAGCCTGGCTAGGTGGTTGCAGTGTTATTTATTGGTCAGGCGCACTCAGCTCTTAGATATGCTGGTGTTTTTGGTACCTTTTGGACAGAGCCATGCTTGATGTCCCCCCCCCCCACCTATTTCCAGTCATAGTGCTAAACAAAGCTAACAGCTACTTGCTGTAGCTTCATATGTAGCATGCAGACAATAAGATAATTGTATCATTGTGTCATCTAACTCTCAGCCAATCAGTTTGTACATCCTGATTGTCGTCTCCATTAATCAAAAGCATTAGATCTAGCCATTGGTTCCAGAGAGATTACTTTTATCTTTTAAGCTCAGGCACTTTTCACACACATTCCTCCTGGCGCTCTTTTGTTGCTGCACAACTCTGCCAAATTCAGCAGCTTGTGATTCAAAGACATTTCCAAGACCATAAACTAAGCTTTGTTCTCAGAATGAAAGGCACCTCTCTCCAGAGAATGACTTTCATCCTTTGGATATTTCTAATATATGGAGAAAGCACTCTGAAAATGCATGGAGTGGAATGAATGTACGCTACAGTATTAATATTTTACTATTAGATACTAATTCATACCACTCTATTGATTTTCATGGGGTATTGAAACTCATTTAAATAGTGCCAATTCAGGGGCTCACCTTTTTATTTTATTGAAACAGCAAATTCAGTAGCCAGTGGGCTCCACCAGGGGGCAGCATGGCCACAGATATTAACTCAGAGCTGTTTTTATTTTTACAATGCAGATGATGTTTTTACCATTTCAGACGACTCTGATTCACTATCCGCGTTTGCATTGCATCTCTGTCTCCACAAACTGGCTAATAATATATGCAAAATGCCAAAACTAATCTTTGAATGTAACAGACATTTTTTTTATATGAAACAGTTAGGCACTATTACTTTAAACACACTCTACTTTATTAACTTCCCGTGCGCTTTTTTGTTGTTGTTCAGGAACTGTGGCAACGTGTTCTGTAAAGACTGTTGTCACCTGAAGCTGCCCATCCCCGACCAGCAGCTGTACGACCCGGTGTTGGTCTGCAACACCTGTAACGACCTGCTGCAGGAGGCCCGCACCAGAGACCTGCGCAGCCAGCAGCTCAAGAAGGCCATCGCCAGCGCCTCCAGCTGAGAGGCACACTCCTCCTGTTGCATGGCCTGGCCTCGGCACAAGTCCTGATGGCTTTGGTGACCCGTGAGTGGAGAGCTCCAGCGTTGTAACCCCCCCCAACCTGCTATGGTTCTGGCTGTGGTTAGGAGCATTGAGGAGGAACTGTTACTCTTTTGGTAGACTCGCTTTGGGAAAGGGACACGCACTGTCAGACTGTGTGGTCGGTGGAGATAGAGAGATAAGGAGGGGAGGTGTGTGTCACAGCAAGGGGGGAAGGAGGTGTTCATTTTCAGTCCTGGAGCACTGCAGTGTCCGCCCGGCTCCGCCCCCCTCTCTATTGGTGCCCTGTCTAGAGAACACATCTCCACCCGGCACAGTCACTCCAACCATGTAGTACCAAACACACCCGCACCCTCCTGACAGACACTTGTCTCGCACTTCAGAGGACAATCGCTCACCCTTCCAACGTGTCCGGGGGGAGAGAGAGGAACTCCAAAGCCTTTACCTGTACTACTGGAGGCTATCAACTTTAAAAAAAGAAATTGCTGCTACAGTATTTAAAAAAGTCTAATTTTGTATTCTTATTTTGTGCACTACTAGCTGTTTGTGTGTGTTTTTGAGGGAATCTGAGACCAAACTTGAGCGAAAAAAGGGAGAAATCTGCTGTTTACTTTGTCATCTTTTGTTCTTGGAGCCTGAATGTCAATGGGGTAACTGGATGGAGTTTTATTATGTTCACGTGCATTTTTGGTGGGTCGTCGTATACGTACGTGTTCATTGCTGCAATGTGTTTTTCAGAGATTATGTATAATATGCACAAGTCAATGTGGTTGTGTCTTTATCAATGCTTTTGCTCCAGTATAGCCATGTTGCAGCATTTTAGCCGCTCTTGTCGTGGAGGGGATGTGCGTGGACCGATTGGGGGTGTTTGGTGTTCTTCGGGACGTGCGCTGGATGTGTTCAGAGAAAGAGAGAGAGAGAGAGAGAGAGAGAGAGAGAGACACTAAACCAATGGGAGACTGGGATGTCTTCTGAGAAAAAAACAAGTCACTTTGAAGGTAACGTGGGAGCTTCCAAATAGATTTTTTTCTGCTGAGATGTTTAGGAATGAATGTCCACGTAATGCTTGATGTCCAGTTGACTGGTGAAGAATGCGCGGGGAAAAAGGACTGAACACAGTGCCAGGAGTTTCTTGTTCTGTTGAGGGGGGAGTTTGGCCACTCCCCCCCCCTCCCTCCCTCCCCTTAAAACATCTGTGTTTGTGTCTACTGGTTGTTCCTTGAGACAATAGTGCCAATATTTTGTTTCTGTCTATTTTTAAAAGCCTTTTTTTTTTCGTACAGATGGCAGCAGGTTTCTAAAATGGCCACCTCCTGTATGTTTAAAGGGTACGGATAGATTAGCTGCGTAATAACACCGAGACGACTAAAGATGAACAGGTGGTTCAGATTGATAACCAGGCTAAGCACTTCTTTAAAAAAGGAGGATGGGATGTCACTGAATGAGTTCTAACCTGTGTGTCTAATCTTTGGGATTTTTTTTCCCCTCCCACGGTGTTCATGAAGTCAAAACTCAGACGTGTAACATACCTAGTTATCTGATCCGTAGTGGTGGCTTAAAAAACCTGTCACTTAATGAATAATTGTTGTAAAGAAATGCACTGTAAAAGTTAAATCCCATGGGTTAAAAATAAAAGATTATATCATGATCTGTTGCCAAGCTTGTTTATTTGCATGTAGCGATGGAGAAACCCGCTCCAACCCCACCCAGCTCCAACACTTGAATGCTCCTTTCATGTTAATAGCACAGCTCACATTACTCCAGTGATAGAAGTATCACAATCTGTTTTGTATTAGCCAAGAATGTGATTTTGTCTTGACCTTCATTTACTAACACACAATTTTGCAAGAGACGATTTTCAGGGAGACCCAATAAAATGCTTGTGGTGTAGTGGTTAGAGCATCCCCCTAGAGGCTCAGGCCTCGTAGCAGAGCCCAGTTATCTGCATGTCTTCCCCTCTTTGCCCCACTTCAACTCTCTCTCCAAATCTGTCTAATAAACTAAAAAAAATGCCACACACAAAAAATACAGTGTATAAATATTTCTACTTTGTATGTGGACTCAGATTTAAGGTGAGCACAGAGAAACTGTCGCCTTTTCATTTTACTTTATTTAACCTTGAAAGATCAATTGAGGGGTGACCCTCTTTTACAATGAAGTCGAGTTTTACAAATACACAATATACAATACAAATACACAACTGTTTACGAGGAGAGAAAAAAACAATTAAAACATTCCAAAATTGGAGAAGAACATTGCTTAGCCAAAACAGTTACAGTTTATGTGGGGCAGATAAAAATAATGTCTAAACTTGTTTAAAGAATTAAGTATTTATTTAATTTTAAGTTGTAAATTGTTCAGGAGTCGGGCACTAAAGCTAAAGCTGTTTACCAAATCAGACATGGGTAGGAACATATAACCAGAGGGCAGGTACTCAAGTAAAAGTAAGTTACTTAAAATTTACTTAAGAGAGTAAAGTAAAGTACTAAATAATTACTCAAGTAAGAGTAAAAAGTTTGCAGTCAAAAGACTACTCAAGTACTCAAGAGTACAAGTACGCTACTGAATTACTAGGATTTTTTTTGAAATATACAGAGCAACACAAACAGTACAGAATAGACACGAACATAATATAAAACAGCAATGTTCAAAAGATATGTTAAATAACATCCTTTTAAATAAAACAATAAATAAGGTCTTTAAAAATAAAATGAATAACCCTTGAACTCAAACAATAATAAATTAATTGTTTGCCTAATTAAATACATCACCCTTCAAATAAAATTATAATAAATTAGGTTTGTCCAAAATTATATTAATTAAAACCAATACACTTATACCACTGTTGCAATTGTTTTGCACATAGGCCTACACATTTTTAAAATAATTCCTACAATATGTCACAGGCCCTGAGAAAATGATCTAGGTTGTGTTTAGCCCCAAAAATATAAAATACACAAAATTAAACTTCGTTACACATCAAAACTGCTGGCACACTCACTTAACGTATGAAACTACAGAGAGGCTGAAAAAAAGAGACCACTCTCAGATTCTCACTCAGCCAGACTGGAGCATACAGGGAGAACAGGACATGTGTCAAAGAAGAACAGTGTCAATGTGATTGTGAGTGTGTGATTGTCATTGTGTGAGTTTGTGTGATCGAGAGCTTGCGAGTGTGTGAGTTTGTATGCGAGGCCAGGGGTGTGGTTATTGATCGTCGGAATCAGCGGTTTCTTCCATTTTCTCGACTCACCCAGATAGTCGGTAAAAAGTGTTGCACAATGTTGTTTAAAACAAAGGTGACAGCAGAAACCGTAAAACCTGCCCTAAAACCGGATTGGAAAGGGCTCAAAATGGAAGCACTGGCTAGAAATGTTTTTAACTGTTTATTGATAAAGTGATTCTAAAAAAAATTCAACAGATGGACGATAAAACGGCTTTTACAACATTCAAACAGCCTGTCTCACTGTGCCCATACTGTCTATCAGTGTGCTGCTGCTAGGTGTGTCACATGGGCCAACAAGAAGAGGCTCTGAACTGTTTCCAGCTCTGGGAAACACATGAATGAAAGAACACCAAAGCGTTCCTTCCTTTTGTCCACCAGATGGCGCTTTATTCCATCAAGCCAAACACAAGGCGCTGCTCCTGCAACAAGACCCAGTAGGTGTTTCAAAGAAATCCAACCAAGAGATTTTTTGCATCATTTCAAAGTCATGGATTTCTTCATTTCTCTTCATCATTTATATTTCCTTTCTGTGAACAGGTTCAGGTTTCACGCACGCACACACACACACACAACACACACACACACACACACACACACACACACACACACACACACACACACACACACACACACACACACACACACACACACACACACACACACACACACACACACACACACACAACACACTCGCACACGCACAGACACACACACAGTATATGGGCTGTTATCAGTGCAGTTTCATCAGAAAGTGGGAGGGGCCACTTGTGTATTTACTAATGCTACACACACAAACACACACATACACACACACACAGCCACACAAAATCTATATACAGGTCTCTCTTGAGAATGAGAACTGGTGTCTCAATGAGATAACCTGTATAAAAAAAAATTAAACAAAAAAAGAATATGTATAAGTATGTATGCTCCAGCCTCACTTACACACTGGCAGGTGCATTTCCCATTTCCGGGACAAATCTTAGAGAAGCATTCATGTGTTTTAGGATACACTTCTGTCTCTCACTATACTCACTCTGCTTTATGAATAATTCAAGATGAGGCTGTTCTAGGTTTTCGCTCGCTGAATAAAAATAAAAGTGACGGAGATTATGAGTTTTCTTCTTTTTTTCTTTTCAAAGCATGCATGCCCTGACTGGACAGCAATTGATTCTGTGTGTTGTGTGTGTGTGTGTGTGTGTGTGTGTGTGGTGTGTGTGTGTGTGTGTGTGTGTGTGTGTGTGTGTGTCTCTGTCTATGGCTGAATCGCTCTGTGTTAACTTATTAATATGCAATTGTGCTTTACTTTGAATTCTTGAGCAGTTCCCAGATTTTCTGGTGAAATAGAAATGATGTCCAATCACATTTCAGGAAAATGAATACGAAGTAAAGTGGTGGTAAATGAATTCACTCAAGCACTGTGTTTTGGGGCACTTGTAATTGAGTATTACATTGATACTAATTTACTTTCATTGACAGTTTCATCTGAGAGAGAAAAAGGCCTTTTACTGCACTACCTACATTTATCTGACAGCTCAGGTGTGTTCATTTAGCCTACATATTAAAACATGGATAAAATGATCCATTATTATACATGAGTCAATAATATTGATATTGATATTGATGATACATTGAATACAATATTAATAACATAATTCACTACGGAGCCATTCTGCATAATGTGTGCTTTGATGTGTTTGATGCCGTACGTAGGTTTTGATTTCTTATTATTCTTTACTTAAATATATTGAAAATTATATTTAAAAAAAAGAAAGAAAAGAAATGCAGTAGCCTACTTTAACATCATGTTTTTTTTTTAAATTGGGTGTTACTTTTGCTTCACTAATTTTTTGAAAACTTCTTCCACCATAATAGTTTCATTCACACATCACATAGAGAACACACACACACACACCACACACACACACACACACACACACACACACACACACACACACACACACACACACACACACACACACACACACACACACACACACACACACACACACACACACACACACACACACACACACACACACACACACACACAACACACACACACACACACACACACACACACACACAGTTTGAACATCATAGCCTAGCTTTAATGATAACTGTTAAAAAAAAATTAACAAGCTGATAGCCACTTGCATGTCAATGACGGTGTGATTTACATGTAAAAAAACAAAAGAAGGTAAAAGGTGAAGTGATCCAGACCAATATTGATTCTACTAACAATAGACTACTGTCTACAGGGGTCCATCCGGAGATACCTGTGATTGTTTCAATGGATTAGGCTCCCACTGACAGACCCCCCCCCCCCCCCCCCCCACAACACACACGTTTCATCATTAGAAAGGGGGAGGGGCCACTCATTCTTTCCTGTCGGGGGATGCTGATAGATAAGTATGAGACCCCCTGCAAGAATGCGATCAGATTGGGGTAAAGCAGTCATTGTGTCGCCTTCCTTGGACCGAGTCAGAGACGCTCCAGCAGTATGCAGCCTCTCATCCTGCCCGCTCTCCTGGCATCATCACTGTGGACACTCTGCGCAGGAGCAGGGGGTAAGTCTGCTTTCATCCATAAATATGTCAAACAATAAGTTGCTGTTATATGGTGAATGTATTTTTTAGAGCAGTCTTCTTGCCACGGCGCAGGTCCAAAGGTGTTGGGTAAATGGGATGATTACCTGAACAATAAGATATTTCTCTTCAAAAAGTCTGTTTTCTGAACAATGTCTTATTATGTGTTACTTATATTTTTGATATCTAAGCATGCGCTTGATATGCTATATCAATGATTAGTTATTTCATCAGCAGCACTGAACTGGGCTTTCATATCAGACATTTTCACAAAGACACCAACAGGGAGAATTTTATTCATTTTTTTAATACATTTTTCAAACCTTGACACTCACTTTATTCAAGAAGAAAGTTAGAACGATGCTGAATCCTTCCTCAAATCCTCAGTAGACCCAAACGATTTTTGAGGATAAACATTCTCCAAGAACAAAAAACAAAACCCGCTGTCCCCATAGCAAATAGATTCCTTCCTCACCTAAACAACACCGAACCCTCTCAGTCGCGCGCCGCACACCTGCGCTGTTCACTGTCCATCCTCCGCTTATCTCAAACGTGTGTTCGTCACCACTGAGCTCCCACTTCAAGGGCATGACTGGTAACATCAAGCTGAACCAAATACACCAGCGGGTAGCACTGAGCTGAGATCCTCGCTGTGCCTTACTCTCCCTCTCTTTCACCCTTTTCTCTCGCTCCCTCTCCTCGAGCTCCTCTCTCTCTCTCTCCCTCTCTGCCCCCTCTCTCCATCTCTAACCCTCTCTCTCTCTGGCCTGCCTCAATGTCTCAGTCTCTCTCTCTCTTTCTCCCTCTATGTCTCTGTCTCTCTCTTTCTCCCTCTATGTCTCTGTCTCTCTCTCTCTGGTGCACCTGCTCAGCTCCACACTGAGCCAATGACAGACGTGGTCGTCCTCGTTGCAGAAGAGAGACGCGTATAGCTGCGCAGAGCCAATGTCTACGAGGTGTTAATTCAATTGTAAAGAGCCGCCTTTAGTCCAATAATACCCCTTTACTGGCAGTTGTAGGCATAGGCCTAAATTATATGTTTTAATTATTTTTTTTCTACGAGTTTGAGATACAGCGTCTAATGCCTCATTTGGTGTATCCATGCGCCGCATAGATATAAGCAGCACCCTGATGGTAACTCTGTGGATAGATTTAATGCCGAGCTGCACACAGTCACGGCGACTAATGGGAGAGACGTGCTGTGGGTTTGAAACCGGATACGATTCGTCAAATTGTCTTGTTTTCTAAAGTGTCGCGCATTGCCCTCCAAAGACATGTAAATGAACCAGTCCTCCTGTTGTTGAAGAGACAAAAGACCGAGAGTGAGCTTTGAACATGATGGGCACAGGGACTGGCACAGCACGGCAGAGTCTCCATCGCTCCACTTTTCTTTTGAAGCGACAGTGTTTGTGTGGGAATGCAGAGTCCACAGGCAGCGCACAGTTTACGTCTGGCTCTACTCCGCGCGCACACTAAACACAATGGCATGAAAAGATCCACGGGCTCCATATGCTCACTGTGTCTTGGGTCTCTCCGGTCGACGCGCAGGCAGACGTGAAACTATTTGTTTTCCTTTCGCCAGCCTTTTGTTTCCTCATTGACAGTTTCCTCCGTTCGCTCTCTTGGCCGAGCTCTTAGGTCCATTGAAACCCCATTCATAGATGGTTCCTGCGCTCTGAGACGCACAAAAGATCAAAGCCAGCGCCGATTGGTCAAGGAATGTGCGGACAGAATTCTGATTGGCCGGGATGAAAACAAGCGGAGAGCCATATAATCGATGTGTGTGCTTTTCCAGACAGGGATGCGAGAACTATTCAGATGCTTTACTTAGGCTAATTTAAGCAGCGACATTACACTGTAAGAAATGCTCTTGATTGCAACATTTAAAAAAAGCTGTTTTATCTATTGTTAATGCAGCTTACATTCTATAACTTTATTCTGAATGAGAAATCAAATAAGAATATATGGTGGTATAAACGGGAAATACTCAAGTGATTTACATAACACTTTCGATTTATAAGTACGGGGGCGCCCTTAGCTCAGTTGGTAGGGCGTCCCCCCAGAGCCGGGTTCGATTCCCGCCCGCGTTCGTTCTCTGCATGTCACTCCCCTCTCTGCCCCATTTCACCTCTGTCTCTCTGCACTATCAATAAAGCATAAAAATGCCCAAAAAAAATCTTAAAAAAAAAAAATATTTATAAGTACATCACATAGAGCTTTCCACCCATTCTCAGAGACCAAACACTGTAGATAATACTGCTTGGCTGATTTAAACTTTTTATGGACAGTTTGTTTTCACACAGCCACCCTCATTGTCTAGAGAAGGCTCTTACTGTCAAGGCCATGAGTGATGACACACAATATTTTACTATCAGAGATATCACATTGTACGTTTTGTATCAACACACACTGGAATGGTCCTTTATGATAAGATAACTTCCTATGATAAAGATTTCTGAAGACAGAAAGTCACACATTTTCACAACTACCAGCTGGCTGGCAGACCAGGTACTATGTAAGTGTGAGTCGAGGATTTAAATACATCATAATCTTAAAATAACCTCATCACCCTCTAGTCATAGAGTTGTAATGTTATAAGTACACTGACTCAAATACAGTACGTACTATAAGAGTCTGAGGTACTTTAACTTGTATGTTTTCTTCTCATGCTACATTATACTTCTACTCAGAGCCGGCCCGAGGCATAAGCGAACTAAGCGGTCGCTTAGGGCCCCCGACCGCCAGGGGGGCCCCCTCAAATTTTTTTTTTTTTTTTTTTTTAGTTTGTGTATTTGATATTAACATCATATTATGCAAATGTGAGTTATCATACAAAAAAAGGAATACAATGTTTTGGTCTAGATAATTAATAGCCTAAAAATCTGGGAGGTAATCCAAAATTATCTGATCATGTCACGTTCACATTCATGCACAGTGTGTATTGAGTTTATTTAAAAACAATTGGAAATGGGGCTGCCCTCAGTTTCCCATGCACTGTGTATAGTGTATAGCCTATTTCAGCCTTGTCTGTGGAAAAAAAGATAGCTGGACAAGAGTTCTTCTGCTTCGTTCCTCTCATTGCATTTAAATGCATTCATTATATTACAGAGAAATATGTCCCGTAAAAGAAAAAGAGCTCCAAGCCCAACCCAGAGGATCCTCCATAATATTTTATTTTATATTTATATTTTTATGGAAAATCTTCAATAGCTTCTAATTCATCTGACCCAGTGTCTCCAAATTATTTGTTCACACAAAAATTCTCAGATTTAGCCTCTTAATTTCCCTCTCAAAGTGCACCAGATTCATGCATTTCACTTTAAAAAGGTTAAAAAATCTCCCGGGGGGGCATACCCCCGAACCCCCTAGAAGGGTCTGAATCTCGGCTGTCTAATATTTCCGCACAGCTGTACAGTGGAGGCACTAGCGGAAAACACTGGGTGTGTGAATGACATTTAACAAATATCTATAGTTTCAGCAGCGCTAACTAAGTATTCTACTCTTCACTCTACATTTATCTGCACATGAAACATTTAGTTTATAAAACACTTCACCCAACAGTATGATAGGCCAACAAGCACATGAAACATAATCGTTTTTTTAATGCAAAAATGTCATGGTTCCAGCTTCTCGTATTTGAGGACCTGCTGCTTTTCCTTTGAATTATTTTAATATTTACCAAGCAAATAATCTGTATTTTGCAGTTCCATACCAAATGAGCTCCACTTAATCACATAATAATTTTTTTTTATATATTTACATTGATACATGAGTAATAACAATCTAACACATAATACTAGAACAGTCCCATCTGCATACTTTGACTTTTAATACATTAAGTCAACTTAAAACATATGTTTAGAAATAAACCAAAGTAAAGAGCATGCCTTTTATATACTGGGACACGTATAGAATGATGGGTTAAGGTTAGGGGTTGAGGGCCCCTCCAAATGTTTGGCCCCCCTGCTGTTTATTTTCAGTCCCCATAATAATAAGAATAATCATTCAGGAGCAGGAGGAAAAAGGATTTAACCAACATGGCACAGAAACCAAGAACTACCTTCCTTCACAAACACCGGGAGTAGCCCGTCTTACAACAGAGCGCGACTCCTTCCCCGCTTTTTTTTTTCAATGGCATTTGTGTTTATCATAAATATTTGATTTTTGAGATAGCTGCAGATATTTGTCTCCGAGCACAGGGTGGAAACGTGCAAACCCAATTGTGAAATATTAATAAACCCCTTTAGACATAAACACGTGAGAATGGGCCTGGGACCCTCGCTGATGATGCAAGAGATTGGCTGTGTGTTTATTCTGATAGCACGGAAAGATAAAGGCACAAACGCAAACTTTTTTTTTTTGTGACTAAGGGAAGTACAATTCCTGTGTATTATTAGGGTTTTTTTTTTGTATGGCCGGGGAAATGCTGCAGACTTGAACAAATAGGAGAACAATTCACTGTTTGCGGTTTCGGAAATCAAATAAACTATTATTGAAAAAGTCACATTTGTAAATACACATCAAATCGAAAATGCCGGACAGTCGTCAGTGTCTGTGGCTGAGAAGAAACATCCTATTCTGCTCCCACAATAGGCTGAGGCTTGTTGGTGTGTCACTCAAAGGTTAACAATGCATGGAACTGACTGATAACTACCCTGCGTTCTAATCCCCATTCTTTCCTACTATTTAGTATGCCAGAAAAAGATTTAGGATGTCCTAATACATGCACATCAATTGTAGTATGCTGAAAATACATATATGCCCAATAGCATTATAGAGTATTCGTCTTTATTTTTGACATTTCTCGACATAATGAAAAAAATTTCTTCCTTATCTATTTTTTTTCTCTCCTGTGGCACTAAAACTCTTCTGTACTTTAGTATGTAGTGTAGTAAAAAGAAAGTGTATGTGATTTGGAACACAGGGCTAGTGTGTGCTTCTGCTTTCAATGATTTGCTGTTCACAGTCACATGACCAGACAAGCCGTGTGAGCGTCCTGTCACTGACAACCTTGTCTTGATCAAATTGATTTCCCTGTGTTTCAGATTGGTGCTATCAGTCCCAGTTTACCTGTGATCACCCGTGCAATGGTAAGCTTAGGCCTATTTCAATACAAACGTGTATATATTTATATTCAACTTTACAAAAGCAACATGCTTCACAAATATATACAGTACAGTATATATACTGTGTACATATATAGATTGTGTATCCAATGATGTAGACAATTAAAAAGAAGTAGTCATCTGTACCATGATATTCTTCTGTGCTAGAAGAATATCATTACAAGTTCTGAGAAATGCTCAGTGCTTTTTTATTTTGTCTCGTTTTAGCACCGGAGAAATGGAACCTCGCCAACAGCAACTGTGCAGGAAGTCAGCAGTCGCCCATCAACGTGGTGACCAGAAAGACTCTGAAAGACGAGCGGCTGACTCCCTTCCAGTTTGACAACTACCAGCAGATGTTCACTGGTACAATCAAGAATAACGGCCACTCAGGTGAACACAGTTTCCCTTAAAGGTGCTGTAAGCGGAATGGTCAGTTTAGCTAACTTCCTGTCAGTGATTGCAGTTAGCATTCCCCTCCCTTGTCCCCACGTCACCACATTAATGCACTGCGGTCTTCAAGCAACGAGTTATCTAGCGTCATCTCAGATCCTTAAGTGTGATAAAACATGATACAAACCATCAAAACAGACATTGGGAAGGATTTTTACCTGCTCCGCCATTGTAGGCGCTTAAACAGTCACCCATCTGTCGCTCTGCACGTGTACCGGCAGAAAAGTTTATTTGCCGATTACATGCAGAGCGGGTGACTGAGAGATCGGCTTTATGAAACGCGCACACTACATAAGTGATCACTGTATGAATAAAGAGCAATTTAACACTTATATTAACATAAACAAATCGCTTACTTCACCTTTAAATGATCACAAAGCCGTCAGTGCTTTGAAGCTGTTGGTGTGAACTCTCTCTCTCTTTGCTCTCTGTGGCTGATCTCAGTTCAGGTTGGAGTGCCTCACCTGAGCACAGTGTCAGGAGGAGCCCTGCCCACCAGCTACAAGGCTGTGCAGTTCCATCTGCACTGGGGCACCAATGGAGGGCCAGGCTCAGAACACACCATCGACGGGGAGCAGTATCCCATGGAGGTAAACCTTAATGTTACAATAGAAAACACACACAAAACACACACACACACACACACACACACACAACACAACACACACACACACACACACACACACACACACACACACACACACACACACACACACACACACACACACACACACACACACACACACACACACACACACACACACACACACACACACAAACACACAACACCGGCCACTCAGCTGATAACAACTGATGTGTTAATGTGGATCACATGACAGCAGCTGCACAGATGTACAAAGGCATTAAACAGGCCATAACAAGTTACTGTTTTCAGTGGTTGCAATCTTATATTTTTTATCGTAGATATATATTATTTTTAACTTTTATAACCAACACATACTATTAAAAATGCATTAATATTTATCATAAATAATACTTCAGAAAAATTGACTTTACGAATGTTGCAACTGGTGTTACAAGCAATCAAATCCTCTTTGGTTTGGTCCTGTTCACTGTGAGACAATCACACACATTGATACTTGACTTTGTGGTAACATCAGAAATATTTCCTCCACAGCTTCACATTGTTCACATGAAGCAACATTACCGTGATCTATCAACTGCCCTATCTGACCCGAGGGAGTGGCAGTCCTCGGCTTCTTCTATGAGGTAGCCATCTTGGAATTATATATGGTTGATACAAAATGATCAGAGAAATGAATTTAAGTTTATTTTTTTATTTTTTTTCCAGAGGTCCAATAGTGCAAACCGAAAGTATGACCCCATCATCAACGCACTGAGAAGCATCAAAGCTACAAGTGAGTTTTTAAAGCTTCCCCTTTGGACAAAAGCTGTAGTCTTTTTACTACGCTAGCTGTTGTTCCTGGGTGAGCATACCCATTAGCCTGGCTCTGCCCGCCTACCTACTTCCGCTCAAATTTCATTTTCCCTTCAGTAGTTAGTCTGGGGCTGCGGTGAATTTCTCAGCTCTAGCTCTGGAAAATTGCTGGCCGTCCAATCAACGAACAGAGCGAGTGGCTGAGAACGATGATGTCGAAGTTGCGCTCCAGTTTCAGTTGAATGCTGCGTTCCTTTATACTCTGAACTCGGAGATTTTTGACTTGGTAGTTCAGGGTTCCGACCTGTCTGTGTTCCAGTGCATCTGCTCGCGAAAGTATGGACGCCTACAACCTTTCTCATCCAAATAACCAAACGTTAGGCTCTAACATGTTACCGTTGCCAGGTACCGGTAGATCCATAGACTACAATATGTAGTGAAGTCGGAAATTTCCGAGTTCCCAGTACAACTGGAA
Organism: Ammodytes dubius; assembly: GCA_026122265.1. NCBI lineage: Eukaryota > Metazoa > Chordata > Actinopteri > Uranoscopiformes > Ammodytidae > Ammodytes > Ammodytes dubius. Next base: position 24,310,306 of record CM047519.1, on the reverse strand, counting down.
CGCACCGCCAGAAGCCGGCTCATGACATACGTCACAACCAAACGTTATGCGATTGGTTGGCTGATCCAGAGTGGCATGGGCAGATCCAATAGTTTTAAACTTCAACAGACAACCGCCTCCAAGTGAGTGAACGTTTGCCAAGTAGAGCAATTCCAGACCTTCTGAACAAATGAAATGAAGTACGATGGTCTGGTTGGACCAGGCTACGTACCCATGACAAAGGCATAAATAAAAACATATACAAATAGCATTCTTTGCACTGATGGTCTCGTTTGATGTTACATGTCATTTATTATCATCAGAGGGAAAATGAGACTGTTTCAGCAATATTTCAAAATTCCTCGTAGGACCTTTAAGTTCCATGTAAACAACCAGGAACATGGATCTTAACCCATTGATGACTATGGCAATCTAGGATGCATGTCCTTAATGCCTGAGGGTTTTCTGAAAAAATAGTACGAATTGTCAAGTCTACCAAAACCTTAATATCTAAGCCTGTGTAGCACATAGAAACATTAAATAAAATACATTTAAAAGTTAAGGTTCACAGGTTTTATTTAAACATGCTCCCTTAGCGCTTACAAACCAACAAATATTTCTAAAAATCGTCAAAATTAGATGAATTAGAAAATTATTAAATATTGTTAATAAATAGATGCAATGTGTTGTGTGATTTCCGTCAGTAGTCTATAGTAGACCTTGATTCTGCGCACCAAACACCACTAACTGTTCTGTCGCCGACATAGCTGGCGTATTTTTTTTATTATTTTGTTTTATTTTTTTATTTTTTATTTTTTTGATTGACATGATTTTCGGCAAACCGCACAACTTTTGGGTGGTCACGTGGTCTTAAAAAAATCAACAAAACCCACCTTATGTGTATTTGAACCAATGACAGTGCATTCTATGCTGGGAATGCCATGAAAATTAGATAAAGTAATAATGCTGCGCGATGCAGCATCAGGCAGGAGAGCCAATGTGGCATCGCGCAGCAGCCGTCATCAAGCAGTGTTTGTGCCTTAATTTCATCTGTGGCTTTTTGTGTTCTCAGATGGCAACACGTCTCTGAACTCCGTCTCCCTGGCACAACTCATCCCATCTGAGCAGAACATGACGAGCTACTACCGCTACAAGGGCTCTCTCACCACGCCGGGCTGCACTGAGGCTGTCATCTGGACACTGTTTGAGAACCCCATCCCTCTGAGCATGGACCAGGTTAGGAAATAAGACCAAAACAAATACCTTGTCTGTCTTTTGATTTAAAAAAAATGTAGAGTTTTTGATTTTCCATTACTGCAGCCATTGAGAACATTTTCCTGAACAGTATTTTGGATGCCTTAGTGAGAGTAGCCATAGAACAGTCTAAAATACCTCTGAGATGATTGTAGGTTGACTATGCAACATTTTCATTCACAATGAAAGTATAGAGTCACGCAAATGTAATCCGACTCAGTGATCACTTCGGCGCCTCACTAGAATGTGTGGTGGGGTGTTGAACCTGAACCTTAAACCAATAACAGAGCATGGGCGCTCCCATTGCTGCCACGGCGCTCGTCCAGCTCTCCCATGGAAAAGCACATAGAGACGCAGCCTCACCCAAGTTCCTTGACTAGGGTTAGCTTTGGTTGGCTGGCTCAGTGGCTAACACACTGATATGTACTGTATGTCTAACTGGAAAGTGTCCTCCCTCAGTGAATTTCCCATTAGAGGTGGAGGGGCCTGCATGCGTGCCTTTGTGTTTTACAAGCTTATGTGTCTTTTTCTACTGTAAATTCTTCTTCTGTAAAGTTACTTCTCATTTTTGGTTTTCAGACCAATGTAGGGGATTAAGCTGCATAAAGAACTTCATTCATTCACTTAAGTACAGTTCATGAGTAGAGGAACTAGTTATGTTCCAGTTACTGTTCCTGCATTACCATTACACAGGGTCACAGGGTCAGTCAGATTGCTCATTGATGGATATTTTTTTTTCCAGACACTGAAGCCTCATGTTTGTGTTTATCCTCTTCTTTCCTTTAAGCTGCGAGCGTTCTCTGAGCTCAAGTTCCACGATGGGAAGTCTATGGTGGGGACCTTCAGGCCGGTGCAGCCCCTGAACGGGAGGCAGGTGTTCCGGTCGGGGGCGGCGGCGGTGACCCTGGTCAGCTCAGCCCTCCTGCTGGCTGCAGTCACCACGGCCTTGGGCCTGTCCAAACCCAACTAGAGCCCAGGCATCCCTGCACTGCACTGCGCCGGTCGCTACCTTACAACACCAATGACAAAGGCGTTCGACACATTGCCTTACGAAAGGTGCTGTAAAGCGTTCCATCAGCGCTCATGCATGCATAGTGAAGCAGTTATAGGTCTTATTTCAGCATTATGAATGTGCCATAAAGCAGGTTACCAAGCACACAAAAAGTGACAAACTAATTCAAATTCAACACCAGATCCCTTAGTCATGGCCCAATCCTCCCCGCATCATCTTATAAACGCTCTCTCTCTCTCTCACACACACACACACACACACACACACACACACACACACACACACACACACACACACACACACACACACACACACACACACAACACACACTAACCACTCCCCACAACAGTGTCAGGTACACATTAGACCCCTGTCCCGCCTGGTTCAAAGTAGGTTATTAAAGTCTGCTAGTCAGTGCTAGCCCCGATTGTCGCCCATGACTGGCAGTGATGTGCAGTTGTTCAGTGTGCATCAACTGCACGAAACATATAAAAACTGAGTCACAAAAGAGCAACTCCATTCAAAGCCACGTCAAATGATCGGCAGTTGGCTTTCTATTCCCAACCCGAACACACACACACACACACACACACACACACACACACACACACACACACACACACACACACACACACACACAGCGCTACGGCCAGGTGAAACCCCGCACGGACACTCAGTCAGCAGTCAGTGTTGGGAAGAGGAGAGGAGGATTAGGGCCGCGAGCTCTGGCCTAGCTCCACGGGAACAACTACATGCTGTTCTTATAGCGAGGCTTCAGTCCTCCTCCGCCCAGGGGCCTACACTGACACCTGAGACCAACATGAAGCAAACACATGCTGGCGTAAACAATCGGAACGCGCATCAAAAACGTCCAATTGACCAATGTCATCACACTGTAAAAAATGGCCTAACATTTTTTTTTTTCCGGTAAACTAAAAATATAAAATTTTTGTAAACTATATGAAAGTAATTATCTCTAATATCATTATTAAGTTTTTGGGCAAAGTTTATCTTATTTCATAAATTAAGGAGGCAAAACTTAGAATTGTAGGTTCTAGGCCGGACCAAGTTCTCTGTGTATTGTAGAATACGTTTTTTTGGTTGAAGAAAACTTCACTATAGTCCAATATGAAAACAAATCTTCACTTAGTTTCAAAAGACAATACAGATGATTATGGTCAGCATTCATGCATGGAGAGAAGACCATAGCATCCTGCTCAGAGCAATGCCAGGGTCTTGACTGAGTTGTAAACACAAAATGAGCTGCTTTATACAGAATGTTTTACATGGTCAGATAGGTAGAATGACAATGGAACAATCAAGTTTGTTTCTTGATGACATCAATGCTTATCTGAATCTGGGAGCTTCCAGGATGGCCCACACCTAGGTGTCAGCCCAATCAGACTGATTTAATTACAATAGAAACTCCAGACAGGATACACAGTAGTTAAGATGAGAGGAAATACACTTCATACAATGATCAAATAATGAATGTAGAGACTAGAGTAGAATTAAACTAATCAATATAAAATTGTCTTCCACAGTATGCTTTGCACAAAGAACGGGGTCTCCGACGCAAATCAGCATGGGTCTTGATTCACAATTTCATATAGCCTACATTAGCCGCCTCAACTATTAACAACCTTTCCATAACGTTGTAGGAACGAAGCACTGACATTACTGAACCACTTTCCAAGGTCGTTGATGTTTTGCATGTGAATTAAGTCCAGACGTTTTTTTTTTTGTGCTTAAAACTGTGTGTGAAGAAGGCGACCATGGCTCCGACATTAGCTGTATGATAGAGAATTAGTTGGCAAAACTGTAATTCTTTGAACTTCTTTGTATGTAGAACTCAAAATGTGCAGTGACATTACATATTAATGATGAATTGTCTCAACAAAAGATAATTAGAGTTTTGGTTTGGCCATAAAAACTCCAAACTCTAGCGAAGAAGACTTTTTTTTACAGTGTACAATCCACAAATCTTAAACACTCAGCATGAATCTGCATGTCTTGATATTCCAGATGTTTATTATGAACTACTTGGAGCTGTCTGCTGGAGTGAAGCTACCACAACACACACACACACACACACACACACACACACACACACACACACACACACACAAAACACACACACACACACACACACACACACACACACACACACACACACACACACACACACACACACACACACACACACACACACACACACACACACCACACACAAAACACACACACAAGAAAAGTGCTTGCCAAATTCATACACACACACCTCAGCCACTCCATTTGCCAGTTTTGACTCATGAAGTTAAGGGAGTTTATCATGGCTTGTATTACAGGGTCTAGGATGCACTGAATGTAATCGAATGTTATGTGAATCACACCCCACTGACTTCTCTGCTCATTTACCCAGGAGGACTCCTTATGTATTCCACTGAGAGATCTGTGCAATTTTTCCAGCAACTTTTACTGTGACGAACGATCAAAGGGATCTGTATATTTTCCATTGTTTCATAAAGGCATCAAGTTATATTTCTATGCTGTGTCATTGTACACATTGTATTTATGTATTGAATGTGTATATTGATATGAGACGCACAGTTATTGTTATTTATGTATTGAAAAAGTTTATATAGTACAGAAAGCAAAAACATATCCGTATAGATGAAGTTGTTCATGACCAATTGAGTTTACTTATGATGTTCAAGTGTATGAGACTGTCAAGGTTGTAATGCTTGAAGGTGTCATAAATAATATATGGAAAAATGTGTTCCTCAACTGAACAAAAGAATAAAATACTTATACCTTTTTAATGACAGTTTCTTCTTCTTGCATTCAAGCTATGAACCAGTCATCAAAACAGCCATTTAGCCTTGGTACCAGTCCTTCTCCTTCATCCCTGAACTGTTAGAACTGATATCATAGTACACTCTGTTGGCCCTGCCATTTGCCTGTGTGTGCTCACAGATCTCTCAATCCCCTTAATCCTTTTCTAATTGCCTTGCCCTTGATGTTCTAGGGGCTTTTTGTGACCCCGGTTCACTTTCACACATGCACATAGCTGAACAGGGGGAGATTGTTGTGGCGTACACAGCTTGCTATCAAAACTATACCAGAGGAGAAACACAAGTATTCTGAAATCTACCAGACAACACACACTAGTGCTGTCACCATACCAAAAATGTGTGTTTCCGTACTACCAATAGGAATTCTGATTATTTTGTTAGAAAGAATATGAGGTAACATTTTGTCATACTAACCTTTATTAGTATGAGATACCATAACCTAGAAAATACTACGATTGTCTTATTTAGATTAGCCTATAATATTAAGCCACTATCTCACTGGGCTGCGAGTGTTGGTGAAATATTGCAAAAGTATTCGCAAGGGAGTTTTCTGTTCTCAAAACGTTCCATTGGGTTCTCAAATTCATTGCGTGAGTAACAGAGCCACGCTATCCTGCTGCCTGAAATGCATGTTCAAAAATGTTGCGATTTTTTTTTGTCTCCAACCCATTTCAATTAGGTTTCCGTTAGCCAGAAAGTGTGAGAAATGTGAGACAACTTTGCGAGGTGTTGGCGATCGTCGGGTGAACATCGCGCAACCCTGCCAAATTTTGGTCCAAATTTTTGCAAAGGCCTAAGGACCAATCAGTGTGATTGCACATGAAAATTGTCGCCAAATCGCATATTTTCTCCCAATTTTATGTCTCCAACTAGTATAGGGCCTTTAGGACTAGCTTATGTCATATCATAAGTTCCTTTTTAACAAATACGTAGAAAAAAGGACTTCTGAAGTCTATGTAAAGCACACTGATGAATTGATATCATAAATTCTACGAACGGTACAGTTTTTCTCCAAATGTAGTATAGTCGCCTACCTTTTTGAATGCATTAGTACTGCGGTGCTTTTTCAGTACCGGTATACCTTGCAAGACTAGCACACACACACACACACCTTTCTTATCCTCCTCCTTCCCAGCCCCTTAGACAGACTGCAGGTGCTTTTTCAAACTTCATCCCCCCGTTAAGTTACTTGAAGTCCCCCCCCACGCCCATTCTTGTGCCCCCCCCCTGTCATTAAGGAATCAAAAGGCTTATTGTGATGGGCAAGCTAAAAGAGACAGCGGCCTCTCACAGAGAAACACATGATGTAGAGATATAGAGCATAGACAAAAAGCCCGGAATGAAAGCCTTCCGTTCATCCTCCCCTTGCCCAGGCCTCTGCTGCTGCTTCTTCAGTTAAGCATCAAGGGGTTGGAGGCCTACTATCTGGCAGTGCTACCTGGCTCTTCTAGTGAAGAGGACAGCACCCATACAACCTCACTAACTCCCAAATGACCCGTATCTCCCGGGGGACTCTGGGACAAAGGGCTCCATTCTCCCTGAGAGAAACCAGAGGCAAACAATGCACAGCAAAACATTCTAAATCTCACCAGGTATTTTGTCTAATAAAGGTTTAATTTCTGGTCAAAATATCTCATGACGCCCAATATAAGACACAATCATCTAACAAGCAACATTGTGAGTTATAGGGCTGTTTAATTCAATACATTTGATTTGAAAATTAGGATTACAAGGCTTGTTTATACTATCACACAAAAGCTCTACCTTTTACTAGAAACAAGTGCTCAATGTGAGTAGTTTCAGCTAACTTCTACATATATCTCATCTTAATATGCTCAAATATCGGCGATTAATCTTTTTTCAAGTAGGTGATTATCTTAAATCTACAACAGTGCCACTTATGTATTACTTGAACTAAGTGAAATTACACTTGAATTAATGGAAAGCCATGGACTAGTTGAGAGAAGAATAGTGCTTTTGAGCATTACTGGCTAATTATGATACATAACACTAGTAAAATATTCATTTCAAAATGAGTTCTTCTAGCTAATTTCAAGATCTCTTCTATCTTGACTTAATCTAGGCTTAAATATGGTATATTTTTCCAAAAATCTTACCAAGTGAATTTTTTCACTTGTTCCATTGGCATGTTTTGGGGCTGTGGCACAGTGGATAGGCTGGTGGGCCCACAATTATAGGGTCGGTGGTTCGATCCCCAGTCTCCCCGCCACATGTCCAAGTGTCCCTGAGCAAGACACCAAAACCTAAAAATGTCTCCTGATAGTTAGCCAGCACTCTGCATGGTTGCTGCTGCTATCGGGTGAATGGGTGCTCCAGTTGTGTCGCTTTGGAAAAAGCGTCTGCTTATGTAATTTCTTCTCTTTACTTACTACTTGTGAAATACACCTTGTATTGCCTGTGTTTATACTTACTTTTTAAGGGGCACTTTTTTTCCAGTGTATTGAACGTGGCCCTCCCTCAAACACGCACAGCAGCCCATCAGATAGCCAGCTGTTGTTAAAGTTCACTGGGCTCGTCTTTGTCCGTGTGTCTAGGGCTAAACAAACAGTGTCACCTTAACTGACTCTCTGTGTGCTGTTCCAACTTTCTGGATCTCAAGCTTGGATGAGAAAGGGAGATCCCTCACTCTGCTCTTTGCTCAGCATCACCACTTATTAAAGAAGCAACTATTCAGTCCTGCTCGACCTTTATTCCTTTATCAATGGTATTCAAATGACGTCACCGCACCTAAAGTGTGGGCACAGGTGTAGGGCCACTTAGTGTCTGACCCTTATTGGCTGTGGCCTGCAGCTCATATCACTGCACTAACAAGCAAGGCATAAGCACTTTGAGTGCTAGAAAAGCGCTATATAAATTAGATATATTATTATTAAAAGGCATCATCGATCTCTGCCAAATTTCCGTAAATTTAACCTTGATTTCCACTTCTATGTGGATGACACCCAGCTCTATACCTTTCCACCTGCTGGCATCAGCACCAGAACCCTCTCCATTAATCACATCACTCCTGTCCTTCAGATGCTTCACTGGCTCCCGGTCAAATATCACATTACATTTTTACATCCTTTCAACCTTGTATGTAATTTAATTTAATAAAGACTACTTGGGGCAGTTCATTTCAACATCAACATAGCCAAGTGTATCCTCTTTTTTTCACTTGTGAATTGGGATTCAAGTGGCCTAAAATATGTTGCCAACAGATTCTCATTCTGTTGGCAACAACCTGATTGAAATCAATATGACAAGAACGCAAGGATCAAACGAGCGCTTGTTGTAGTCCATTTTCGGAAAATAGTGTAGTTTCACGATAGACCTACGTAAGCAATTCTCGCTGTCAAATCACGTTGGTTAGGAAAAGTGGCGTCAAATTCATTTTAAACAGTGCTGTCTTTCCCTATCTTCAAACGGAAGGACCTTTTCATCTCTCCTTGACCCGATGACGTTTTACACAAGGGTTAAGTAAAGGAGGCTTAAAGGTTAGGAGATTCAACTTTTCGTAGAAGCCCCTGGTTCAACGTAGGAAGTTGATAACTGCCTTTGTGATACCCATTATCTCTGATTAGGGCTTTGTGTTATGTTGTTGTCCAGATCAAGAAAATAGATCCAGGCTCTGTTGAGTATGCTTCGTAGTGAACCCTTCTGTAAGGTGACCTAGGGTGCTTTGAAAGGCGCCTAAACATAAAATGAATTATTATTTTTAGTATTAAAAATAAAAATAAATAAAGGAAAAACAAAACAAAAGTGACAATATATTATTAACCAAGGATCAGATTTATATTATATACGTTATTTACCAACCATCAAGTTTATTGAATGAGCTTCAGAGCTTTCATAAACTGTTCAATCATATATTCATGTGAGATATTTGTATCTTGAGTGTCTCATGGGAATCATCCAGCACTTGTTAAAGCATAACATGCCATGGAATCTCATTATTTATTTAATGTTTCCATCAGACAATTTCCAAAATACTTCATCAATACGTCATCAGTATTTCCTCCATTATCTGGTACAGACACTTTTTCAATACCTTGTAATAGGGTTTCAAAGGGGTGGAAAGTTTCCGGTAAATTACCGGAAAGTTTCCGGAAACTTTCCACGGGAACTTTAGCTCGGGAATTTTGGGAATATTCAAAATGGGAAATTATAGGAATTAACTAAATGTCGGTAATTTAAAAGATTTTTTTTTCACATCCAAACATAAATCTAAACATTTAAACACTATGTTTGGTCATAGGCAGACATCCATGCAAAATAATACAATTAAAAATCATTACATTTGAACAGATTTATTTGTAAGAAGAACTTTATCAAGTTTTGATTATTTTATGAACAATCAATAATTTCACTGAACAACAAAAAGATGAATGTTGAGTTAAATATTAGTCATCTGTCTGAACCCAACCATTCAATAAATAAAGTCAAATGCCCCCCCACCATGTGATAGAGGAATGCACAGAGCATGTAGGGGGCATGGCCTCACTACCCCTGCAGTAGAATGTGTGCTAAGTGCAAGTTGCCAAGTGTACTTGCATAAAATCTGGTTGTTTTAGTCAAGATTATGCTAAAATACATTGTCCCCAACTATATGTAAAATCACAGTTTAAGCCTCTGTAAACCTGGTCTAGTAAAAATCAATATATGATATCAAGTTGGGTGTCTCAATAAACTTAAAAAAAAATCTGATTTGAAATTAAATGTTCATAAATATATTAAAACTTAGTTGAAATAACTGCTTTGTACAGTCTAGTACGTTTGCCTGGACTGAAATAACATAGTTAGGAGAATTTAGTGCATTTGGGTGGCTTTACATTTAGTAAATTCCCGTTTATTCCCGTTAATTCCCAAAATTCCCGTTAATTCCCATAAATTCCCGTTAATTCCCATGGAAAGTTTCCAACTTTGAAAATTCCTGGAATTTTGCAACCCTACCTTGTAACCTAAATGTTGAGGTGTCATGTTCCCATTACGTAATCACTCCTGTTAAAAAGTGGATCACGAGCTGCAGCTAAATGATGCAACATAAGCCAGCGGCTAGCCAGCGACAAAGGCCCCCGCTCCACTTGTTTTTCAATGGATCACAATCTGGAGGAAGCAATCAAAAAGGGTCAAGCATTAATTTCCTCTTGAATTAAACTCAGGAGGGATAGCCTATTAGCCAGAGTGTTGCTTTCTCCTTTCAAAGCTAAGCACACAATGGCTTTCATTCAAGAGAAATGACACAAATAAAGCAAGGGGACCCATAACAGTGTATATCTTTTTACAGGAGCCTACTCAGCACAGACACAGCTACTCAGCACAGACCCAGTTATAGCCATTAGCATACATTTCCCATCAGCAGGGCTAGTATTCTGTCATTACACAGTAGCTGACATCAGTTTACATCCAGCGCTGTGCTAAACGATGAGGAAGAATATGAAGCTTAAAGACTTATAGCTGCTTGATCTCTCAGACCCTGTTTCCACCTGGCATTAATATGTGGTTCTGAGGAATCCGATCGTTATATGTAAATGTAATATGCTTGTTCACACCTGGCCTTAACAATGCGTCTTCTATGCGCGTTTGCGATCCGGATTCGAATTCCCCGCGCTGTATGGAAATCAGCTCGTACATCATTTCCGCTTATACTGTTGTTTTTAACCGGCGGGGGCAGCAGTGCCCCGCCCTTGCCTAGTCTGCCGGAAATAATTGTTAATAAATAGATGCAATGTGTTGTGTGATTTTCGTCAGTAGCCTATAGTAGACCTATGCTGTGTCTGAAATCGCGCACTTCTGTACTTACACTTACATTTTTGAGTGCACTCTGCGCAAAACCGAACAGTGTGCCAAAATGAAGTGCACTGTAAGTTCCTCTGTCGTGCACTCAAAACGGTCTAAAACTTGAGTGTGGAGCGATGGACACTTTCCACACTCAACGGCCGCCATCTTGCCTACGTAACGGAGAGGACGGGACATTCTAATCAAAATAGAGGAGCTTGAAGCATCCGTGGAGACGGACGCGCTCCACAAAAGTTAAATTATATATTGTTTTAGTTTTTCCGCGACTAATGTGCCTGTTTTGGCTATCGGTAACGCAAGCAGAAAAAAATACCACCGAAGAAGAACCGTCAAAATGCAAAGTCATTTCCGGTAGGTGCGCGACGGCAGTTTGGACAGTACACTGTAGAAATGAGAGCACTGCGTCCATAAGTAAGTATACTGTAGGGATAATAAAGTGCACTCAATGTAAGTGCACTTACGTAAGTGCGCGATTTCAGACACAGCACTAGATTCTGCGCTCCGAACGCCAAACTGTACACTATCGCGTCAGCTGCTTCAGCTTGTCGGTCTTTATTTCTAGCAAGTGACCCGTTCGCTATACTTTATCCCTTACATAGGCTATTTTTTTTCGTCATGCAGTTCGCTCTCTGTTCGATAGCACTGTATAACATCTTTATTTGCACTACTGATAGACTGTAAACAAGGGTTACTATAACTGCTAATAGGGATGCAAACGGGACACTAGAGCGGAGAGTTGTTTATCTCTTGCTCTGACTGCAGCTGGGAGGGGCTGCTGCGTGAGGACTCTGCCGCCTCTCAGTGCTCTGGGACGGGGGGAGTTGCCGCGGAGTCACCCGCTGCTCGTTTAGAAGTTAAGAGCGATACATGCTTTAGCGACAGCTAGGGTCTCCAAAAGTCACCATTAACACCAGAAGAAGCGGCTAGATTGGTCGCTTTTTTGGAAAAAAGAGTCGCCAGAGGGGTCTGAAAAGTCGCTAAATATAGCGACAAAGTTGCTAAATTAGCAACACTGCCATCTCACCATGGAGAAATTATTAAGCAACGGTGCGCTTTTATGACGTGAATTGTCGCGTGAATGAGTTCGCGTTTCCGCCCAGTCACTCGCCGCAGTTGAGTGGGCGGGGCCTAATGTGTATGAGATGCTCATACGCGTTTCCACTGTTAATGGGTATGTGGATAAGTGGTCTCAAACCCCCTCCGAATGTGGATAATTTCAATGCGCATTCAATGCGCATTGAGCGTGTTTCCACCTGTAGTTAGCGCGATCGGATCCTAAAAACCACATATTAATGCCAGGTGGAAGCAGGGTCTCAGAGAAGGACATTGAGTACATCTTGGGGTTTAAAAAGTTTTTTTTTGTTAAAAAAAGACTATTTTACATTCCTAGATATTCGTATTACAGAGAGGTCAGAGGTCATATCTCATCAGTCCAATACCAAGGATGTCTTTATCTATGGGCCTGGTTTGCGTCATGATCAGTGCTCTGGCCCTTAGAGGGGTTCCATGGGAACACAGGCATCCGGTAAAGAGACAAGATCGGAACGATGAAAGCGGAGTCGGTAAGTCAGACAGAGCTGACTCTGAGACTCAGATAGAGTGTAAGGTTAACCACTGTATAATCCCTTTGAGAAAGTGATCTGGATTATCAGACTTGATGAGGGGAAACCCCCCTAACACTAATATACAGTAAGCAAACCACTGAATTGAAAAAAACGTTCACCTTCTACACACAGGGGGATTCCAGACGGTAGGTATGAACTCTAGCACAGGGTTTCCAGTAGAACAAGAGGTGGCACTGAATGGGGGGGGGGGGGCAGTCAAATTGTAAAATGTGTGCCTTTCCCGTCTGACTAAGACAAAAAGGATTTTCTCTTTTTACATTGTCTCCCATGCTGCTGGTCAGCCATTACGGCTCGGCTCAATAGCCAGACACAGGAAGCAGCCTCAGCCACTGCTACCTGACTGTATGAATGAATAAAGATGTAACACATAAATGAACACAAATGTATCGCTTACCTCTGAATTTGGTCAAAGCATTTAAAGACATTCAGTTCAAAGTCCAAATGACCAGAAATAGAGGTTCACACTAGGTCAATGTAGACCAATAGACTGTTCGTAATGTAGGTGTGTGTGGTGTGTGTGTGTGTGTGTGTGTGTGTGTGTGTGTGTGTGTGTTGTGTGTGTGTGTGTGTGTGTGTGTGTGTGTGTGTGTGTGTTGTGTGTGTGTGTGTGTGTGTGTGTGTGTGTGTGTGTGTGTGTGTGTGTGTGTGTGTGTGTGTGTGTGTGTGTGTGTGTGTGTGTGTGTGTGTGTGTGTGTGTGTGTGTGTGTGTGTGTGTGTGTGTGTGTGTGTGTGTGTGTGTGTGTGTGTGTGTGTGTGTGTGTGTGTCTATTGGGCCGAGGGTGCGCAGTTTTGAAAGAAGCAAGTTTTGCCTACTGTTCCATCAGTAAACCCTGATTAGTTAAAAGGTTACATGCTGCCCATAGAGCTATGACATAATGTGCTGGCTTTGTTTGAGAGCCATAGCAAAGACATGATACGCGTAGGCTACCTCAAGAAGGCCCATGGCCAAGCGCAGCCAAGTAAACAACTGTTGAATATCAGTCCTCTGGGAGATTGCATGGGAATAAATGAAAAAAATATATGCACAAAGTTAACTGCGAGGAAGCTGATATCATTGCAGTTCTGTTGTGAAAGTCACACTCTGTGGTAACCTGAGTGCAGACTTGGACTGAGGTGGCGTCAATCAACAGGAAGAAGGTTCAGGCCGGGGTGAGAGATGGGCCTGGTCAGAACAGAAACAAAGCCATCTTAAGTACCAGCCCTCACAAAGAGCCAGAGGCAAACATGGTGTAGTTGTTCTATTTTTGACAACAATGTTATTGGCTGCATTGTTCTGGGGGCACAGGCCAGTGCAAGGGGGTGAGGGGTCTTGTAAAAAGAGAAAAATTGATTTTGAAGCTCTAGTAGGGCTGGGTATCATCAAGGACTTCGCGATATGATACGTATCACGATACACTGGTCACGATACGATATATCACGATATATATCGCGATATATTGCATATCTTGATATATCACGATATATTGCGATATTCCATAAACAAGTTGCCTTGTCAAACATAACAGCACAATATATTGATAATTGCAAAGACAAATTAAGTCAAAACTGTTTCATTCACAACTTCCTTTACTATTTTTCTTCCTTTTTTTTTGGTTTTGGCAAATGATCAAACACTGCTGCAGCTGCCATAACATCAAAATAACAAATCCAATTCACTCTTGTACTAACTGTACAGGACACAATGAAAATGAAAACACATCAGTGTGCTTTTGTGACACAGTGAATCTTAAGTGTTCTTATAAACAAAACTGATCTAACTTCAATAGTCAGTATCCTAGAGGCTCAGGCCTGACAGCAGACATGGGTTTGAATCTGACCCGTGGTTGTTCTGTGCATTTCATTCCCTCTCTGCCCCATTTTATATCTGTATCTCTGCACTGCCAATAAAGCATTGAAAAGCAAAAAAAAAAAAAATCATAAAAAAATTAATAAAAAAATCGATACTGATATCGTGAAACTAAGTATCGCAATATATCGATATTTCGATTTTTTGACACAGCCCTAAGCTCTAGGTTGACCCAACATTCCCGGCTGAAGTAGATTTATGGCAGTTTTTGGGGCGACTGTGGCTCAGGTGATAGAGCGGGTCGGCCAATGATCGAAGGGTTGGCAGTTCGATTCCCGCCCTGCCACGTGTGTCATGGTTGTTGTGTCCTTGGGCAAGACACTTCGGTAACACTTTAGTTCGATAGTCCACTGTTGACACTCAACAAGCCATCAGTTGATACGCAGTTGCATGTCAACAATGAATGAGTTTACATATCTCAACAGATAAGTAACATGAATTCAACTAACTGTAAGTTAACTATAAGTTGCACTATTAGTAGATGATTAGTTGATATTCAACAGAGCTTGTTCAACAGATAAAAAACAAGGATTCAACTAACTGTCTGTTAACTATAGGTTGCACTATTAGTAGATGTTTAGTTGATATTCAACAGTGAGTAAGTTCATACATATTTAGAATGCATTCAACTGTCAGTTAACTATAAGTTGCATTTTTAGTAGATGTTGTTTTGTACACGTAGCATGCATTCAACTAACTGTCAGTTAACTATTAGTTGCATTATTAGTAGATGGTTAGTTGATATTCAACAGTGAGTTAGTTGATACTCAACAAAGCTTGTCATCAAATATGTAACATGCATTCAACTAAGTGTTAGTTAACTATACGATCATTTTATTTTGTTAATTTATTTTTACGTGTTTTATTTTTTTATGTTCTTTACAAATATTCAACTATCAGTTGAGTGTCAACTTCTAGTAAGTTGACTATCAACTGCTGTTATTAACCAATTCTCAACTTACGTTTCATATGGATCAACTTTCCCCCACTCACAAGGAACACATCTAATGAATGAACATTCAACCCTCTGTTGATCAAATATGTTCATTGTAAAATAAAGATGAGAATGTTTTATCAATCAACAGGCACCCTGTGTAGGTGACTACCTGTTGATTGTCATATGACTGTCGACAAACTATCAGTCAATATTCAACTTAGCATAAGTAGACAGGTCTTGGGACTGTCAAATTAAAGTGAAAACAGTTTAGTGTCTACACACTATTAACAGAGCAAAACAGAGAAAATAGTTGACTATCAGTTGATTCTCAACAAACTATCAGTCGATGTTCAACTAAGCATTAGTAGAGAGGTCTTAGGACTGTCAAATTAAAGTGAAAACAGTTTATTGTCTGCAAACTATCAACAATGCAAAACAAAGAAAATAGTTGATTCTCAACAAACTATCAGTTGATATTAAACTAAGCATTAGTAGAGATTGTTGGACGATCTGTCGTTAAACAATTGCCTAAGTGACACCTAAATAAATACATGCATTAGTTTTATTGTCTTTTTTAGAGGTATTGATGGTACTTGCTGTGTACCTACATGTTGTGTAACTACTGAAAAAAGTTAAATTTACTTCAAATAAATGTTCTTTCCTGTTCAGATATGCTGCCTATATATTTTTTAACTTTACTTTGGGGTCATCCAGTGTTACTCATCAGTTGAGCAAAACTTGTCTCTATTTTCTACTGTTACTAGTTTGTAGAGTGTCTACAGACAATAAACTGTTTTCACTTTAATTTGACAGTCCTAAGACCTCTCTACTAATGCTTAGTTTAATATCGACTGATAGTTTGTTGAGAATCAACTTTTTTCTCTGTTTTGCTCTGTTGATAGTTTGCAGACACTAAACTGTTTTCACTTTAATTTGACAGTCCTAAGACCGTTCTACTAATGCTTAGTTGAACATCGACTGATAGTTTGTTGAGAATCAACTGATAGTCAACTATTTTCTCTGTTTTGTTCTGTTAATAATGTGTAGACACTAAACTGTTTTCACTTTAATTTGACAGTCCCAAGACCTGTCTACTTATGCTAAGTTGAATATTGACTGATAGTTTGTCGACAGTCATATGACAATCAACAGGTAGTCACCTACACAGGGTGCCTGTTGATTGATAAAACATTCTCATCTTTATTTTACAATGAACATATTTGATCAACAGAGGGTTGAATGTTCATTCATTAGATGTGTTCCTTGTGAGTGGGGGAAAGTTGATCCATATGAAACGTAAGTTGAGAATTGGTTAATAACAGCAGTTGATAGTCAACTTACTAGAAGTTGACACTCAACTGATAGTTGAATATTTGTAAAGAACATAAAAAAATAAAACACGTAAAAATAAATTAACAAAATAAAATGATCGTATAGTTAACTAACACTTAGTTGAATGCATGTTACATATTTGATGACAAGCTTTGTTGAGTATCAACTAACTCACTGTTGAATATCAACTAACCATCTACTAATAATGCAACTAATAGTTAACTGACAGTTAGTTGAATGCATGCTACGTGTACAAAACAACATCTACTAAAAATGCAACTTATAGTTAACTGACAGTTGAATGCATTCTAAAAATTTATCAACTTACTCACTGTTGAATATCAACTAAACATCTACTAATAGTGCAACCTATAGTTAACAGACAGTTAGTTGAATCCTTGTTTTTTATCTGTTGAACAAGCTCTGTTGAATATCAACTAATCATCTACTAATAGTGCAACTTATAGTAAGATGGCATCAGCCACCACTGACTCAAGTCTTTCCACAATATCAAGTGATGAGGTGAAGATGTGTTAAGTTATTCTGTACTACTTTGTCTTCCAACAGGTGCATTTCCCAAGGAAAACATATTCATCAAATTCTACACACTGCACCTTCAATGTGTCAAAGACCACACTCATTCTTCTGCCAAATGTTGGTCTGCAAGACACAGCGCGGCTCCCATCCTGTCCAAAGATTACACTTGGCAGTAGTTGCCAAACAAATTCCTAAATCCACCCACGTGATTGTGCACATGGTCTATTACTGTTATGTATACCCCCAGTTCTTTTGACAATCTATGCACCCTTCTTCTGGTGCCACACTTTTTGTCCTGGCTGGCGGCACACCCTGTTCCCCCGGACGCTGTCAGGAAGTGAAGGAAATTCTCATTCTCCATTTGTTAAATTAATATTTGTGATTCATTCTGACCAATCACAGTGACTGTAAAGGGCCTGCTGCCTGCTGATACGTCACAGCCACGCTCCATCCTCCCCTGGCACCCTGCCTCATACCTTGCTCCCTCCTGCGTCACACACACACAGCCCTGACGCTTTTTGAATGCAAATACATACTGTACGTGGTTGGGGGAACAAAGTCTATAAACAGCCATGCTTTGGTACAACGATCAAACAAATGTTTGATGCAGAAGCAGAAAAAAAACAAAGTTTATTATTTTCAAGGAGTAATATTTATATTTTTGAAAGAAGGAGACAAAGCCAGCCATGCAGCCGGACAGACAAGAGCGAGGCAAGGGACAGGAGACGGAAATGTCCTTGACTTAAGTTGTGCTAGAGTTCTGTTATATAGTGATGTGATTGAAGAATGATTGAAGCTAGCTGCTAAGCTAGTGTGTGTCTGACTTTCTTCACCAGCTTTTAGCTGTTAACTTTGTCTGGCATTTGGTGCTAGAGAGGGGTATACTGTGGGTGTATCAGGGATTTTGACTGGAAACAGCTCTCTCCTCCAGTTCTAGAGAGAGCAGTCAGATAGTAAAGCTAATCCGGCAGCATAGAATCCCACAGGAGTGAGTGCTGGCAGTTTTGATTTGAACGTAATACTGTACATACCAGTGGAGCCTTATTTAACCTTATTCTGTAAATCATTCATTCTTTGTAGCCTAATAATGTGGTTCGGTAGTGACATTCATGAAACTATAGCCTGGAGTCAGCAGAAGTGAGGAACATATTCATTCAGTAGTTCCAGTCATCAGGGCTATTTCTGTTATGTAAGGTCTGACATTTGCTAAACAAGAATAAATCAAGTTTCTCAGAAAAAGTAACTCTGAGCTGCCTGTTTTATTTTTTCTTTAATTGTCCTGGCAACTGTGATGTAAGGAAGCATTACAATGGATTGTTACATGGATGCGTGCAACCTACTGCTAACAGTGCCTAGACCTATTGAAGACATTTGATATTTGAAAATGCAAATGTATCATTACATTCATGACTGACAATATTTATTTGTTAAAACAAAATACAAAACATCAAATTAAATTTGTGTCAGTCAAAACAATGAAATGTTCAACCTTTCAGACTTAGTAAATAAGGAAGAAATCCGCTTAAATTGATTGTTTATAATACACTGTTTTGAAGATAACAAAGCTCCAATGTGAGATATAACGATACAAATTAGCATTTTCTTTAAATAATCTTCTGAAAAGTCACTCAAATCTAACCGGATCTTCGCTTTCACTGAATTAAAGGTGGTTGTTGCTCGATTTCTTTTAGGCTGAGTAATCACACCGCACTGACTTCATGATTGTTCCAGCGCTTATTGCTTTTTCACAAGGAGTCTTTTAGTGATGGGCATTTCATTGAGTTACTTTCAGGTTTAATCAAAGACATACAATATGTACATTCTTCTAATTCTCAAGTAGCATACTAGAAAAACATGCTTTTAACCATTTCAGCCAAACCACAGTAATACATTTGTCATTCTTGATTTGATAATCTTTATTGTCCCAGAATGAAAAATTTGTTTTGCATTCGAAAACAGCATCAAACAATAAATAAATAGGCTTACATCAACATGAATACAAGACATACAGGAGATGTCATAGTAATACAATTGGACAGGCCAAAGCACTAGTCCATCATACATTAAAGGCAAAGTAAATACAAATACAAAAAAGTACCCTTTATTCCACATACTCAAATTATAATGATTGTTCTTTACAACCAGTTATATCATTTGATACTCTACTTTCTTGGATACATTTTTTTTAAATAAAATATTCTGCACGTGACTTTCATTTGTAAAGAAAAAGACATTGCCCTCCGGCTTTTGTAGTTTAATGGCAATATCAGACAATGCAAAAACATTCAAAATGTTTCATTTGATAAAATGGTGCAGCCATAACATTTTATTTAAATATTGGAATATAATGAACAGTATACTGTATATATCAAATGATATCCTATGCTGAATACTCAATATCCAATACTAAAAACTCACACAAATGCAGAAAAAATATTTGTATTTTTTTCTTTTTTATACACTAACCTTGGTGACAAATAAATGTTTTTTTTTCAAGGAAATTTTTTGGGCATTTTTTAAGAGAGGCAGAGGTGAAATGGGGCAGAGAGGGGAGTGACATGCAGAGAACGACCGCGGGCGGGAATCGAACCCGGGTCTGCTGCTGGGCCCGGCCCGGGGGGGACGCCCTACCAACTGAGCTAAGGCCTCCCCGAAAAATAAATGTTTTTACACTAAACACTGATGCTAAATCTCTTGAGCATATGAAAGTATGAAATTAGCATGAGTCCAGCACGAGAATGGCACACCATAGACTGTAGTAATAGACAATTTGTCATTCATGGGAATATGTGAGAAACATTCTGCTGCAGGTCAATGGGAAAGTTGTGTCACCTCTCCTCTCTGTGGCAAAGTGCACCGACCTTTTCCAGGAGCTGGCAAATAATACCGAATCCAGGCCAAATCCCAGTTATCGGGACAATAAAGTATTTATCTTATCTTATTATCGTAACACCGCCTCACAACCCTCCTCAGGGGAGCCATGGCACAATAAGTGGCTCAGTGGCTGCCAGAACCACTGGGCAAACCTTCACCTCTGACGCCTTTACAACAGAGGAAGGAAAGAGGAAATATCAAAGACTTCCCTCCCTTTCTCTTCCTGTAAAGTAGAACTCAGCTGTTTGTCTTTAGTGCCATGGTGATTTATTAAAACAAGAGAGAAGAGAGAGCGTCCTAATCAGACGTGATTCTGAAAGTCTTTGGCCCAGAGGAGCGGATCATATTCGACCACTTCAGGGTTTTTGCTGAATGACACAAGTACTCTGATTTCAATGTATCGGCAGGACTGGGAGGAAGTATCACTGACTGTTTCTGACGAGTCTATCGTTCACACCAACACACATCCCCCTGTGCCCTGCTGCATGTGTGCAGAAAAGCAACCAATGGGGACGGCCTTACCACCGGTGTGTGTGCAAACATGGTTGTAAAAACAACTGCAAATGTTGTGGTGGATTGCATAGATTGACACCCATGGTGTGCTGTTAACAAGGCACACATCCAGTTACTGTGACATATCCAATGGCTTTATCACCACATATCAATCACTCACAATCAGTGCTGCTGTCCGTTCAGCAGGCTCTTATCTGCTGGGCAGTCTGGGACTCTATAAGCCTCTCACATGACTGCTGTTAAGGTGGAGTCAGCAATTCTGGAGAATTCTTGTTGTCAAAATCAGTGAATATCTCCTGACAGTCCGCTACCTCTACAGTATGTACGCTAAAAAAAATGCAGTGTTAATACACATACTAGTCTCTGTAATAGGACATATAGCTAGCTACGATGGGCTTTGTATACAAACTCTTTGTCAACATACCAATTTACAGAGCCTAGGCTGTGTATGGACACCAGATTTGTTTTCAGCACACACATACACACATTGACTGGAAGCTGATCGTGAGGTGATATTCGTCGATTTTGACTAAACGTTATATTGATGACAGGCATTCTGTAGAATCACTGACTCCAGCTTTTTACATGTGACCTATCAAATGACTTCATCATCAAATATCAATCGCTGCAATCAGTGCTGCTGTGGGTTGATCAGGCTCTTATCTGGCACTATCTCCACTCCTCTGCTGGGGACACAGTGAGGGACACTGCGAGCCTCTCAGATGACTGGCTTTAAGTTCATTCAGCCTTTTTCTTCCTGCCGGCAGATAGCGGGCATGGAGCTCCTCTTTCCACATGTCTGCTGACTTTGTGCTGATCGAGAATGAGAAGCAGAGAACTTTTCAAAAGGGAGTCTGCGGGCACCCCACAGGGTTAAGTTCCCATCTCCGTTTCATGTCATCTCCATAGCCCCCCCTCCCCTCCCCCCCAAAGCTGCATGTGTATGTGGGCCTGTGTCATCAGCTGCATGTCGGTGTCCTCATTCTGCCTTGACTGATGTTGCGTGGGTGACAACTTTGGTCAGCGTCAGATAGCTTGCAATGGCTGTTGATCTGCAATGGAGATTTATCGGATCAAACAAACACAACGAGACGTGCATGGAAGGCCTGGAGCATGTGTCTTAACTGCTGTAAAACAGTGGACTGTATGACATAAGTTATGAAACATTCCTACAGGAAGACTTTAACGGCAGCATGTGAGGATACAGTGCTTTTACAGGAGACATGCTGTCAGAGCACAGAGCAGCTTTGCTTGACGTGGTGTGAACTTGTGTTTCACCCTTGATGGTTCTATCTTTAATCTCACACGGTTCCCTCCAAAAAAAAAGGTGGAGGAGAAAGGTACATAGAGGATATATTTGTGTTTTAGCATGACTTATTCAGACCATGAACGTTTCTAAAGGAACTCCCTGCTCCATCCATCGAGAAGTAGGAGCTCCTACTGTATACATCACAATCACGGGTGCAATGCACACAGAGAAAAAGGCACAGCACCACACACACACACACACACACACACACACACACACACACACACACAGCCAAAGAACGAGGACAAACCTACATGTGAAAGTCATAAATAATTGTCATTCACCTTTTAGACAGGTAAAGTACCACATGCAACTAAAAGCTATTAATGGATTTCGTGGGTGAAATGATTTTGCAGTCATTTTCCAATCCCACATTCTGTGACATGCATAAGGATTATTCTGAAGCAAGTAATCCATACAATATGACTGGCATAAATCATAAAGTACTGCATTTGATTAACAAATCCTTTTTTAAACCTGAAGTATCTTTGATGTCATTTTAGAAAGGCTAAATCTGGTAATATTTTGCCCCTGAATACATTTTATATACAGTACCTGTTTATATTTCCACAATCAACTATAAAAGTGATCATTCCATTTGGTGGTCCCCCCCCCCATAGAAAGAGTTTTTAATTGTTCCTGAATCTGTCATATCTAATATTTTCCCACAGTGCCTTGGCATTTGTCGAAGCATGTTTGGGTTTTTCTGCTCCCGAATTCTCTCCCAGATGAGCGGCTCTCAAAACATTGGGCCTCTGGTTTATTAATATTTATTAGTCACACATCCTGCCGTGTATTATTCTCCTGAATGGGATGAGATTTTGTCACAAGCTGAAAAAATTGAGTTGTTATTTATATAAAAACACGGGCGCCACTGTGGGGTGGGTGGGGGGGTTGGGGGACGCGGATTGTCCTCACCCTCCCTGGCAACAACTTTAGACTGGGAGGCTGATACATAACAGTCAAGCCAATGGGCTCTGTGTCTGTGCATAGAGCAGGGATTTTTTTTCCCTCCAAATCACAGTCTCCTGAAGAAATAAGTTTTTAGCTGTCAGTGTTGGAAAAACAGGTCATGTAGAAAGACCTGAGGCCTCTTATTAAAGCAGCTCATTACATTTCCTTTTCAGCATAGATGGAATTCTTAATTAGATGAGCATAATTGCCTGTGAGACAAGGAACATTTGTGTTTACCCACTATCCTTGTCTAGATCTATTCCCACAGTAGGGAGGCCTCAGCCTGCCCTGCAGCTTCTTCTTCTCCCACACTTCATTTGCTAATGAACCCGGTTATACCAGCCAAAATTTTTACTTTTAAATCACACACATGATCATTTCAGAGATGTGTGCACTCCCCTGAGAAATACACCTGCACAGATGGTAAGAGGTGTGAGCAGAGACTGTGATGAACAGTGACTGACATAAGCTTATGTAACATTAAAAAATAATGTATGAGGCATGGCTTTATTATTGATTGAATAATCTTTTTTTTTTTTTAAGATTATTTTTTGGCATTTTCAAGCTTTATTAGATTGTACAGCATTGAAATGGGGAGACAGAGAGAGAGGGGGGATGACCTGCAGTAAAGGTCCACGGGTCGGATTTGAAACCAGTGACCACTGCAGCAAAGGCCGGAGGTAATATGGTACGCGCTCTATCCACTACCCACCGGAACTCGCAATTAATCCTTTCTTTTTTTTCTTCTGTATAGGACAACAATAAAGGATTTTAGACACCCTAACAACTTAGCCTCTATGGATGACATTGTTGGC
This sequence comes from Ammodytes dubius, assembly GCA_026122265.1. NCBI lineage: Eukaryota > Metazoa > Chordata > Actinopteri > Uranoscopiformes > Ammodytidae > Ammodytes > Ammodytes dubius. The sequence goes on along the minus strand of CM047519.1, from coordinate 24,286,668 downwards.
CATTCCAGACTGAAATATCTCAACAAGTAGGCTTCCCGAGATGGTGTGCTATGACATTTGGTACAGACATGTATGACTCCTACTAACTCAGTGATCCAAAGAGGTTAATATTAGTAGTTTTGAGAGTGGAATGACATTATTACAATATACACTCAACAAAAATATAAACGCAACACTTTTGTTTTTGCTCCCATTTTTCATGAGATGGACTTAAAGATCTAAAATTCATTCCAGATACACACTATTACCATTTCTCTCAAACATTGTTCACAAATCTGTCTAAATGTGTGATAGTGAGCACTTCTGCTTTGCTGAGATAATCCATCCCACCTCACAGGTGTGCCACATCAAGATGCTGATCTGACATCATGATTAGTGCACAGGTGTGCCTTAAGTACATGGCCACTCTGAAATGTGCATTTTTTTGCTTTATTGGGGGTCTGGGGACTCAGAACCAGTCAGTATCTGGTGTGACCGCCATTTGCCTCATGCAGTGCAACACATTTATTCGCATAGAGTTTATCAGATTGTCAATTGTGGCCTGTGGAATGTTGTCCACTCCTCTTCAATGGCTGTGCGAAGTTGCTGGATATTAGTGGGAAGTGGTGCACACTGTCGTATACGCCGGTCAAGCACATCCCAAACATGCTCAATGGGTGACATGTCCGGTGAGCATGCTGGCCATGCAAGAACTGGGACATTTTCAGCTTCCAAGAATTGTGTGCAGATCCTTGCAACATGGGGCCGTGCATTATCTTGTTGAAACGTGAGGTGATGTTCATGGATGTATGGCACAACAATGGGCCTCAGGATCTCATCATGGTATCTCTGTGCATTCAAAATGCCATCAATAAAATGCACCTGTGTTCTTCGTCCATAACAGATGCCTGCCCATACCATAACCCCACCACCACCATGGGCCACTCGATCCACAACATTGACATCAGCAAAGCGCTCACCCACACGACGCCACACACGCTGTCTGCCATCTGCCCTGAACAATGTAAACCGAGATTCATCCGTGAAGAGAACACCTCTCCAACGTGCCAGACGCCATCGAATGTGAGCATTTGCCCACTCAAGTCTGTTACGGCGACGAGCTGGAGTCAGGTCAAGACCCCGATGAGGACGACGAGCATGCAGTTGAGCTTCCCTGAGACGGTTTCTGACAGTTTGTGCAGAAATTGTTTGGTTATGCAAACCAATTGTTTCAGCAGCTGTCTCAGTGGCTGGTCTCAGACGATCTTGGAGGTGAACCTGCTGGATGTGGAGGTCCTGGGCTGGTGTGGTTACACGTGGTCTGCGGTTGTGGGCCGGTTGGATGTACTGCCATATTCTCTGAAACGCCTTTGGAGACGGCTTATGGTGGAGAAATGAACATTCAATGCACGAGCAACAGATCTGGTTGACATTCCTGCTGTCAGCATGCCAATTGCATGCTCCCTCAATGCTTGTGGCATCTGTGGCATTTTGCTGTGAGACAAAACTGCACATTTCAGGGTGGCCTTTTATTGTGGACAGTCTAAGGCACACTGTGCACTAATCATGATGTCAGATCTGCATCTTGATGTGGCACAGCTGTGAGGTGGGATGGATTATCTCAGCAAAGCAGAAGTGCTCACTATCACACATTTAGACAGATTTGTGAACAATGTTTGAGAGAAATGGTAATATTGTGTATCTGGAATGAATTTTAGATCTTTAAGTCCATCTCATGAAAAATGGAGCAAAAACAAAAGTGTTGCGTTTATATTTTTGTTGAGTGTATGTTAGGATCCCCTGACTTTTTTTATATAGCAACAAAACCATGTCAGTGTTTAAAATGAACCAAATATCTGCAAAACTAAAGACATTACAATCAGCTTCAACTTTAGGCCTTCTTTGGGTTAAATGCTAGATACAAATAAGATTGCGAACATAGTCAACATTATACTTGCTAAACATCATGTTAACATGCTGGCATTAGAATTGAACATTAGCATTGTGCTCAAAGCAGCTATGTGGTGGTACCATTTAGCTTCATAGAGCTGCTGCAGACTCAACACGTATTAGGATATAAGCGGCACTGTCACGCCTCTGGCCCTTCTCTCTGCTCCGCAGCCACCACTCTTCAGGACAGTCTCACTTCCATTGAGCACTCTTTCCACAACCTCCACCTACGGCTCAACTCTAAAAAGACAAAATGCATACTTTTTGATCGGAAAAACAACACTTCCAGCCCCCCCAAGATCCTTTGCGCTGACAACTCCGAACTGGAGTTTGTCCCAAGTCCTATAAATACCTAGGGCTTTGGCTCTTCCCTTTCATTCTCCGTCCATATTAATAATATTCAGACTAAAGTGAAAGCCAGATTGGTGGTTCTCTTCCGTAACAAAGCATCCTTCACACCTCTGCTAAACTTACACTTGTAAAAATGACCATCGTGCCCATCCTTGACTATGGTGATACAATCCATAAAATGGCTTCAAAAACAGCGCTACACAAACTGGACGTTCTTCACCATTCAGCTATCCGCTTTGCCACCAATGCTCCCTTTCATACACACCACTGTGAACTATTCAAACTGGTGGACTGGTCCCTCCCTCCAAACCCGCCGACTCTGTCATTGGCTCCAGTTTATTTATAAGACACTTCTGGGCAAGACCCCGTCTTACCTTTCCTTCTCCATCTCTCCAGAAGCTCTTACCGCACAAGATCATCTGAGCTTATCAAACTGACTAACCCACTCACCAGGACTAGCTTTGGCCGAAACTCCTTTCATTTTGCAGCAGCTTTTGACTGGAACAACATTCAAGACACCCTCAAACTTACAGAGTTTACTTCACAGTCTGCTTTCAAGCAGAAAATTAACATCATTTTAGTAGATGCTGCTCCTGTTGATTCCACTGTGTCTGACTTGCATACACCCTTCACACACAATATAACATTTGACACATCTTAATTTTTGTTTATTTTCCACCCAGAACACATACGTCGACTCACATACACATGCACATGCTTGCACGCACACACACATACATCCGTTTAACTTTTGTGTTGTTTCTTACGCCCGTCCCCTGACTAGTTTTCAGTGCATTTGTGTTTTCTATTTTGTTACTGTACATAGGCTGTGCATTTGTATATCCGTTTTATATTTGTCTGAGTCATGCTTGTGTTTTTGTTATTTGTTATTTGTACCTTTACTCCTGGTGGGGCCTCTTGGACCAGATCAATATTGTAAATAAGAAACTGTTCTTAAAGAGGACCTATTATACTAATTTTCTGGTCTTAATTTCTTGTTTTACACTGCTATAGAGCAACCTGACACGAATCACATCACAAAAAACTATGTAGATTTTCGGGAAGCTCTTTCTCTTATTTTGGCGATTCAGCATGCCTGTGCTTCGGCCATCTCCGCTCCCTCCGCCTGTGCTTCGGCCATCTTCGCTCCCCCCCCCCCCCCCCCCTCCTGCAAACCCCACTCCGTTGTGATTGGTTACCTTCCTTCCGGAACACTTTCAGTGGCGGGAAGCGCGAGCATGGACCTATAAGGGCGCGAGGCAGACGCGAGCAAGGAAGTGACAGCATTACTATACATGGAAACATCCGCGTGGTGACGACACTAAGATACATGCGACGTCACGATGTTACAAAGCGTCAAGCCGCTTTGAACACGTGACTTCTCGACTGGCTAGAATAGTGTCTAGTGCTCTGCACAGACACCCCAGACGGTCAGCAGGGAATACGTCGAAATGCATGTAAGTCATTATTTGATAATTTAGTATGGTTAAGCATGACTATAAATCATCATAAAAACGTTTATAGGTCATAAAAGTCAAAAAGCATCATAGGTCCTCTTTAATGTTTTATCTGGAAAAATAAAGGTTAAATAAAAATGTAATAAAACGTGTACTACTTTAAAAGTCACAAAAATGATGTAACAGTGAGATAAATCTTTATGGCCTGCCCACACATTATAGAGAAACATTACAAGCTCTTCAAAAAATGACGTTTGAGTTTGACCCAAGGTGAGACTGGATTTTCACGCTAACCCAAACATTGTATTATTCTAGTTATGTTTGTTTTGTTGTCAGACGTATGGCGCAGATGTGAACTGTTGACCCCAACCTCAAAGGTCTCATTGTGTGGGGAGGGAGCGGGACACAGCCTGGGGGCCGACACAGGATGATATGGGGGATGAGTCGCTATAGGGGCGCAGGGTGAGGTGACAGTCACATCACATATACACCCAGCCCAGTGGGAGGATGGAGATAAGGAAAACAATACATCATCTGCTGATTTCGTAATCCCGACAGCTAGCGTAATATACTTAGAATGTATTGAAGGTCAAATCTAATGAGATAGTTCACAGGGTTGTTGTACTTGTAGCCTAAAACCTTTGCTGATGCTATGAGGCAGTTCCAGATGTTTCTCCCTGGTTTGTTTATTGTGGAGGGCCCGTGCACAAGGCCAGCATTTTTCTCATGATCACCGTCTTCTTTCCCACCACTGCCACTGCTTATTTGAACCAGGACCTTCTCTTGACCTCCAACCATAAAGCTCACGTCAGCCTGACCACATCACACATCCCCTTGTGGGTCTAGAGGGCCATAGAGCAGGTGAGAGGGATCAAGATTGAGTCCATGCTCCAAAAAATCAGCCTCCCTCTAGAATGACCTAATGTGTTGCTAACTTCATGCACTGCAAATATTTCCATTCATGTCTTCATGTTGTAGATAAATGGTGACCAGCATGTTGTCTTGTCAAATAAAGCCATGTGGATTACATATATTGAAATATGATATGATATTTGAAATGCATGCTTTGGTGCCGCCCAGACCCTACATCGTTCTAGATGTGGGTCTGGATTTCCAGGCTAGGGCTCACTAAGATTAATGAGAAATTCAACTTGTTACTTTCCCAGCCCTTCTTTTTTTACACTGATGTCATGTCTGCAGGCTGGCCACTGGAAAAGTACAGGAAAGTGATGGGGTACAGTTTGTTCGATCACACTCTCAAAAGGGTCCCCAAGGGACGCAAGGTAGAAACACCCTGGGACAATGGAAAACAAAAATGTCTCACGTCATGGCATACAACCATTCTTAGTTTACAAGAATATAAAAGGAAGGATTGTGATGAGTCAAGCCAGACACGTAGTAGACAGGTAGTGAGTTTGTCTGTGACATGGCTTTACGTGACTCTGCAAAGCAGCTCCGGCCTGCTGCATGATAGAACTGACTGGAGCCCTGCAGTGTGCTGGCACCAACTTCCAAAGAGAAATCCCTCTGTGTTGATATGATCCTGTCCGCTGATTAAGTCTCTGATTAAGCACAAGAAAAAAGCTGGGAAATGGTTGTATTGTAGGTCACCAGGAACAATAAGTGTGTTGACTGTGATGCAGGAAGCCAACCTCTGTGGAGGTGTATGAAAGAATATTACTGCATAAAAAAGTTATTTTTGCTAAACAGTGACACAAATGGCACCAGCAAACTTGTTTATTCCAAAAGCTAAGGTATCAATTTTCACAAAAGCAGCAAATATAGTCTTGAAATCTAACACTGCATAACTCAAAATACTAAATATTGGCATTCTTATAAATACTTTTTGTTGTGTTAGCTTCAAGCTATCTTAAAGAATCTGTTAAATCTTTTGAGGAACCATTCATTAATTTCCCCCCGAAAATTAGATGAGAAAATACCACTCACACGTTTGTGTGCTATGAGTGAAGCTAAAGCTTGGAGCATACTTTAGCTAAAGCAAAGTATTCAAACTGAGGTAGGAGGGGGCAGTTGGCTCTATCCAAAGTTCAAGAATCTGCTTACCAGCACCTCTTTAGCTCACTAACTTGTTGTATCTCATTAGTATAACAAGCACACAAGCTGAGATGTAAGGACTAAGTTGACAGCCATGCTAGCAGCTCTGACAGGCTGTGGGCAAGTACCAGTGCTATGACCTAAATGTTAGTCAGCAGTAGGGTTGCAAAATTCCGGGAATTTTCAAAGTTGGAAACTTTCCATGGGAATTAACGGGAATTTATGGGAATTAACGGGAATTTTGGGAATTAACGGAATAAACGGGAATTTACTAAATTTAAAGCAACCCAAATGCACTAATTTCTCCTAACTATATTATTGCAGTCCAGGCAAACGTTCTAGACTGTAAAAAGCAGTTTTTTCAACTAAGTTTTAATATATTTATGAACATTTAATTTCAAATCAGATTTTTTTTTAAGTTTATTCCGACACCCAACTTGATATCATATATTGATTTTTACTAGACCAGGTTTACAGAGGCTTAAACTGTGATTTTAAATATAGTTGGGGAAAATATATTTTAGCATAATCTTGACAAAAACAACCAGATTTTATGCAGGTACACTTGGCAAATTGCACACAGCACACATCCTACTGCAGGGGTACTGAGGCCATGCCCCCTACATGCTCTGTGCATTCCTCCATCACATGGGGGGCATTTGACTTTATTTATTGAATGGGTGGGGTCAGACAGATGAGTAATATTTAACTCAACATTCATCTTTTTGTTGTTCAGTGAAATTATTGATTGTTCAAAAAATAATCAAAACTTCAGAACTAAGTTCTTCATACAAATAAATCTGTTCAAATGTAATGTTTTTTTAATTGTATTATTTTGCATGGATGACTGCCTATGACCAAACATAGTGTTTAAATGTTTAGATTTATGTTTAGATATGAAAAAAATAATAATTTAAATTACCGATATTTAGTTCATTCCTATAATTTCCAATTTTGAATAATCCCAAAATTCCCGAGCGAAAGTTCCCGTGGAAAGTTTCCGGAAACTTTCCACCCCTTTGCAACCCTAGTCAGCAGGCTAGCGTGCTCACAATGACACCGCTAATATGGTCAAATTTAGCAGGTATAATTAGGGTTAAAAATCGTCCCTTATTAGCAGAGGCATCCCTTATTTTGGGCATGATGGATTTGTCCCGTACCCAACCTGCCTTGTGCTGTTTATTGAATGCTACTCTACAACTAGAAGGACTAAATGAAATTTGTTGAAAACGTCTCCAATGATAAATAACACACTGGCTTATTTGGGAATGAGGCCCCATGTCCAACATTCCGAACTACCCCTTTAAGCATTTTGAGACGCTAATACTGGCTAATAAGCGCTTAACACAAAGTATGGCTGCTCGGAATGTTCTTAAGTTTAGCATGTGTTTAGTAAACCAAAGCATTGGATGGTTGATGGAATGTCAGGGGGTTACCAATTCCTCTTTTTTATTATGATATAATGACATCCTGAGATGTCCATAAAGACAAACCGCAGATATTCGCGATGGGGAAATGTATATGTGTCTTTGAAAGATTAAGAGTGTTGTCAATGACTGTTTTATTGACATTTAGAAGTTCCTAATAGAAGGTTTAATTAACGTCAGTTACCATTTGATGGAAGTGTTTCTTTTTGTCAAGCGGCTATATTCCACCTTGTTCAAACTTGCTCAGGAATTTATGCCAATGAATGACCCATAATCTGATAGATAACTATTCATTCTTTCATGAAAGTAACATTAGTAACATTCATGCTGTATCCTTTACATATATCACGTGGTCATTCTTTGCCTCTATGTGCTAATAGACATATCCCCTCTCATCTTGAAGAGGTCACTCACTTAGCTGATCATATGGGCCCCTGCACACTGAAAGCTCAAGTCTGGCACACACTTTTTCTAAGCAATGGAATGTGTGTGTGTGTGTGTGTGTGTGTGTGTGTGTGTGTGTGTGTGTGTGTGTGTGTGTGTGTGTGTGTGTGTGTGTGTGTGTGTGGTGTGTGTTGTGATTTCATGAGACATGGGCCCCCCAGACATCCTCTGTGTCTGTATGTTTGTGATTGCTGTTTTTCAATGTATTCAATCCCCCCCCACCCCCCACAAGCAGGAAGAGGAAACAGAGTGTTCGATTGTGTGTGGGAGCCAAACACTGATCAGAAATACTCCTCCTCTAATAACAAACTATGTCATGAACATACAAATATGTGACATGTACAAAACAAATAAACTCATGACGACACAGTGCTTAGTCTATAATTGTGCTTTGTCTTAGGCATGTCCTTCCCTCAATTATATCACACAGTTATCCTACAGTAACATTGCAAACGTGTTTTCCTTTGAATTCACCCGTTTTGTCTCTTGCATTGGTTTTCTCGGGTCCTGTTAAGGAATGTGACCGGAGAGCCATGTCGGCAGGCTTTGATGATTCAAGACAAGGAAAGGGGCGACGTTGATTTATTTTTGCAGCTGACGACCCCATGAGGCTTGTCCAACCCGGGGACCACTGACCCCCACCAGTAGCCTCAAACTCTGCTCTGTCCGTCTAAGACTGAACCAATCACAATAGCCCGCACGCACCCAGTCACTCCTATCTGTGTGAATGCGGCACTTGCCACTGCAAAAAGTCAACTTCTTACCAAGTATTTTTGATTCATTTCTAGACAAAATAATCAATGACACCTAATGTAAGGCACGTAACAAACAACATTTCAGCCCCCCATGAGTTCCTTCATGACCATAGGGGAGGGTAGGAATGAATAGAGTTCAGCCTTCCAACTCAGCTTTCTTTTCGTCACAACCGTGAGCAGGTGCAATACCGCCCTAGCGGCTCCGATTCCCTGGCCAATCTCACGCTTCATTGTTAGTTTATTTATTTAGCACACATTAACAATTAATGGTGCAAGGAGGGAACGAAGCCCAATGGGCTTGTACAGAGTTCCACCCCTATCAATAATCACAATGAAATCATATTCAGGCTAACAAATAAACTCTAGAAATTAAGGAGACAAGGTACAAAAATACTCAAAATAATGAAAAATGGATGGAAAAAAAAATGTGATAAATACATGTCAAAGATAATGAAAAAATTAGAAAGAAAAAGAATAAGAAAAAAAATAAATAAGAAAAAAGCAAAGGAGAAGACAGGAGGTTATTAGAAGATTCACAAAAAGATAAGATGTTTTTTAAGCTGCTTTTTAAAAAGTGAGTGGGATGATATGGATCTTAAAAGGGGAGGTAAGACATTCCATAAAGCCGGGCCTCTATAATATATACTAAATTGATGATGTGATGTGCGGGAAAAGGGTAAAGATAAGTTGTTATTGGTGCTCTGTCTAGTGCGATGTGAATGTACGTTAAATGAATAAGTAAACAAAGTCTGAAAGCTTTCCGGGAGATCTTGGTTTCTGTAAATAAACTTGTGAATGAATAAACATATGAGATAGATATTCAATTTGTGAATTGGAAATATATAAAAATGAATAAAAAGTGGTGCTGACGGAGCATATCTGTTTGAATGTGAGATGAATCTTAAAAATCGCTTCTGAATAATACATAATTTTTTGAGATGGTTGGGATATGAAGCTGCCCAGACCAGATTACAGTAGTTCAGGAAAGGAAACAAAAAACTATAATATAGAGTTAAATGGGCAGAAGGATGAATTAAAGGACACACTTTCCTTAATATGCCCATCATCTTTGTGGACCTTTTGCAAACCAGGTCTATGTGATTTGACCAATTAAGTCTTTCGTCAACTAAAATTCCCAAAAATTTGGTAGCCTTTACTTGCATAATTTCTGATCCGTTAATAAGTACTTTTGCTTGTTCTTTGGGGTAAGACTTGTTTATGTTGCAAAAGATCACAAAGTTACATTTCTTCACATTAAGTGTTAATTTATTAATTTGAAACCATTTGGCAATAGAGCATAATTCAAAATTCACACAGTCAATCAAATAATTAAAGTCATTATGAGTTGCTATGAGATTAGTGTCATCAGCAAATAATACAGGAAAAAGATGTTTGCAAGACATGGCTAAATCGTTTATATAGATCAAAAATAATAAAGGGCCCAGTATTGAGCCCTGCGGCACCCCATGTATAATTCTGGACTTGGTAGAAGAATAGCCATTAAGCGACACATATTGTTCTCTGTTAGTTAAGTAATTCTTAAACCAGTTCAGGGCAATATCCTCCACTCCATATCTATTTAATTTGCTTATCAGAATACTGTGGTTAACCGTATCGAACGCTTTGCTTAAGTCCAAAAATATCCCAATGGCAAACTCACCATTGTCCATAGCTGTTGAAATCATATTAGTTATCTGGAGTAATGCATGCTCTGTTGAATGTTTTTTACGAAATCCATACTGGTGAGCATATAGGATCTTATTATCAGTTAAATGCTTAGATATTCTTGCATAAACTAATTTCTCCAATAATTTAGAGATGCAAGGCAGGATTGATATAGGTCTATAGTTCCCGAAATCATCAGTAGCACCTGTTTTGAAAATAGGAATAACTTTAGCTATTTTAAGATGGAGGGGAATAATTCCAGATTGGAGTGATAAAGAAAGAATATGGGTTAGCGGTTGAATTAAATGATCAGTGGTTTCTTTTAACAAAATGCTCTTTATGCCATCATGACCTGGGGCTGAATTCTTTAATTCCATGATGATATTATGGACCTCCTGTGTAGTTGGAGGTACAAAGGTATTGAGAGGAGGATATTGCCCCTTAATCAAGCTACAAGGGTTCTCATTTGTACCCAAGATACTTGATGCCAGATCACTGCCAACATTAACAAAAAAATTATTAAAGCCATCAGCTATTTCGTTAGGGTTTGAGAGAATTCTCTCTTTCCCACGCATCTCTACAGGTGCAGTTACTTCTGATTTCTTGTGATTCAACAAATGATTAATGAGGTTCCAGGTTGACTTGATATCGTTTGAAGCTTGAGTGAATTTTACTGCATAATAATTTTTTTTTGCTTTCCTTATATCAGCTATAAATTTGTTTTTATATTTCTTATAAATTTCTATGCTAGAAGGGGTGGAGTTCGTAATAGCTTTCCTATAGAGTTTATTTTTTTTACGGGAGCGTTTCTTCAGATCATCAGTAATCCAAGGTCTCCCTTTAGAATAATTAGTTTTAGATTTAGGGCTGATCAAGGGAAAAGATGATTCTAGAGCAGAATTAATAAGTACTATGAATAGGTGGTATGCTGCAACAACATCATTTAGCCCAAGAACCTCATCCCAGGAGACATACCTGATGGCTGTTTTGAAAGATTCCAGATTATTTCTAGTGAATTTACGAAATTTAAATTGTCTGTTCACTCGCAAACAAGACCCTGAGGTACTTGAGCTCCTTCACTTGGGGTAAGGACTCATTCCTTACATGGAGTAGGCAGTCCATCGGTTTCCTGTTGAGAACCATGGCCTCAGATGTACAGGTGCAGATCCTCATCCCAACAGCTTCACACTCGGCTGTGGACCGATTCAGTGAGTGCTGAATAGAAGGTGACAGGCCGATCATGCCATCAGGACCACATCATCTGCAAAAAGCATTGATGAGATCCTCAGCCCACCCACCTGCAACCCCTCCCCACCACGACAACGACCTGATATCCTCTCCATGAATATATCACAAACAGGATTGGTGGTAAGGCGCAGAGAACCCGGCGTAAAGAGATTGGCTGGCCCGGAGAAGAGTCCCCTCGCCCTATCTGTAGCACCTTCCATAGTATCTCCGAAAATCCGGTCTTACGCCTTCTACAGATCCACTAAACACATTTTAAGAGGATGGGCATGCTCCCAGGCCCTCTCCATGATCCTTGCGATAGAGTGGAAGGCTGGTCCGTCGTTCCACGCCCAGGACCGAATCCACATTGTTCCACATTGTAAAGGCTACTTTACCAGGGAGGCTGAGAAGTGTGTTACCCCTGTAAATGGCACACACTGTCTGGTCCCCCTTTTGAACAGGGACCACCAGCCCTGTCTGCCACTCCTTGGTCACTGTCCAAGAACTTCCACGCATTGTTGAAGAGACCTGTCTTCCAAGACAACCCCTCCACACCCAAAGCATAGATCCCATCAATCCCCGGGGCTTTGCCACTGTGGAGTTTTTGACTACTCCAGTGACTTTCGTCGAATTCAGGAGTTCCTCAAAGTGCTCCTTCCACCGCCCGAATACCTCCTCAGTTCAGGTCAACAGTGTCCCATCCTTAGGGCCCACTCACACTATGGCCGTTTGCCTGTTCCGTGCTGCAGGAAGATTCAGCATGATTCCCCCCTCCCCCGGCTGGCCCATGGTCACACTGCTCGTGGCCTGGGCACGATTGCACCTTGCCTACGTCACCGTGCAGCGCGCGTTTAGGATTTGGAGCGTAGTCTACTTGTAGGCTATACGACTGTTTGTGAATATTTTCATCCGGCCAAATTTGCATCAAATATTCCACTTCCACATTAGAGCAACGAGAATCCTTAAGCTATTGTTTTTTTTTAAATGTAGCCTTGACGTAATAGGTCGCGGTGGACAGTCTCATATTTGTGCAGCACGCGGTTTATTATTAATATAACGGCCCGTCATCAGATCAGACCATACGTACCGGATGGTTTTATACACATTGATCGCTCCATCAAGTAATCCAAGTCAGAACTTTTTGTATGGGCAGAGATCGTTTTTTTTTAAGTGTCTTTATAAAGTTTCTTGTTAAACCTTAGTGTAGGCTACTGTTTCCTTATCACCGGGCCGCGGAGTCCCGTTGTGTATTGTTTTGGGTTTGTCTCCACCGCCATGCGTAAAGACAGTAGGCTATTATGACAGCTGACGGGAGGAAAAAGAAAAAAATCATCTGACGAACGTGAGTAAACACGAAAACCTTTTTGCTTTGCTTTCTGCACTCACCTATTTAGCTCTCTCCCTCTTTTATTAGCCCACACCTAGGCCTACACACACGTTAATTCTCACACATTGTATGTAGCTACAGTCCAAGTGGTGGGCAATTCTGGTGCCGACTAGAAAGGCAGCGGACATTAACGGACAATGCATCCTTAACAAATTCACGTCAGGAACGCCGCCTGTGCATCTGTACTTTGGCCACGGCACACCTCTCCCAAGTGTGCCGTTTTCAGTATTCAGTGCTGGAATACGGATGGTGTGGTCACACTAGCCAAACGTTCTAGACTTTAGTATGCAAATGAGCTCGAGCACGGGGCCGCGGCCCTAGTGTGAGTGGCCCCTTACTCTACACAGCTGGGATGGTTCACTGCTATCCCCTCCTGAGGTGCAGGACGGTCTTCCAGAAGCTTGTTGGTGCTGACCGAAAGTCCTTCTCCATGTCTTCTCCGAAATTCAACCACACCCGCTGCTTTGTCTCTTGTTCCTGTGCTTACTTGCTTTGTTTCACACAAGCACAAGGCCCTTTAAAGTCAAGGTATTGCTAAATAGAGAGGGGAAATGAGTTGTATTTAGAATTGGATAAAGAAAAGCAGCAAGAAATGTATTTGAAATTATAAAAAGGAATTGGCCTTTTGTTACGACCCTGGGCCGTATGTTTCTAGTTCTGTTTTGTTCTGTGCTGTTCCTTTTGTTTTTGTCTGAGAGTGGTTTGTGGGAGTGAGACCTCTTGTGTGTGAGTGAGCTTTTCTGTACAGGTGCAGGTGCGGGTGATTGGCTCCTAAGTGGCGGAAGGTGATTGGCCCACTATCAGCCTCCGAGGAGTCAAAGGCTCTGCCAGAGCACTCAGCCGGTGGCATGATTGGCAGCAGCAGCTCGCGGACTCCCAAACCACTTCCTTTGTGATTTGCTATGTGTTAATTGTTATGTTTAGTTGTGTCCGGTAGGGGTGAGTGGCCAGGGGCCTATTGCATAAAACTAGGATAAGGGATTAACCTAGGATTTTTCGGTTATCCTGGCTTGCGTTAGCCATGATCCGGTTGCATAAAAGCGGAGGGACATAAATTACCCTGGAGATTCATCCTTTACGTTTAGCCTGGTCCCGACCAGGCTAAACGTAAAGGATAAACTTATTCTGTTGCCTGACTGGCTCAGTCAGCTGTCAGCTGAAGGTGTTTAACAGTTATTCCATGATCTTCTGTGTAATGCTTAAGTTTCAATAACCTGTTTTAAAGTACCATATAAAAGACTGCATTGTCATTTAGTTAAATAGTTCTTCTGTTTTATTATTTAACCTGAACCATTTATAATTAACTTAATTATAATTACATTAAGATGAAATTATATAAATTATAATAATTTATGTGATAGTCTGTTCATATTGCGGGCTATATTTATACAATTGATTATCGATGGTAGATGACGTTGCAAATGTGGGTCAAATAAATTCACTTTGTAGCCTACTTATAACTATATCGAGGTACATCTAAAACAAAATTAAATATCTATGAAAGTTTCCTTTTTTCTGTAATTTAATTCAAAAAGTGAAACTTAAATATGTTCTAGATTCATTACACATTAAGTGAAATTACTCTAGAATAAACAATCATCCAGGGCGACAGTGGCGAAGTGGGTAGGAAGATTGCCTCTGGAGTACAGGGTCGGAGGTTCGATTCCCCACCTACCGCCACATGTCGAAGTGTCCCTGGGCAAGACACTGAACCCCAAATTGCTCCCGATGGTTCAGGGAGCAACACTCATACTGCCATCGGTGTATGAGTGTGTGTATGAATGGGTGAATGTGGTAAGATATGTAAAGCGCTTTGGGGCTGAGAAAATCGGCTAGAAAAACACTATATAAGTCAAGTCCATTTACCATTTACCATCCAAAAAGAAGGCCTGACATATTTCACTTTGTGTAATGAAAGTTTCACTTTTTGAATGGACTTTCCATGATATTCTATTTTTTAAATGCACCTGCAGACTGCTCACTGTCAACTATTTTATCATAAAACAATGCAGGGACATCAAGATTAGTTGGCAGAGATGACATCCCCTGTATAAAATGAACTGCCCCCTGACTTACGGTTTAAACTAGCAAGGCATTGTGGGAAAATGGGCCGTCTTTTACATTTTTACATCAGTAAATCTGTGTTCGATCTCTGGGTCTACTTCTGAAAGCTGTGGGCTGGCACTTAACAGAATGACTAACACCTGGCTTGACAAAGCGGCTCCTTTACATCCTGGATTGGCGTTTATGCAACTGACTAATCCAAAGTGCCCAGGCTAGACTTTGTCAAGGCTGGCTTTATCAATCATCCTGGATGTCTTTATTCCACTTTTATGCAATAGGCCCAGTTCTTTTCCAGTTTGTGTCATTTGTTTATTCTATGTTAAGGTTAGGGATTCGCTTGTTTGTTTTGTTTCCAGATTAGGTTTTTGGCAATACTCACCCTGAAGCTTTTGTTCTCATTTGTGCCCTGTTCAGTTTAAATAAATTACTCTATTTTACTTTAGAAGTCTGTGCGTGGTGGTTTGGGGATCGGGGAGTGGGCATCTTTGTATTTGTGTTGTGTCTCTGGGTTCCCCTAGACCGGGGCATAACATAAATTGGGGGCTCTCGTCCGGTCTTTGCAAAGTACATTTTTTGTTGTGCTTGCAGAGCAGTAATCCGTCGCTTGTTTTTGGTTGGCAGTTTCTCACAAGATGTCGTTTGATATGGACAGATTTGCGCTGGAGCCTACGGTGGATAAATTGGAGCGATGCACAAAAGCAGAGCTAGTTTTGATTGCCAGTTTCCATGACGTAGCTATTCCAAGAAAGGCTAAAAAAGATGAGATTAAACAGCTTTTGGTGGAGCAGCTGGTGGTAGGGGGTGGTGATAAAGAGCCTAAAACGGATGGTGCACCTGATGTGTTGGTCGGGGAGATGGGAGCTGGTGCTGCCATGGCCTCACTAGCGTTCAGCAACGGGGCGGTGTTAGGGGCCGAGGTCTCTGCTGCCACCCCGGGGTATAGCACAGATCATATACCGGTGATACAGGCTGGGCTTGAGACGGAGGATCTCAAGCTGGCGCTCCGCCTAAGAGAGGTGGAGCTGCAGACAAAGACAAAGGAGTGCGAGCTCAAGTCAAAGGAGTGCGAGCTCGAGTCAAAGGAGTGCGAGCTCATGCGTTTACGCATACGGGCTATGGAGGTTGAGAGGTCTCCCGGCACGTCCACCCCCGTGAGTACGCTCCCTTATGCTGCTCCGCCTGAGCGGTTCGATGTTAGCAGGCAAATTCGCTTAGTCCCACAATTCAGGGAGGATGATGTTGATTCGTATTTTAAAGCTTTTGAACGCATTGCAGCAACATTGGGGTGGCCGATTGAAATGTGGTGCCTGTTGCTACAGTGTAAATTGATGGGAAAAGCACAGGAGGTTTGCAATAGTCTGTCCATAGAAGAAAGTCTGAATTATGATATTGTTAAGACCACTGTATTAAGAGCTTACGAATTGGTCCCTGAAGCATACTGACAGAAGTTTAGAGGATGTGAGAAAGCTGCCAAGCAAACTCATGTGGAGTTCGCCCGTGAGAAAACGATTCTCTTTGATAAATGGTTGGCCGCATGTAAAGTTGCAAATTTTGCTCAGCTCTGTGAGTTACTCCTGGTGGAGGAGCTCAAAACGTGCCTCCCAGAAAACATTGTTGTCTATTTAAATGAGCAGAAAGTAGAGTCTATGTCAAAAGCGGCCGTGCTCGCCGATGAGTTTGTTTTGACGCACCGAGTTACTTTCTCCACTGCGCGCCGTGAGCAACCGGCGTCGTCAAATTCTGTGAAAAATTCTAGTGTGTCACCTCCAAGATCTCCCGCTAATCTGATGCCTCCTGGCAGGCCAGAATGTTATTACTGCCGTGAGACGGGTCATGTTATTGCTCACTGTCCTGTTCTCGGTCGGAAAGAGCATGGCGCGCGCAACCCCGAAAGTGTGGGTTTGGTTCAGTCAGTCCCTTCTCCGGCACATGTTGGCATAAACGAGAATAAAAACGATTGCGTGGCTGACATTTACCGGCCTTTCATCCTAAAAGGTTTAGTGTCGCTGACGGGAAGGGAGGAAGATCAGGTGCCAATCACTATACTGCGTGATACGGGGGCTACACAGTCGCTCCTGTTAGATAATGTGTTACCGTTCTCAGATAAATCATCCTGTGGTTTGGCTGTCCCGTTGTGGGGCGTAAAAATGAGTATACTTCGAGCACCGCTGCACACTGTGTTTTTGCGTTCTCCGCTCGTCTCGGGTCCGGTGAAAATTGGGATACGTGCTAATTTCCCTGTGCGCGGTGTGGCTTTGATTCTCGGAAATGATCTTGCGGGGGGAAAAGTTTTTGCAACCCCCGAAGTGGTTGAACACCCCATCGCTGAGCCTAGTGCTGCTGTTCCTGCTGCCAACATGTCCTCTGTGTTCCCTGCCTGTGCTGTGACACGTGCGCAGACGCGTAAGTCTGATGGTGTTGATTTATCTGACTCTTTTCTGTGTTCTGAGAATGATTCTGTGGAAAATGAAATGTCCTGTGTCAAACCTGGAAAATGTGTGCCGGTTAACCTATTACCCTTTAACGCTAAGCTCTCTTTTGAAGTCGACAGAACTGAATTTATCCAGGCCCTGCGGGCCGATCAGACTCTGGTTACGTGCCTCTCCACTGCCGCCAACCCCAGGGTTGGGAATCCCTGTGTACAGCATTAACAACGGTGCGTAAGTGGTATTTCCCCTCAGCTGGTGATCTAGGTTGGAATTCGGTTCAACAAGTTGTCGTGCCTCAAAAATTTCGCCCTCAAGTATTCAGGTTGGCACATGACAGCTGTGCTGGTCGTCTAGGTATTAAAAAGACGTACCACCTTATCCTGCGGTACTTCTTTTGGCCAGGATTAAAATACGACGTGACCAACTTTTGTCGCTTATGCCATGTCTGTCCGGTTAGTGGCAAACCAAATCAGGTTATTCCTCCTGCTCCACTGGTCCGCGGGGCCGCGCACAGCGCCTTTTCTGTGTCATTTAGTAATCAGACATTTTTGGGGGAAATGTCCGATTTTTAGGAAGGGGGGTGTTACGACCCTGGGCCATATGTTTCTAGTTCTGTTTTGTTCTGTGCTGTTTTCCTTTTGTTTTTGTCTGAGAGTGGTTTGTGGGAGTGAGACCTCTTGTGTGTGAGTGAGCTTTTCTGTACAGGTGCAGGTGCGGGTGATTGGCTCCTAAGTGGCGGAAGGTGATTGGCCCACTATCAGCCTCCGGGCAGTCAAAGGCTCTGCCAGAGCACTCAGCCGGTGGCATGATTGGCAGCAGCAGCTCGCGGACTCCCAAACCACTTCCTTTGTGATTTGCTATGTGTTAATTGTTATGTTTAGTTGTGTCCGGTAGGGGTGAGTGGCCAGTTCTTTTCCAGTTTGTGTCATTTGTTTATTCTATGTTAAGGTTAGGGATTCGCTTGTTTGTTTTGTTTCCAGATTAGGTTTTTGGCAATACTCACCCTGAAGCTTTTGTTCTCATTTGTGCCCTGTTCAGTTTAAATAAATTACTCTATTTTACTTTAGAAGTCTGTGCGTGGTGGTTTGGGGATCGGGGAGTGGGCATCTTTGTATTTGTGTTGTGTCTCTGGGTTCCCCTAGACCGGGGCATAACACCTTTTCAATGCCTTATTAAAAGCTGTTTTCTTAATTCGTTTGTAAATTAAATTATTAATTTCTGTTTCTATATTCTAAAATGCTTTATTTATTTAGGAATTAATTAATGTACTTTTAAATTATGTATTCATTTGCTGTTTTAAAGTTTCATATGTCAAATCATTTTTTAGCTCCCTTTTTAATAATGGATTAATTAATACATCTGAATACATTAATTCCTATTTTAAATGTACAATTAGTTATTAAATAAAGAAATGTTCTATTTCAATTTCCATGACCCTTGAGGTACTCTATAATACGGTCCCACAGTGAGGTTTTAGTCTTCAGCTTCTTGTGTTTTTTTTAAACATAAACTGCAGTCATTCTCTTACAGTAGGTGACCTTTATTCATTATTCCTGAATGAAAACCCAGCTGCTTTGTATCATTAAACAGGGAAACCCTCAGCGGTTCACTGCCTTACATATGCACATAACTTCAATTCTCTGCTCTGCACACACACCTTCCCTTTGTCATGATACATGCTGTACACATTCACATACAAGGAGATACAGTTTTAACATCACACATGAGACAGCTGCTCTGCTCTTCACATCCTTAGCATGTTCCCTTGGCTTTGGCCACAGCTTCAATTAAACTGTCAGGTTATAACCTCCACCACGCATGAACATCCCTCCTACATCCCTTGAATAAGTTAAAGTGCAGCATGTTCTTTTGTCTTGCCCAGGGGCGTGTTACTTGTTCACATACATGTGAGGTGTATATTTAGAAGTACGGGGTGCTGCGTGGAAAGATGTGAGGAGCTCTTTTGACACTGCAACCAATAACCCACGTTTCCAAACACATGCGTGGGCTCAGAAGGTGTGTCAGGGCTCACAAATGCACAACTTCACAGAGAAGGATTTGCATGTGTGCACACCCACCTGCACAGCTTCACATGCAGAACTTCACAGAGAATGATTTACATGCGCGCGCGCACACAACACACACACACACACACAGTAGCTCCCAGCCTTCTCCCTGCATAGGAAACGACAACAGGCAGACACAGCATGATGCTGCTGCAATGTATTATTCATTATTGTTAAACATGGATTCTCCCTTTCACTCCATTTACACAGATTTGTGGCCTTCAGACATCTTCGGTGCAAACAAGCAGAGCACACAGATCTGCATTATGTTGTGCTTGCAAGCAGCAAAAGCCTGCTCATAATGCAGTTTGTAACATGTACTCAATTAAATGTATTTGTGCTATTTTAGCTTCCCCACTGGAGCATCACTGGTTCCTTCTTTGTTCCTGTTGGTAAGGCAGGTGAGAGATCACTCAGCGGGGGATGCCCTTCCTCACTCCTTTAATCACTGGCATATATTCATTATTCACCTCCCACACAGGCTATGAATTATTCAACACTCAGATTTCCACATGAGAACAGTCAAAGAAGACACAAGGAATGCCCATTTCCTGTCTTTAGTTTTTTCCCTCTCTCTCTCTCTCTCTCTCTCTCAAATCTCTCTTCTCTCTAACACTCTTTTCATCAGTCTCTTACCATTGTCACTTTGGTGAAAAGAGAACAAAGATGAGGAGAAATCACACGCTTTAGATCAGTGTGCACGGTCCATCCCTGAGGTCTGTAAAGAGGTTCTTATTGCCTGGAAAACATACAATGTTCCAGCGAAGAAGAAACCTGAATGAGTTTGAAGTAACAAAACAAGGCGGTTTTGCAGAATGTGATATGATTCTTTAAAGATGGAGTCAGAGAGTCTGGAGAACGCTTATTGTCAAAATCAATTTTTGTCAGACTCAGTGAATATCTCCTGACGATCCGCAACCTGTCAGTCAGTAGGGGAGAATGGGGTAATGTGAGACACTTTTTACATTTGCTTCCCTCTAAGGGAGCTAAAATGATTTATCAGTCAAATGTACACATTTCCCATTAATTCAGGATGTTTCCTAGAAAAGGGCATTAGCAGAATTTATTCATGACAAAGGGGAGTGAAAATATGATTGTTTTAAAAAAAGTTGTGGGGTAAACTGAGACAGACCTAGAGAGATCAAGGGGGTAAACTGATCCACTTTTTCACTCTGAAACTACCATAACAACAAATGTTGTAACAGTTACAATCCTGACAGCTAGATTGAAAACCAAATATTCCAAAACTAATGTCGGATGAGTAACATAATCATGGGTTTGGTCAATTAAGAAAAACATTTTCTAAACACTTGAAAGTAACTCTGATATATAATTCATATAATTTATATTCAATAATTAACATTCAAATGACAGATAGAACCAGTTAGATTAAAACACAGTCTGGGGGTCAGAACACAGGACCCTTAGCCAGCTAGTGTCTGGGGGTCAGAGCAAAGAACAATCAGAACCAGCTAGAACAGCCTGGGATTCAGAACACAGGACTAGACCGAGCTGTCATTTTCCATCTTTTGAGTCTTTGATTAATATTTTTCTGCATTTGTTTTATTGGGATCATTCCTTGAATAAAGACATATTACTTAGAGTCTATTGGTGTTAAGGTCACTCTCCTGTCCCCCACATACATACGTGCCAAACCATGCCCTTGCTGACACCCCTTCAACCATTCAACCCCCACCTCCAGCCCACATTGTCTTTTGTCTTATTCAAACTAGTCTCCTTGCTACCTCAAATATAATGGATTCTTTAAAAGAGGGCACAGACACTGTCTCACTTTACCCACAGCATTTGTCTCACTTACCCATGCCACAATTTGAGAAAAAACTACTCTCAGCAATCGGCTAATCTTCAGTTATCATCATCACATTGTTTCAAATGTTGGTAGTTCATCAACATGCACGATAGAAGTTTTTCTACCTGAATCAATTTGCTTTGGCATTATTATTATTAAAGCGATTAAGTTGACAGCAAGAAAATTTACTTTTACATGCAAAAAAGAAATATTTGTGAAAAAAACATGCTTACAACATCACCATGAGGATCCTCTCTTTCATTGCCAAGGGGAAATGAGAGGGGCTTGAAAACATATATCTCATAACACAGCACAGGGGGTGTCTCACATTACCCGATGGCTCACATTCCCCGTTCTCCCCTACTATTTGTTCGCAAAAAAAGTTTAGAGCTTAGGCTTTGTAAACTGTAGGGCAGTCCCGGATACCTTTTTACAAGCAATGAATACTTTTTTTTTACCCGAAAGAGTATCCGATTACTTGTTCTAAAAAACACAAAAAATTCAAATAAACACCGTTCAAGACAACAAAGCTCCATTTCCACTGCCCGTAAAGGCCGGAGGATTTCATAAAAAACATTTTAACTTCATTGAACCAACCGATGGATTCAAGTATCTCTGAGGGAGCAGCCAAAGACAACAGCGAACACTTTTAGCGACTCTAATGTGCTACACCTGACGTGCAGCATCCTCTTTCATATGGCGACGTACTTACGCTGTGTTGTCACACGCCCCTCTCTCATTCTAAGATGTGGAACACTCCACCAGTATGCTGGCTTTGCTTGGTAAAGTGTATTTAAAATATTCCCACACTGACGATATCTTCGGCATTTTCAGTCTAACAAACAACCTATTTTGCTCAGGTCACGTTGATGCGCTGCACAAATTAATCATGTTGCTTAACAAAAACACAAGCTTCCGAATACTGAAATCAGCTCCGAATACTGACCTAATGAACAAATAGTAGAATATTAAAATAATTAAAGGAGAAATGTAGGAGAGGAGTATGTAAACAAAGGGGCCCAGGGTTGCTAGCAACATACCAGTTTACAGAACCTACAGGCTGTGTTTTAAAACCAGATTTGTTTTCAGTGCACGCACAGTACGTAACTACAAGTAGCGGTTCATTATGAGATATTCATTGATTTTGACAAAAAGTGATTTTGGATTCAAATTGAGTATATTAATTTGATCCATTATTATTTCGACCCAGTAGGGCACAGCAATATCTGCTTCAAATAGTGGCGCACCTGCTTCCTGTCACTGGAAAGTGATGAGGCGTCAAAATCCAGCAGCCAAAGGCCCCTGACCTCTGCTCGGCCCTGCTCCCATGACAGCCATTACCTTTCCCTCCTCCATTAACAGGCTGCTGTGACACAGTTAATCTTTAGCATGCTTTTTGTCCCTCACCTCTGCAGGTAACTGTGACAACAAGGATATTGAAAATGTTGTAATCCATAACTATTCTCTCTGAAAAACATCCCTGACTCTCAGGGTCATCTGCGATATGGCGGTCATGTATTAGATTTTCTTCGCCGCGTTATGGCAGGAAGACGGTAGCAAATTGGAATTAAAATCGATGGGGCCGGGCCTGTGTGTGCCTGTGCAGCTGTGACCCTCACATCTCGCAAAGAATTACGATGTCAGGAGCTTTCTGTCATCCAACAGTGTTTGTGTGTCCACCGGGAGCAGCCTGCGCCCGTCTGCTGATATGAGAGGGATGGTTTTTATTATTATTATTCATTCAAGGCAGAGCAATTACAGCATATAAATCCTGGTTTTCAATATAGTCCAGGCATTTAGTGATAACATAGGGGTGAACCTCCCACAAATTGCAACATAAACTATTTCAATTTCTCTTGTCTCATGAATATGTAATTAATAAAATATACAAAGAAATGTGAAATAGTGGTGGAAAGTCATTTCCGAGGGGTTTCTTAACCATACCCTTGTACCGATTCTCGGCTTTGCAGATATGGAGCTATCATGAAATCGCATCATGGTGGCCATGGCGACCTTTTTACTTTCGGCCATAACATAATTATGCATTTTGCATCTTATCTCCTGAACCAAAACACATAGCTGTCATTTCTACCCCTATATTTACACGGTCAAGGATCACAGTGATACCACATACAACGTCGGTTACATTCAACAATTCATAGTTACGCACTAAAGCTTTAATGTGAATAGTTAAGGGTGAAATTAATGATTTTGCGATAGTGAAGTCACTGTATCTGAGAAGCTCTGCGTGACTTTACGATTTTGTGTGTGACATAAATGTTGTAGGGAGTTTTAAAAACTAGATCAGACATAGGCTGAAGTGTCTGTAAAAGAGTAGCAATATTCAGCAACACAGAAATACCTTATACCACAATTTCTCATTACGTCTAATGTTAAAAAAATATGTTTACATGTTTTCTTGTCTGAATTCCACACAAAGAGTTCAGTACTGTCCAAATCAAATTTCAACTCATTTCTTAGGACTTTTCACGTGTTATTAATTACATATTCATGAGACAAAAAAACAGTTGAAATAGTTTCTGTTGCAATTTGTGGATGGTCAGATAATATAATTGGCCTGGGAACTAATTTAACCACCAGATTTGATACACACACTCCCTGGCAGATGGGCCAGCATCTCAGCGAGTTCCTGGTGGTTGGAGCAGTGTAATCACACTGCAGCTCCAACAGAAATAACCAGTTTGTCACCTGCTCACACTCAGCATAAGGCTTACTGCAGGAAGATGGCTGCTGCCGTTATTAAAGAGAGGTGTAGGAGTGAGCAGACCTGTGCTGAGTTGGGGACAGTCCTGCAGGCTCATGATCACAGACCAGGCTTTGGCAGTGTGAATCGGTTGGCACAGCAGGATGCAAAGGATGCCATGCATGCGCCCACACAGCCAATCTGCCACTATTGCTATCTGACTGAGCCTCCACAGACACTCAGTGCAAGCTTAGGGAAGGACATTAGCGGGGGCTTGGCACAAATAAGGGGTTTTATATTGTCTGTTTAAAGAATAGACCATGAAAGACCTATACTATGACAAGGCACTACTTCAACATGCAATGTTATGAGATGCTGAATCCATTTCTTCTATCTATAGTCCATGAGCCAGAGCCCCAAATTTGGGCCATCGGTATCATCTGGGGAGGCAAATGCTATCATTGTTTTTTGGCAAGGTATAAACCCTAGTACTAGAAAAATCACGAAAGCTGTGACGGGTTGGTAGCAAAATCACTTTTTTCAGCTCATGAAGTTACTAACCCCTAAGATAAATTGCGTTTTGTGGATCCGGTGTATATCTGGTTTAGGCTCATGGTAGGGATATTGTTATATATTCTGTAATATGATGCTTGGTATCACTGGAAAGGGGACCTTTAAGGCTTTCATTTAAGCACAATACTGAATCTGTCTGACAAACACAGAGGTCACAAGACCTCTTTAAACCAGGAATATAAGACATTTTCTCACAAGTTCCGCCGAAACTGTATGCTTTCTTTTATTCCTGTTGAATGAAAGAACACCAGGGACACAAAACTCATCAACTTCAGTACTCAAGGCACTCTGATGATTCAGGAACTGTATAATATACCCATACTATTTATTTGTGAGAGGTGATTGTGAGCCTTAAATTAGACTTGTGCAACCAGCACAAGTCTTCAAAATAGAATGGAGTGGATAGAATGGACAAATAGGGAACCCTATTAGTCCAGCAGATATCTGAATGCATTTTGCTTTTTTTGATACAAACATGAGCTCTGGCACACTGTTAGAGCATGCCCTAAGGAAGATTTTTGGCTATAGGGTCATCGCCAATTTTTCCTATGGTTGCTATGGCAATCATTTTAAAAAATGGCCGCCAATTGCTGTAATAGTATCAGTAGCTTGGGTTGTAGAGCACCTAGGATCTTGATTATGGTGTCTAATCCTACATTCTCAAGGATGAAAAAGGCAGTGGTGCTATTTCAAACATGCTAGAAAGTACCCAACTTCATATATCTGGCATTCAGGGAACAAAATTATGGTAAAACCTTCAAATAGTAGCTTATGAGTTAAGAGTTAACTTAAGAGTTATGCGTATTTTCATGAAATTCCGTATCAGTTCATGAGTTGTGTACTGACCTTATATGCTTACAAGTAAATATCTATTTCAAAGCCTGACCAATACATCGGGTTAGCCTGTTTGATAGGTTGCTATTTTATCCGTGTAACCTACTCTGAGTAAGTCAACATTGCTCTAGGTTCCGAAGGAGCTAAGTGATATAAACAATTACCACAATGAAAGTACCAGGCAAGGTAAGTTGCAAGCAGTAACTTTTACTCATAAAGTTGTAGGAAACACCCAAAACACATAAGCATATTCACCATTTGAAAATAAAAATATGGGCAATTCAAAATAAATGAGTGTTGTCAATAGTCCTTTTAGTCGGTCTGTTTGGTGATCACTTCCGGTTAATCAATCCACTGTCAGTGGTTCTCCGTTAAAATGTCTGTAACTGGTCCTGTGACAGTTATTGGAAAGGATGTGTGAAGTAGTCAAATGGATGTGTGTATCCTGGCGACTGGTACGGCCCTACCACATGTGGAGTATTTCATGAGTCGGTTCCTCGTCTTGGAAGAATCACACTGGGACGCTTGCTATCAATGGAGAGGGATCGTTACAGTTGATCTCACACTGTCTATATTAGCTTAATGGTTTTAAAACAGGGGTTTAAAATGGTGTTCTACATGGTATGTATATATGTTATACACAGAGGTGGAAAGAGTACAAAAATATTCTACTCAAGTAAAAGTATGATTACTTGGATGAGATTTTACTTAAGTAAAAGTAAAAGTACTAGTCTAAAAATCTACTGAAGTAAAAGTGAAAAAGTAGCTGATTTAAAATGTACTTAAAGTACAAGTTACTAGTTACTCTTTAACAGCGGGAGGGGGCAGGGGTCTCTTCAGTGTAGGGCATTATATATATATAGACAAGGGGATATAAATCTCAAACTAGTTTTGTTTAAAATCGAGAAAAATCGAGAAAATGCCCTTAGGGTTCAGAGGGTTAATACAACACTTACAAATTAAAGTGCACAAATTAAACAAATCATGTCACCACACATGTATGGATGTATACTGTGTCATTATACTTTAGATAAGCAAATATGGAGCAAATAGTCTGTTATTGGGGGAATAGGAATGTAACCGGTCTACAGACCTTAACAGACTGCAGCTGCAGTTCTAATAATGTAATAGTGTATAATTGATCTAAACCATGCAAGGTTAGGCTGCTCGATTTTGACAAAAATCATAATCATGATCATTTTGATTGACATTGTGTAATCACAATTATTAGACAATTATTCATTGATTTAAGAACTGCAACATGCACTTATTTAACATTTGAAACCATGACTTTTGACTTTAAACATATCCTAATTGAACTGAAAACAAGGAAAATGCAAATAGCCTAAGTAAAACATATTTTTTATAATTAAATAAAATAAGTGTCAAAATCAAAATAAACCCAAATGTTGTCGATAGGGTACGTCTTTTGCTAGCAGGAAAGTGAGGGCATATTTTAATGTATATCTCAAGGAGCTGGCTGGATAAGCAAGTTGCATTGTAGGCTACAGTGTTCTTAATTGATGACTGTTGTGGTGGCAAGAGTCAAGGAGCTTTAAACTTCCTGTGTCTCTCTTACGGTTGCGCATGTCATCTGAAGGTTTGCTGCATTTAAAAGCCTTCACGTCTTCACGTGCGGTACAATGACAGTTTAACTAGGATTATTTTGTTTTAATGATAGAGGGTAGCAATGTTTGTTGTTATCATTTAGTCGCAATGATCCTGTCGATCATTCACTGTGTTAGTTTCCGCTATTGTGCCGTAAAAATAAAAGCCCCCGCGGTATTTCTTTTCTTTTCTCTCATTTCCCTATCAATTTTTTTTACTCAGTAACGCAAGTGATATAAAATGTAGCGAAGTACAATACTTCAAAATAAACATACTCAAAGTAAAAGTAAAAGTATAGGTTTTAAGAATCCCTTAAAAAATTACAAGTACACAAAAAAACTACTCAATTACAGGAACGCGAGTAAATGTAATTCGCTACTTTACACCCCTGGTTATACAACAATCATACTAAAGCACAACAACCATGTTGACATCTCCACAGAGCTTGGAAACAAGATCTGTAATCATTGTGAGGTGGAAAATGTTGTCTGTCGTCCTCAACTTAAGGGTGGCTTGTTTACAACTGCTGCAGTGGACAATATTGACCACAATCGCAGTTCTTCTAGTGCACAGGACTCGTTCCATGGAACTGGGATTTCCCTCTTCCATCATCCAAGCAACACTTTCACTGGTATTCAGCGGAATATTGCTGCCAATCCAGAAAACACTCAGAGAGGTCCCAAGAGAAAGGCATCTCAACTGCCAGACACTTACACCAATGTGCCCCCTGTTGCTCTGCTCAGAAAGGATCCTCCTATACCAAAGGTTGAGGGTCCCAACAAAGTAGACTGTCAGCTGATG
The DNA here is from genome assembly GCA_026122265.1 of Ammodytes dubius. Taxonomy (NCBI): domain Eukaryota; kingdom Metazoa; phylum Chordata; class Actinopteri; order Uranoscopiformes; family Ammodytidae; genus Ammodytes; species Ammodytes dubius. Next base: position 24,259,082 of record CM047519.1, on the reverse strand, counting down.
CCTCAAGCCATGCAGAAATAATACAGGTATGTTACATTTTACTAGTATGCCAGTGCCCGTTAAACACAAGGACTACTATCACACTAATGAAACTACTTCAGCCCTAATGAATAAATACAGCATCACCCACTGCACTTGTTTATTTCACAGGTGGCTCGAGCAGATGAAAACTGTGCTGGCCACTGACACCCTCCAAGGGGAGGAAACCATCTCATGGGCTGCATACCACGCATGCCTTCAACTACCAAATGCAATACCAAAGAGCAGTGTCACATTCACTTCTCTACTTCCCCTTTTCTATGACCAAGCCAAATCTTGTCGCCATGATTCGCCATTTTTGAATGTGGTGAAGAAGGCAGTTGAGATTCTGAATCCTGGTCAGGTAACAATCATCACTCTGGATCAACCTCTGTACGCAGTGGCAAAACAAATCCAGTGGACTTGACCAGCAACTCATGGTGAAGATAACTTTATTTTCATGTTTGGTGGGTTCCACATAAAGATGACACATCATGGAGAGTAGCGGGTGGACAAGAGCACTTGTGCAAGCTGGAGTTGCTACAACAGGGACAGCCGACTCCTTTCTGAAAGCCTGTCATGTGACACCCACCTGCCATGCTCATCAGGTCACAGCCAGCAGCCTATACCTTCTCCTGCAGAGGGCTTACACTGATTACATAAATGACCAGGAGGAGGGAAATAATCCTATGTCCTTGGAAGATTGGTGCAGTGAAAGAGCTTTGTCATGTCCCCCATTCCACTTCTGGTCCATTGTCCTGCAGCTGGAAATAGAGTTAATGATATATATGTTTGATCAATAAGAGAGGCCAACTTCCAGCTCTATATAGATGCCCTGACCAAGATTGTGCCTTGGTTATTTACTTTAGCAGTCAAAGATCCCATCAAAAGGAACAGTCTCCCTTTATTCAGCCGGCCTCCAGTCTGAGAGAAGTCTAGGTCCCAACAGCTCTCATCCCTGAAGAGTGACTGCTCCCTGTTCTGTCAGCTTTATATTGTATCCCAGATGAGTGATGGAAGTCTGGTTGAGTTTGTTTTGCAAGAAAACCAGGCGTGTCCGCCGGCATCGTAACAAATGGGCAAGCTAAGAACTGGAACCAAGACTTGGTGGGCTGTTTGGAAAACCTGATTCGATCACAAGAGAACAAATCCAACCCCATTGTACAGGTCAACATACTTGATGGGGCTGCTCTCGTGAACATGCTATGACCTGGTGCTGCTGAGACCTTTTCTGAATATGCACAGAAGGTGTTCTCACCATGCATCCTGTCTAAGCTGGATCATGTCAGCAGAGTGGATGTTGTGTGGGATCAATAGTTCCCTGACAGTCTACAGGCCTAAAACACGCAGCAAGAGAGGAAGGGGAGTTTGTAGAAGAGTTGAGCCGTCGAGTGACATTCCTGGAAACTGGCCAGAGTTTTTTCGCATTGACGACAACAAGGCTGAACTGTTCTCCTTCCTTGCTACCCTGAAATCCATCAACACTGAAAAACAAGTGATTAGCACCCATCATGCTGAAGTCCTCTGCACTCAGCCTCGAGATGTAGAAGATCTTGCACCATTCACACATGAGAAGGCTGATACCCGCATCCTACTGTTGTGAAATTGTGTGTTATTGTTTTTATACTTCAGTGTTAGGTTCCCATCTTGACAGAGATGTAGGGGAGAACGGGGTAAGTAGGCACACTGTTTACTCTAGTGAGAATTGCTCATCACCTAAACATCTTTCAAAAGTCATTCCTACATTAAATTGAAACTTAAGGTGTTGGCTTGAAATGTGTACCCCCCACTTTTTCTATCTTATTGTAATAAAGAAGAAGTTAATCGTCAAAGACACCCTTACACAGTGTGACAACCAACCCCATCAAGGGGTCGGTTGTCACACACTATGGGGTTGTTTGTCACAATGTTATCTTAATGGGAATAATCTTAAAAAGAAGACGAGAAAGCAGAACAAAATTTGAACGTGTAATTGCATTGTCAAGTTGACAAATAGGCCTACATAACTTACTGTCGCCTTGGCAGCTGGGGCCTGTTTCAGGTAGCTGGTTTTGAGGCAACCCAGAGTTTGTTCGCTCTGAGTTGGTGGAAACTCTGGGTTTTCCGTTTCAGGTAGCAGGTTCAGCGCAACCGAGGGTCTGTTACTGCGGCAACATACGCCGTGGGTCTAACCTGCTCGGGAGGTGGTTAGACCTACCCTGAGTTTGTTTTCACTTTACACTGCAGCTCCGACTGAAGAAAGAGTGTCACTGTCACACGCGTCCCTGTACAGTTTGAAGCAAAATCACTCCATAAAAATCTCCATCGGGATGTTTTTATCATTTCCTGATGATTTTACGTTTGACCGATCATTTATCTGATCAGTAGCCTTGTTCTCAGCCCTCGGTCCGTTCATAGGCGGCCACCTTACACATCGTGACATGCTCTACATTCAGATTAATAAACCTATTTGTATTGTATGTTTTTTAACGTATGTGCCACTGAACAGATTTATGTCAGGTGGATTCATGTAACGCTGCGGCTGCACGCGATCGTTACAGTTCACTTCTGCGATCCTAAAGTCACAGACGAGCCTTGTTAAATAGCCTAATATGAATATAAAAATTATATAATAATTTAAACTGTGATCACTTGAGGAAAATGGATCTGGTAATAAATCAATCAGGCTCTTCAATGGAAACTGTCACCTAATGTGTCTTGACGTTAATGTCTTTCACTCCCCATTTAAAAGAAGCGACAGTCTGTTCTGTTTACTGCACAGTAGGCTATTAGGCTATAGCTTGCCAACATATTATACAGCAAATATAAAACACTGTCAGCAATGCTGTGCCGCGCCAGCTTTATTACTTTACAGCTGATATGCGTAACTTTTTAAAATAGACCATGGCTTCTCATACGGAAGCGAAATGATTCTCTTGACAAAAAATGTTTGCTCTGTTTTTTTTTCTGAATTGCCGAGGAGATTAGATCAGAGTTATGAGACAATATCCCGTTAATTCTTCTCCATAGGCTACCATAAACTCATTCGTTAATATTTCTAACTCTAGTGGAAGGAGCGGAGATTTCTTTTTTTCTTTTTTGAGAAGTGGAGAAGTGGGAGGATCAAGTATTTGTTTCTTCTGTTTCCATGGTGAATCATGTTATCAGCGATCCATTGACGATGGCTTTTACGCACACGCTCCACCCAGAGTGAACACGCTCAGAGTTGATAAACCCAACGCTGATCCACTGTTCTGAAACCGAAAACCCAGAGTTACTCATCAACCCTGCGCTCTGAGTTTACCAACTCAGAGTGCAGGATTAAACTCAGAGTATGTAAAACCAGCTACCTGAAACAGGCCCTGGTCTAGTTTGGGATGCACTGGGTTGTTTTGATTTTGTTGCCCTTTTTTCTTTTGCATGTTAGCTGCCTTTTCCTGCTCTATTCTCTCCTTCTCTGGGGTGTCAGTGAGGACACAGCTTGACAATTTCCTTCGTTATTGTGTTCCTTTTCTGGCTGCAGCCGTTGGATAACATGTGACAACCAACCCCAACTTGAATTTCTTGCTAGCATCAAGGCCAACAACCATCTGACAACTAATTAGCTTGCTAACCACAATCTAAACTATAGTTTACCCTTCACACTTTGTATGGGTAACAAGTGTTTTGTTATAAACCCATTGTGTAAATGCCTAGAAGAAAAATACTGAGGAGCTAAATATTTTAAATTTGACATGAAAAACACAAACAGTCCTCTCACCTCAAATTCAGCAGTCTAACTCCAAGGAAGACTATGTAGGTGACCTCTGACCCCAATTGTGGATATTTACATACCAAAATTTCACAGACAGCGCCTTCTGGTTCCGAGATATAACGATTGTGACAACCAACCCCTGTGACAATTTACCCCGTTCTCCCCTAATACTCTGTTTCCTGCCCAGGGACTACAGATGAAAATTAGCTTATAGCTAACTCTAGTACTGCTTATGTGCTGTGCATTGTCCCTGCTAAATAAACAAATAAATAAATACTGCACCTGGGAGATGCTGTGAAGGAAGGGTATAACAGTGTATCAATACGCACAGTTGACCAAGATGTGTTAGTGCTGGCAGGAACTGCAGCCCACTCTCTCAACATCAATGAGTTGAACAGGAAATTAGCGCTTTACAGCACTGTTGTGCTCTAGCTTGAAAGGCAACTCATTCAGCTGCAAAGAGCAGTCAACAATAAACAAAAACTACTCCCAACATATTCACAACAACCTATTTAATTTATCCTAAGTTGTACCAATATGTATACTTATTTATTTAATAGGCTATGTTTAATGTTTAAAAGTTTGGTTTTAATTAACAGAAGGACATTTTCCAAAAAAAAATTATTATTATAAATATAATGATTATATGTATATACAAAAAATATATAGATATAGATATTATTTTTATATTTTACGGGGAGAAATAATTCTGAATCAGCAAAAAATTGCAATTGGCAGGTTAGATTCTTTTGTCTAAATTGCAATCAGTGCACCCCTATTAATTTTTCTATAATTATTACTGCACACACTAAGATATAATATTAATTGAGAATCTCAAATGAGACCAAGATGACATGCTCAAAGGTAATTAGAGTGAAATGCAAGGGTTAAGGTTATGCAAGTTTTTGATCATAGCCTACTTTGTGTGCTACCAAATTTATTTTTATGCTAATGAATTTTTTTGCTTGCTAGCACCAGTGCTACCACCTAAATAAATAAGCGTACAGCCCTGAGTTTATATTATAAAATCAAAATGTTCACTTTACTCAAACATATGCCTTTAAAGAGTAAAACAAGAGACACCGAACTTTTGGAGTGGTCTCTCAATTTTTTCCGGAGCTGTAAGGTCAGCACACAACTCATGAACTGATTCTGTATTTCATGAAAATACGCATAACTCCGCTACTATTTGAAGGTTTTACCATAATTCTGTTCCCTGAATGCCAGATATATGAAGTTGGGTACTTTCTAGCATGTTTGAAATAGCACCACTGCCTTTTTCATCTTTGAAAATGTAGGATTAGACACCATAATCAAGATCCTAGGTGCTCTACAACCCAAGCTACTGATACTATAACAGCAATTGGCGGCCATTTTTTTAAATGATTGCCATAGCAACCATAGAAGAAATTGGCAATGGCCCTATAGCCAAAAATATTCCTTAGGGCATGCTCTAACAGTGTGCCAAGCTCATGTTTGTATCAAAAAAAGCAAAATGCATTCAGATATCTGCTGGACTAATAGGGCTCCCTATTTGTCCATTCTATCCACTCCATTCTATTTTGAAGACTTGTGCTGGTTGCACAAGTCTAATTTAAGGCTCACAGTCACACACTCTCACAAATAAATAGTATGGGTATATTATACAGTTTCTGAATCATCAGAGTGCCTTGAGTACTGAAGTTGTTGAGTTTTGTGTCCCTGGTGTTCTTTCATTCAACAGGAATAAAAGAAAGCATACAGTTTCGGCGGACCTTGTGAGAAAATGTCTTATATTTCTGGTTTAAAGAGGTCTTGTGACCTCTGTGTTTGTCAGACAGATTCGTATTGGCTTAAATGAAAGCCTCAAAGGTCCCCTTTCCAGTGATACCAAGCATCATATTACAGAATATATACAATATCCCTACCATGAGCCTAAACCAGATATACACCGGATCCAAAAAACGCAATTTATCTTAGGGGTTAGTAACTTCATGAGCTGAAAAAAGTGATTTCGCTACCAACCCGTCACTGCTATCATGATTTTTCTAGTACTAGGGTTTATACCTTGCCAAAAAACAATGATAGCATTTGCCCCCCAGATGATACCGATCAACCCCCTGGCTCATGGACTACTATGCCTTTAAAAGTCTTTATGCTTTAGCTGCTAGAGAAAGTGACATAATCATCACCTCATACCCGTCACAGCTGACTAAATTCCACCTGCTCGCTGCATCTTGACCTCTTTGACAACACATTTACGAACCTATTAATAACTAATATTTCGATGCTATGCCTCATTACGTTGTGTCTTTTGGCTTTAGTATGTGCTCAGTGTTTTACTATACGAGCGAACTTAACTCTCTCGTCAGTTTTTTTTAAGGGCCTTTGTTTTAATTAGACATTGTAATATGAAGTTGCTGCTTTAGGCTAAAGGACTAGCCTGGGCAAAGGAGGTGCGGAGGATGACAAGCTGTCTCATTGAGCAGTTTCACCTTGTAACACAAGTTAACTGGGCACCAAATTAGTTCTAGCAGAGAGCCAACAAAAAACACTACATCCTTCTTCTCTGATTGGCATAAGTGAGTAAGACATCGACGTGCAGTGCAAAAACCAATCCCAACTTGACATTGACGTTTTATTTCCTGAAATCTGAAAAACAATACATCCTCACAACATGACTTTGAGGAATATCCTGTCGATCAGAGAATATCAGAGATCAGACTACATGGCTTGAAGAATTCAGGAGCAAGAGCCACATACTTCAAAAGTCCTTATCAGTTGTTGCCACCAAGCGTCAATATTTATTCAAGCAGAGTGGACGCTTTTGACAATGGAAAAGGGGACAGGATGCAGAGGGCACTCTAGGAAACACACAAGTGCATCCGCTGTACACTGGAACCAGTTAATTAGCAGCAGCCAGTGTCTGTTAATAACCACAGATAACTATTATTAGACGTTTTTTTAAACAAATGGACAACAAAATGGCTAAACCACCTTAAAAACATGTGAGCGCCCCATGTGAGGACTGCTCTATTCTTCAATGTACTCACTGTCAGTGACCATTTAGGGCCAGACACTGCTGCAGGTGAATAAGGTCAAATGTGTAACTTATAGATATCATTATGACGCTTTGCCAGTTGAATACTTATAATCAAAACAATATTTTTTTTTGTATGAAAATTTATTTCAGGAATGTTTGAATAAAAATGTAACTAATTATGCTTAGCCTACATTTGCATGCGTTAGAATTTGAGATTTTTGGTTCAGAGTATATTGGATAAAACTAATGTTGAGATAATGGTCATCAAAGATGTTTTTTTTAGGAGAAACAGACACAAACAGACCAGGTTTAGTTGAATTGACACCTAAAATGTACATTTTGGGACATTGAGTTATGCTAGTATGAAAGAAGACATGTTACGGAAGCAAAATAGACAAATCTCTCAAACTGTACCAGTGCTTGAAAAAAAAAATGCAATATCTTGCCTTGTGTTAAAAAATGTTTTGGCAATATGAATGAGTCAAGATATGCAATTACGCTCTGCTACAGTTCATTCAGAATATCTAATCTACTTGTAGGTCTTATCAAGGGACATAACATATCTGATTAGTACTTACTATACAGTACGCACAAAATACAAAATGAGATGAGGATTTAAAACACATCACTGACAGAAAACGTACTGACTGCTGCACTTCATGCTTAAGAGAGCTAATCACCTTGTTCCGTGTCTGCAGTAGTATCTGCAGTTTGTGACTTTTAACTGTTGTGTGCTTTGCGTGAGCGATCTGAGCCGGTCAGAGCTGACACTGCTCCTCACAACAGAAAAATGATCAAGTCTTTTATTTCTGCTCTGATGTTGTGGTAACACAGGCACAGCAGCACTGTGAAAATGCAAATAAGGAAAACATTCTGGCTTTGGGGAGTTGTGTGCCCCCTATATTCTCTCTTTCTCACCCCCTATACAACGCTCCCCCTCGCCTACATATCAATTATGCATGGTTGAACACCCTTGTTGAACAACAGCTTTTATATTTTGGTGACTAACAAATTCATAAACAAAGGTATGATGAAGTTTAAAAAGTGAGCACAATATTAAAAAGCAGCAACACCAGATGCCAATTTATTATTATCCTATGATCACTCCTCCTTAATAAGTGCAATTTACAGTAACACAAGCGGCTAACAATATCAAAACTGTTACTGTTAAAGGAATAGTTCAACATTCTTTATTTCTAGCTTGTTGCTTCACTCTCAGGTTCATGACAAGGCAACAGAAACCATTCCATTATCTGTGCATGCATTTTTTGAAGAAGAAATGGACGAAAGTTGCTCGTCAATTGTTAGCTTAGCTCAAATACTGGTAGTCAATGGGTAGTGTTAGCCTGCCTCAGCTGACAGTCATTAGATACACTTTTTAGATCACTTGACGGTCCAGTGTGCTTGTTCAGACTTGTTTATTTACCACTTTATATTACGATCATAGCGTGGTAAATTAACAAGTCCCAGGCTTGTTGGAAGCATTGAGTGAGAAGCCCTAGTTCACACAGTCATTTTCATCCTCTCTTCCCATATTCTTCAAAAAGTCTATTATATCAAGAAACCCCAGCCCAGCTGCTTTAATGACTATCGCCCCATAGCCCTGAGTCTGACCTCTGTGGTGATGAAGTGTTTTGAGAGACTGATCAAAACCTCACAGGGCGTAGGTAGGTGATGGATGTAGGTATGTCATGGAAAGTTATTTAGTGCGCTTGCAAAACTGCAATGTGAAACCAAACCTAAGCAGATCAAATATAAACAGGGGATTAAGGCGGCTTTCACACCTAATAGTCCGCAACAAGGTCTGAACCAAGGGCCACATTTTTAGACACCAGGAGAGGGACCTATGTTGGACTGCTGTTTGTTGACTATAGCTCAGTGTTTAATACGATAGCCCCCTCCAGGCGATCTTGGCTTACACCCCACCGTTTGCAGGTGGGTCCTAAATTGTCCGACTGGTAGACCACGGGTGTGTTATCCCCCTCACCCTCAAGGCTGGGGCCACCAGGGCTGCATGCTGAGCCTCTGCAGTATTCTCTTTACACCTATGACTGCGTGGCCACCTTAGACTCCAACACCGGCACGGACAGGAGGGTGTTAGTTGTAAAACTAGCATAGGCTGGTATTGTGTCTACGGTGCCACCATCTCTACCATTGTGTCCTTGAGCAAGACACTTAACCCCAAAACTGCTCCAGGGGCGCTGTACTGCGGCTGACCCTGCGCTCTGACCCCTCCGAAGTGTGGTAACTTGAGAGGGGATATGCGAAAAGACAAATTTCATGTGCTCGTGTACAACTGACAAATAAAGATAACTTAACTTAACTTAACTTAACATCATGCTCAAGTTCGCAGATGACACAGCTGTGGTGGGCCTGATCTCAAACAATGATGAGACAGCCCACCTCTCTGAGATCAAACACCAAGTGGAATAATGTGAGGAGAACAACCTCAAGTTGAACATTGAAAAAGACTGAGTAGCTGATAGTGGACTTCAGCAGGAAACAGCAGTGGAGCTTCCAAACTCTCAGTACATACATGGGGCCCAGGTGGAAAGGGTGGAGCACTTCAAATACCTCAGTGTTCACATCACCCAGGATCTGTCATGGTTCTGTCACACCAACACCGCTGTGACAAAAGCCCATCCGGCTCTCTAATATCACCACCTGGATGGGGAGCATCACCAAGCAGGATCAATAGGCTCTTATAGGAAGGGTGGTCCACTCAGCTGAGAGAACCATCAGGACCAGCCTCCACCAATCTGCAGGACATTCACATCAAACGCAAATTGCAGAAAAGAGCCAAGATGATCTCAGTGATGTCAGTCACCCCACCAACAGTCTGTTTACCTGGGCCCGGCTGCCTTCAGGGAGACGCTACTGTCTGCTGAGAGGAGGAGGAGGGGTTTTCTTTCTTCAGGTCATCAGACTGGCAAATGAGACTGAGAATGTCACTTAGCCCACCACCCAAGCATTATTTTACTGTTTCATTTTATATAGTTGAACTTGTTTATTTGTGGGGTGCATTTTTGTTATGGTTATGTTTCTGTTACATGTTTATTGAGTTGTCTTTGTCATTAGCGGACAGGTACATATGAATTGCACTGTGCATTGTCCTGCGCAATATGTGACAAGTCAATTTAAATCAAAATTAAGAGTAATTTTTTTGATTTTTTTATTCTGGGACATAATCTGGAGTCTCTTCTTTTAGGATTAATAAATAATGTGTGAAAGATTTAGGAAACATACCTGGACAGGGAATAAGCCAGTGTCCCATGCAGGGCAAACTACAACTGGCGTGAAGCAGGTATGGTTTCCATTTAGTTAGACTAAAATGTTTAACTTGACTCTTCCAGTTCAGGTTCAAAGATTGTGAAAAACTGAGGGTTGAAGACTAGTTATATTAACCCTTCGAAATAAATCCATACTAATGCATGTTCAATTAATCCAGTTCAACCGAACTTCCCTCATGGGAAACACAACAGAGAACCTTCAGAACCAAACGTTTTTTAACAAACAAGCTAATTCCTTTGCAACTTTGATTCATTCACAGCTTTTTCCTTATGTCAAAAGTGTTAGGCCTACATTGATTACAGACTGATTGATTATACAGATCTCAAATACAAGAATTGTTAGGTTTTCAGTGTCATTAAATGTTCCAAAAGATCTGCAGAAAGAATCCTTTCTCGCAGGTGTTTAACCAAGACTAATTTAACTGGGTCATAAAATAATCTCACAACAAAGTCAGGGAAACACAATTGCAGTGAAACTAATTCCATATGTTTAATTCTCTATCTGATGCTTCAATGCTAACAAATAACTCCTACTGGACACTTGCACAAAATCAGTGTTCTGTGCTTAAACCATTGACTTTTGGTGAACCAAGTGTTTGACGCCATCTTGTGGCTTTTAACCGGTGCTGCACCCGTCAGTAATGAGACTACAAAACATTGCGTAGTTTGAATATAACTCTGATTGGTTTTCACTGGCGAAACTACACCAACCATAATCCTCTGGCTGCTAGCGATGACGTCATTGGGAGCACACCTCTCACTGTGATTGGCTCATGTATTTATCGCTCCGCTGCTTGGCTGTCTGAAGGTGAAGCCGTGTGAGCCAGTCAGCCACAGTCCTGTCTCCCAGTCCAAAATGTCATCCAGTGGACTTTTAACCATGCGCGCTCAAATGTGCAAACGCCTGGTAAGTGGGGGGTGTGTGCACTGATCGATATGATTGGGTTTGTTTGCGATATTGCAAAGCAATGCTCATTGTAGCAGAATAAGTGTTTGCCGACTGTATAGACGAGGCCCCGGGTAACAGTAGTAACAGCTAGCCTATTTTGTAAGTGCTGAGCGTCCTTGGCCAAAGCAATGTAACGTTGCAGTCTGAAAGCACCTAACAGCTGTTACTTTAACCTTTAATTTAGCTAGCTTATAGCACTGGCTATGTTACGTTTTTCGAAACGGTGTAACAGCAATGTCTGCTTCACAATAAACTAAGTGAAAAGCTCATCAGAGCAACAAAAGCTGCTAGCTTAATTGTAAACATAACCCCCCCATAAAGGGTCCGCTCTGAGTCTGACGGCTACAGGTTTGAATCATAGTATATAAAAGGTTTGAGTGACGCTACACCTAGCTTAAACAAATATAGCAAATTTATATTAGAGTGTTTGGTTATGACTCGGCTGTCCTTATTGTTATTTTTGCTAATGCTTCTTCACTAGGTTAAGCTAAACTTGAACATTTTCAACCTTGACCCAAATTGTATCAGGGAGCCTCAGGTCCCAACTGACAATTGCATGCAGCTCAGGTGAAGAGAACACTATCAGATATTGTAAAGGTTTTGATTGCAAAGTTCTCTTTAAAAATTATATCATCTCCGTTGTCACTCATAATAAAAGAAGATAATCTCTTAAGAACTCCTGTGTTATTTGTGGATTTTCTTTTTAAACATAGGATTTCAGATAGCATACAATCTCCTAAGAAATCAGTGTTTTTAAAATGTAGAACACATTTAACATTCATTCTGTCAATGTCAATCAAATGACTCATTGATCGCCCCAAAAAAAGTAACAGTGTGGATTTATTATTTGACAGAGGTGTATTTATTTATGCAATTCTCGTGGTGGGGAAGCAGAGAGATGATGTATGTCTTTCATGTACAGAATAGGACTGACCCATATATCCTTATATTTCCATTGTAGGCTCACAAGTACATCTCAAGAACCTACACATCTCGCCCTTCGCTCAATGTGAGTACAGCAACTCTCATCACACTTAAATGTTAGGTAGTGCACACTGTAATGCAGGCGCTCACTTGTATGCTTTCAGGAAGTGGTCATAGTCAGCGCGGTCCGCACTCCAATGGGCTCCTTCAAAGGCAGCCTGTCCGCAGTGCCGGCCACCAAACTCGGCTCCATTGCCATCAGGGGAGCCATTGACAAAGCAGGTAATGCTCACATGGCTCCACTTCGTTTAGGGGAAACATGCCCTGCGTTCCAAATCACATACTTTTTCTTTTTACTACGCTACATACTAAAATACGAACAGTTTAAGGGTCATAGGAAAGAAAAAAAAATCAGACAAGGAAGTTTTTTTTTCCTCATGTTTAGAAATGTCAAGAATAAAGACAAATACTCCTAAATGCTATTGGAGTTAGAGGGGCATTGTGTATTTTCAGCATACTACAATTGACTTGCATGTATTGGGACATCCTAAATCTTTTACTGGCATACTAAATAGTAGGGAAGTATGGGTATTGGAACGCAGGGATGTTTTTCCTCTGTTTTGGACTACATGCCACCATCAGCTGCATGGCTAAGCTTATGCACTGGATGTAGTTTTTGTTTGGATTGTTGCATCAGAGAGAAGATATGTGTGCATTGACAGAGTTGACTTAAAGTTTCTTCTTGTGTTTAGGAATCGCTCCTGAAGAGGTGAAGGAAGTGTACATGGGCAATGTGCTCCAGGCAGGAGAAGGACAGGCTCCCACCAGACAAGCCTTGCTCGGAGCAGGTAAGACCACACTGGTTCATTTTTACCCTATCTACGAATACTACAGTCCAGACACCACCCAAAAACTAAATGACAAATGAGAAAAAATGTATAGTCTACTCTAGGGTTGGCAGTAATACAGTAGCACAGTATCCCATTTATTAAATAGCAATCGTATAACTTTAATTACCATCATGAAACAATCTGCTGTGTAATGTGTGCTGTGTGTCCATGTACCAATGCCAGTGTTAGAAGATGGCCAACGCACACCAGTTGGCCCCTAAAACAATGACACTGCTGCTTCACTGGTGTATAGCATCTTAAATAGAGAATGCAGCTTAAAATTCTAAAGTATATGACATGCAGTGATTTTGTTCATTTCGCTCATTTGGAACGTAGGTTGTATTGAGTTACATTGGGGTGTGTTCTAGCGCTGTCAAGTAAAAATGAGTATTTGGTGAAGGTGTCTATAGTGATAAGTTAATTGCAGTGTTAGGTCCAGACACTAAAACAAGAAGGCCACAGTTGAAGTAGAAATAGCCTAGTTCACATTTCTACAAAAAGCAGGATTGTGATCTCTTTCCCACTTAAAAGCTGACTGCTCACATGTTTACATCTAAAATCTTGCAATGATGTTGTTACATGAAGGTTGGGAATTAATGTGAAAATAAATAAGAAACATTATGGATATGACATGACAGTTCTGGCTTATCACAGACAACAGGCCATTGTGAAGAAGCATAGGCCCGTTGTCAAATATACACCTCCTTCTCCTGTACCGAGCTTGATACACACAAGCATTAAGTAAATGTTGATGGGACTTTATAATCTTATTTATTTTTTGCTAATACAAATACATCTCTGAATTTTTCTTCAGGTTGTCCCCTGGCCACTGAAGCAACAACCATCAACAAAGTCTGTGCATCCGGGATGAAGTCCATCATGATGGCAGCTCAGAGTCTAATGTGTGGACACCAGGTAGATTTAACTTTAAAGGTTCAGTAGCGAAATGGTCAGTTTAGCTAACTTCCTGCGGTTATCAGTCCCCTCCCTCGTCCCCACGTCACCACATTAATGCACTGCGGTCTTCAAGCAGTGAGTTATCTAGCATCATCTCGGATCCGTAAGTGTGATAAAACATGATAAAAACCATCCAAACAGTCATTGAGAAGGATTTTTACCTGCTCCGCCATTGTAGGCGCATACACATTCACCCATCTGTCGCTCTGCACGTGCGCCGGCAGTGAGAAGGGTGCTGGTTTGTAGCGTTCTCTCTTCTGATTGGTTATCAGTAGTGGGATCCCTGAAAAGTTTATTTGCGATTACATGCAGAGTGGGTGACTGAGAGATCGGCTTTATGAAACGCGCACACTAGTGATCACTGTATGAATAAAGAGCAATTTAACACTTATATTAACATAAATACATCGCTTACTTCACCTTAAAGTTATATTTACTGTATATATAACAACAGACATCTGAGCCCTGACATGGCAGTGGTTTACTTTGTTGTGACCAAAAACAAGGCTTGTTTACCGCACACACTGTTTTCTAACTATTACCCTGTGGTCACCATTGACTTGGCTTTATAATTGGAAATACACATCTTTCTCTTGTTTAACAGAATTATAAGAAAAATAAGGTTCATGAAAAGTGAGCTTTCATACTCATCCAGCCTCTAGGGATCCATAGAGGTACAGTGAAGCTCTTCATTTAGAACAATGCCGAGAGTACAGCACATAAGAATTACATCATAAACAAGTAGAACAAACAAGTCAGTCAATAAAAAAAAAACTTTTAATCCATTTTAATGAAAAAATAAAAGAACAATAGATAAATGAATGTAAGGCCTACTATGTGTTGATTTTTAGGACGTGATGGTGGCAGGGGGCATGGAGAGCATGTCCAACGTACCTTACGTGATGCCCAGAGACACCCCTTCATACGGAGGAGTGAGGATTGAAGACATCATCGTTAAGGATGGACTCACTGATGTCTACAACAAGTTCCACATGGTACAGTACCTGTCAACCTTATGTTTGTTTATCACCTTTTTAGTGATCATATATTTTAACATCACACTCACGTGTGTGTGTGTGTGTGTGTGTGTGTGTGTGTGTGTGTGTGTGTGTGTGTGTGTGTGTGTGTGTGTGTGTGTGTGTGTGTGTGTGTGTGTGTGTGTGTGTGTGTGTGGTGTGTGGTGTGTGTGAGAAAGCATGCATCTGTAATTTCATGAACAGAGCGGTGTTGAAAGAGGACTCTAAATAACACCTTTGTGTCATTCTTCCTTTTACATTACATTTTATTTAGCTGACACTTTTATCCAAAGTGACTTCCATTAAGTGCATTCAACCATGACGGTACAAACTCAGAACAGGGTTTCACATTTGATCTCTTTTCTGTTTTTTTTCCTCTTTTAACAGGGCAACTGTGCAGAGAACACAGCCAAGAACAGCAGCATCAGCCGAGAGGAGCAGGACGCCTACGCCATCAGCTCCTACAGCCGCAGCAAGGCAGCGTACGAGGCCGGCATTCTGGCCAAGGAGATCGTACCGGTTAGCATTCCCCAGAGAGGTACGGCTAACACTAGGGCTAGGGGGGCCAGAGACATGGGGGGCCATTCATTTTCCTTAAGAACAGCATATCTGACGTTGACGTGGTTGGTCTTCTAGGCAAACCTGATGCGGTGGTGTCCGAGGACGAGGAGTGGAGGCGGGTCGACTTCGGCAAAGTTCCCAAACTGAAGGCCGTGTTCCAGAAAGAGAACGGTAATAATTATCATTAAAGGTGCAGTCAGCGATTCTGGAGAAGCCTTGTTGACAAAATCACTTTTTGTAAAAAAAATCTGTGAATATCTCCTCACAATCCCCTAACTGTCCGTACTGTGTGTGCATGCTGAAGAAAAAAATCAAATCCAGTGTATATACACAGCCTAGGCTCTGTAAATGGGCATGTTGCTACGTACGGTGAACCCCCTTTGTTTACGTACGAGTTTACAGAGCCTAGGCTGTGTATTAACACCAGATTTCTTTTAGGCACACACACAGTAGGTACGCTACAGGCAGCGGATCGTGGGGAGATATTCACCGATTTTGACACGACGTCGATTCGACAACAAAGGTTCTCCAAAATCACTAACTCCACCTTTTAAACATTGAAATGTCCATAGTCATTATGGTTGCGTTCCGAATCGCATACTTTCTACTATATAGTATGTAGAAAAAAGATTTAGGATGTCCAGATTCTTGTGGCCAGATTTAGGATGGTTAGAAGTAGGGATGGGCATTTTGAGAAATTTCCTTGCTCGATCATCGCTAGAATTATCGAGCAATTATCGATTAATCATTAACTTTTTCTATAGGTTATATTAAAATTCCCGTTGGTAGAAAATACAAAATGCAGCATGTTTTTATCAATTAAATCTTTATTCCAACAATAATGTATAGGCCAACAATAATACAAGACAGTTAACTTGAAGACCTACCTACAACTGTTTAACAGTTTTAAAATAATAAATACAGGCATTATAGGTTATAGGCCTATGCGGCGCTCGTAAAGGCCGAACAATGCGCCTACAGGCGCTCTTAAAGGTTTGGAAACGCTTCAACAAGACTAAATCTGAATTCCAATTACTATAAGTAGCCTACTATCGGCCAACAATAATCAAACAAGGCAGTACAAGTGGGCATTAAACTGTATAACTGTTTTGAAAAAAAGGAAAAAAAAGGCCGACAGGCTGCAGCCGGCGCTCGGAAAGGCTCGCAACAAAAAGATGAGCCACACATTTAGAAACAATTGCATGAACTTGCCTATCTAAAAGTAATACCTTAGTGAACATATATAAGGCTGAACTTGTTGCTAAAATGTCACAGTTTTGACAAAATGTAACGACTCTAAGAGGCACCAAGCCGAAAGAAAAGCGGAGCGAGAGACAACACACTAAGAAAAAAAAGAGCGACGTACATACGGTGGTGACTGTCCCCACTGTCCATAGCATACAGTACCTCCAGCCTACATATTTTTGTTTAGGAATATAAGCATGTTAACATGCTCGGGGGTCAGACACGAACGCAGCCTTGTAACTGTCAGTCCAGCAGCAGAAAACACCCGCTCTGACGGGACCGAAGTTGCAGGGATGCAGAGGTATTGTCGCGCCAACTTTGACAGCCTGTGGAACCTTCTTCCTTTCACTTTCCACCAGTCGGTAGGGTTGCAATCCAGGGGTGTGGGGGTATCCCTCAGAAAGTTATTAACCTCTGTGTCAATGCCAGTGTCCAGTATAGTGGAGTATTGCTCCCCGAGGAGTAGTGCCATATAGCGGAAGCCTGTGTGGCGGCGGCTCCAGTGTTTGCGCTCCCTTCGTCCGCGTGCCGCCCAGCCTGCTCGATAGCCTCCTGGCCTGTCTCCACTGCTTCTCCCAGTTCAACTAATTTCGCATGAGCACGTCTCCGTTTTTTACATTAGAAATAATAAAACATCGTGCCCTGGTGGTTAGATTTGTTATTTCTTCCACATAGTGATATTCAATTAAATGCTTCAAGACTCACAGTATGCAATACAACGTCCTTTTGATCGATAACAATATAAATTGATCGACACATTTCTTAACGAGCAATTATCGAGCATCGATTAATTATGCCCATCCCTAGTTAGAAGTACCGGAATGTCCTACTTCATGCGGCCAAGATTGTTAGTGTTGAAAACTGCATCCTATTTGGGCGATTCTGACCCACAATCCAGTGCGCACGTGAAGTTACGTCACATCTATGAAGCCTCCATATGAAAACATACGGGGATGCGACGGATATAAAAGCAAGAGGCAAGATCAAGGCGCAATGTTATGATGAAATAAGAGAGTAAAGTATGTCCCAATAATATGCCTACTGCATCCTAACTAGATTATTTTTATTGTCGGATGTAGTATGTAGAATAGAAAAAAGAAAGAAAGAGTATGTGAATTGGAACGCAACCTATGTGGTTTTCAATGCTTGTTCAAAGTACTTTAGTGTTCCAAGATGAAATCCGTTCTGATTGGTTGTTTGCTTTTTAGGCACAGTGACGGCAGCCAATGCCAGCACACTAAACGACGGAGCAGCTGCTCTGGTTTTAATGACAGCAGACGCTGCAAAGAGACTCAACGTCACACCACTGGCCAGGATTGTCTGTAAGAGACACACACACACACACACACACACACAAACGTTTGTCATTGATTTGATCTCTGTAATCACAAATACCTGTTTATCTGTCACACTTGTGTGTGCTTCCTGTTATCACATCATTAAACAGGTTAGGTTTTAAAGCTAGATTGACAGTTTTTCTTAAATTGCAGCACTGATGTTATATTTTTTTTTCCCTAGCTTTTGCTGACGCTGCAGTTGCACCCATTGATTTCCCCATTGCTCCTGCATTCGCTGTACCAAAGGTTAGTATGAGCAAGAAGTTACTAGGGATGGTCCAATCAATACTAACTGGCTTTGATCAGAGTCCTTTTTAAAATCTCTATCTGCAGTTTTTCATCTGAAACTTTATAGTTAGCTAAATGTGTGACACAATGTAGCACAAGCTTTAGCTACCCAATGTGATGCACCTTTAAACCAGCTACTTGATTTAAATTCTGACCGTCCTGATTCAAAAGCTTAGAAGCTTAAATCATTGATAAGACTGGGGTGAATGTGAAAGTAGGAGAATGTGACTTCTCAAACCGGCGGCAAAGAGGCAACACACCTGACATCAGTCAACTTTAATAACAGCCTGCCACCAAATACTTTGAATTGTTTTAGAATTATTTATAATTAGTTATTATCTAATATCACCTGCCTCTGCTGGCATTTCACTTCAAAATGGTAAATTACTTTACAAGATTATTGCCGCTCATTCAACCGATTGGTTTGCAAGCAAGGTGCCACGCAAGGTTCTGGCCTGACCATCTGAAGCAATTTGGGGTTCAGTGTCTCGCAGAAGGACACTTGGACATGTGGAAAGGAAGAAGAAGGGATTGAATTGCCAACCTTTTGATCAGTGGGTGATAGGGGTGTGAACGTTTACAAAAATTTCTAACCGTGTACACGACGGAATTTTTTTCGTGTACACGGTTAACCGTGACGTCATTGTCCTCGTGCGCCCACCGTCTTGTAGCCGCGCGGGCACACACACATACGCGTTCGCCTTACATGTGTTGGCCGTCATTATCGCCCTTCATTCATTTCCTGATAAATATAGCCTATCGCTTTCTACATGTCCACATTTATGAGGGTGAACAAGTGTTATAAAGTTCGGGCTACTTACGCGCGTAATTCACTTCAACCGGGTAACTTTAGTCTTTAGGTTACCTTTCATCACTCGTCCGTTGCTGTTACTCGAGCACGGCGCCTCCCCGTGTGTGTGTGTGTGTTTGCGATTATACACACAGTCACACACACACGCCGAGGGACAGACAGATTGGGCCGACTAGCTTGTATCATCCCCAAGTAGTTTATTAGGATGTAAAATCAATAAATACGTGTCTCCAGAACATATTTAAAAACTTTGAGAAAAAAAAAGAACATTTAAAATGTTTAAGATTTTTTTTTAAACGGTTTTCGTTTATTGATTTTCCCTAAACGGTTATGATTTACTAAACGGTTAAACGTGTACACGTGTACACGTGCACACCCCTAGTGGGTGACCCCATCTTACTATTGAGCCACAGCCAGCTAAGGCTTATTAGTGAGTTCAAACATTTTATTTGGGCCATCCCAGAAAATACATCAGTATCAGGATACTGTGAACCTGGATGTGTTTATGTATTGCTTGTGTATTCTCCTTTTTCAACATTTTAATTAGGTTTGTGTATATTGTGGTAAAACATAAACACACAATAGTAACCAACATCATTTTATATTCAAGGTTTAATTAATGTGAATCTGGTTTGAATTTTCAGTCCATAAAGTTTAACAGTTTTACCAATATCATTAAAGATGTGCTCCATCCTGGGTTTATAGATATACGTTCTGTTGGAACATCCTAACACTTCCTGTGTTTGTGTGTGTGTGTGTCTCAGGCCCTGGCTGCAGCAGGACTGAAGAAGGAGGATATCTCCATGTGGGAGATCAATGAAGCCTTCAGCGTGGTGGTACTGGCTAACATCAAGATGCTGGGCATTGACCCTGCTAAGGTCAACGTCAACGGGGGAGCTGTGTCACTGGGACACCCCATTGGGTAAGCAGCTGAGAGAGGAATGAGAGAACTTCCCTTTTTCTCAGTTAGACAAATAACTGAGAATTCAAACTATATGTTTCTGCACAAAACATCACCATTTTGGACCACAGCACTGTTTGATTTTTCAATTTTTTTTTTATCAACCTTAATTTAACCAGGGATATTCCCATTGAGATTTCAAATATCTTTTACAAAAGACTCCTGGCCAAGAAGGCAGCATAAAAACATTAAAGTTCCACATTTAAAAACAAGATTACATTTTTTTTTAATTAAATAAAATACAAGACAACAAAACACAATAAGTCACAATGTCTGATTACCACTACCGGTACTTTGTTTCTCCTCTCCTGTCAGGATGTCTGGAGCCAGGATTGTGGGTCACATGGTTCACAACCTGGAGGCCGGTCAGTATGGACTGGCAGGCATCTGCAACGGAGGAGGTGGAGCTTCCACTATTATCATCCAGAAGTTGTAGGAAAACTTGATGGGGAAACATTTCTCACTCCAAAAAAACACTTTGTTAATCTGTGTGTTGACATACGTGTTGGCTCCATTGTTACGACTGCTGTAAACTCCCTTTGACTGTGACGAATACATCTTGTTATTTAACTTTAATACCAGTGGCCTTCACTCACATGACATCATTACTCCAGTGTATAAAACACTCCTTTTTCTTTGATGAAACAAGTTTTGCAATAACATAGAATTTAATATTTAAATTTGAAATGGAATGGTTAAATAAATAGTTTTTATGAAACCCCTGTTGTCTCATTGGGCTTCTGTAGAGTTGATGGATGTTGGACTACAATAATTCATGTTTCACAAGGGGTATATTGCTGTAGTTATGCTAGATATATGAAATGTATATATTATAGTAATATAGGATCAGCACTGAAATATACAAGTTGGCCACTAGATGCTACCGTTTTCCTAGTAGTGTTTTAAGTTCACTCTTTCATGTTCCATGGCTGCTAACATAGGATTTAACAAAGCTGCAGTAGAAATTCTATGTCTATTTTTTATTATATGTAAAAATTGGTGGTTATAGGAGATCTTACTAGTGGTGGATATCTATTATTACTGATACTGCTATACAATTGAGTTGACTGAAATGTTCCTGAGAGAATGTAATTTGAATGTATCAGAACCTGGGCACATGAGACAACTGTCCATACATCTGAACAAACACTCACAGTGCAAGGGGAAATCATTTTGATTTGAATGAGTTTATTCTTTCAGGAAATGAAAATACATACAAACCCACATAACAACATGCTCTGCTTGTAGGCAACCCAGTTTTTACAATCAGTCCCCATGATATTGTATGATAATTATTAAGATGAAGAGCGCTTTTTCTAGACACTCAAAGAAACGATGGGGGAGCTAGTGAGACCATTAGTGAACACGTTTACACTTTTTGCTTGACGTCTTCTAAACATGTATTTAGGACCGCTCAGCTATAGGGCTGTCCCGAATGCCATTTTTCAGGCTTTGAGTATTCGTGGGTTTTCCGAGCGAATATTCTGATAAATCGTGAAATCGTTACCTTTGCAAAAAATAAATAAAATTAAATTTAAAAAAACGAATATCCGAATACTAAATTGAGCTCCGAATACTAATTTAACAAACGAATACTCGGATATTCGAATAATTCGGGCCAGCCCTACTCAGCTATACCTCTGGACTTGTGTCATATAATGCTGCGTATGTTTTTGAATAAGCTGTAACTGCTGAGTATAATACATCTTATTTGCAAAAACTACATAATTATTCTGTTTCCTACAACTCATTTGAGATCAGTTAAATGATGTGAATATCTGTTAACATTGTCATAGGAGTTATCCATGTATATAATCTTAATGCTATATAATCAAAGCATACCAATGTCACTCAGTGAGGGACATTATGTACTTGATTCACTTACTGGATAACTTGTCATTCATTCTTCCTTGTTCCTGCCAGTTTATTCGGTCAAACACAGTTACATATTAACACGGTCTGAAAGTCCTTCTGCCGTCAGTGATTTGAAGAGGACTTGCCCACTTGTTATGGAGTTGTTTACTGATTAAACACAGCCCGACGCCGCTCTTAAGGAGGCAGAACAATAGCATGCGGAAAGTAAGAACCCAAGTCTATTATGCCTTTTTCACTTGACTTAGAATGTCTTATTTACCCATAGGAGCCTTGCTGATTGACGACAAACATGCGCTGACCATTGCTCCTCCTCACAAGGCACACACACTTCTATGGTAGCCTACTATCAGGAGGGGCAGTTTTGCTTGCTGAAAACCATTACATCGCATTTATTACTTTAAATAACCTAACATGATCATTATTTTTAAGAATTTATAGATTTAATTTTTGTTTTGTTTCAGTTAGAAATATTATTTGATAAGTTTTATTTTTAAATGTCTAACCTTTTTGAGGGAAAGTCTGTAAGGTTTTGCAATTCTACAGACCTTCCAATGTTCCTGACTGCACACAGGGTTGTGTGGAAGAGGCTGCTTTTGACTGGCGAATGTCACTATTGGGACACAAAGTTACCATAGGCCTTTACAGATAGATGTTAATCACAGAATACAGTTTATCACACTGCTAGATGGAATATCGCTAACACTTTAGAATAAGGGTACATTAATTAACTGTTAGTTAATGCTAAGATAATGCATACTAAACATTAACTCATCATAAACTCACCATTAATAACTGCTTAGGTCATTCTTAATAAGCATAAATTAAGCATTGACTAACTGTTATGCTTAGTTAATGCTTACTAAGCATTAGGCAAGGCAAGGCAATTATTTCTATAGCACAATTCAGACACAAGGCCACTCAAAGTGCTTTACAGGGGCATGATTAAAATACACAACACACATCAGAAAAGCGAATGAATAAAACATTTAAAAGCAAATGAATAACATTTAAATTAAATAAAAATTACAGGTTAAAATGGAAACAGAAATGTCTTCAGACTTTATTTAAAAGAGCCGAGAGTTTGTTCCAGAGATTTGGTGCAT
Organism: Ammodytes dubius; assembly: GCA_026122265.1. NCBI lineage: Eukaryota > Metazoa > Chordata > Actinopteri > Uranoscopiformes > Ammodytidae > Ammodytes > Ammodytes dubius. The sequence goes on along the minus strand of CM047519.1, from coordinate 24,236,102 downwards.
AAACACTAAAAGCTGCTTCTCCTTGTTTAGTCCTAACTCTGGGGACTGTAAGCAGACCTGTCCCAGACGACCTAAGGGCTCTGGACGGCTCATAACGTATCAGCAGATCAATAATATATTTTGGCCCTAGACCATTAGTTAACTAAGCATTGTTAATGCCTTTCCAAAGATGTACTAACCATTATTAACTAAGCATTAACAGTTAGTTAATGCTTAATAAACACTAACCGTTACTTGCATAAACTAAGCATTAATTAATAGTTCATTAATGTACCCTTATTGCAAAGTGTTACCTGAATTTCTAAATTGGATCTTCCATCACACATCAATAGATATACTCTGTTGTATAGATAGATAGTGCTATCCATTAGCAGCAAACATACATAATAAAAAAAATTAAAATAAAAACACACACACACACACACACACACACTCTTTAACACAGTCCTGCGCTAATTGTTTTCTCTCAATTCACCTCATCACCTTATCTCAAAGCCTTCATGACGTTAACAGACTATTATGAAGTATCAGGACATCTCATCGATACCTGCTGTTTGCTCATGTCAAGTGTTGTTTGGAATGGAGGTGTCACACACTGTGGGCTGGCCTGTGCACACAGAGGGAGAAGGTGTGGTCAGGTATGGCTGTTGATTAGCAGGAGGAATGGCTGGGACATAGAGAAGGATACAGGAAGTAGAGGGTCAGACACAATCAGAGCGCTGAAGGGAATTTGAGGGAATATATATATCAAGGTAAGTGGGAAACAAAATGAGAAATGTGGATACATGTTATTTTAGATTTTAGGGGTTAGTCAGCCTAGTGAAGTCACATGGGAGCATGGTTTAAATGTAGAACAGTTTTCAAACCAGCGTATAGCTTTGTTTGTTTGAAGAAGAAAAAAATATAAAGGGGAGAAATGTAATTTTGTGTTAATGTCTTGATATAGTTTTATGTTATTTCTTGTGACCTGACATTCTAATGGAAAGACAGTCAGTCAATTATTGGTTTAAATAATTATTACCTGAACCTGAATGCATGCTGCTGTTGAGTCATATGCTGCGCCACATACAGTACTCATGACCGCTAGTAAATTTACTTAATTAATTTACAAATAAAAACATTTATAACCTTTTCCAGGACTGACAGTCTCCTTCCCCAGGAGTGTTACCACTCTCAGTATGAGTAATGACCAGGTACGTTCAAAAGAATACATTTCTATAGTTCATGTCTTACATTGATTGATTGACAAATACCTTATTGTCCTCATATAGACTACGTGTCTCTTTCCAACAGTTTACTGTTTATTTTATACTTTTTTTAAATCAAATAAAGCCACCTTATACATGTTCTTTATGTTTTCTTTATTCCTTTTGTTATACTTTATTCTAGGAGCAAATCATTTTTTATCATCTAACTATGTTATTGTTCAAATTTACAGCATTGTCCCCATTTTTTTTTTTTAAATATGATCTTTATTGCAATGATTACAAGAGAAAACATGATAAAGATAATGTATATATACATACTACCAACATGCATGCAGTATATTATCATAAAAAAAATGATTTTTTTTGTTATGCTTATGTTTTTACTGTCCCTCCAGGAGAATGTCCCCACCTATGACAACATAGGGTTTCAGAGTGATGAAGGGAGACCCCCTCCATACTCCCCTCAGCATGCTGTGTACCCTGCCCTACCACCACAGAGCCCCAGCTACGTGGCTGTCGATCCCACTACCATCAACACACACCACACTGTGACACCAGGAACACCAGACATCACCAGACAAAAGAAAGGTATGCTAATATTTGATTCAGCTTTAGTCATAGGCTTATGTGCAGTGATGTGTGGTGGGATAAGAAGGTGGGTAAACCATGGTTATTCTGTCATAGCATAGTATCTACTCACAATATTTTTATGTAGACTATTACAGAATAATTAACTTTATTATAATTATTTTTTTACAATACAATACAAATACAATAACAAAAATAACAAAAAACTAAAAGAAACCACATAGTGTGTCTTATTTTAAAGTCATACTACCATAACATTAACGACTGCTAACCCTTTTTAAATAGGAAATTCCTACTTTTATGGCAGCTATCATAGCTAATGGTAATGTGCTGACAATTAAGTGTGCTCTATTTAATTATTTAATTATCATCTTACCATAATGTAACATCTGACCAGGTGGCAATTTTAACAATGTTGCCTTCCCCCAAAAAATATGCATGTCAATTGGCGATTTGATGACTAAAGTGACTTACAACTGGAGGTAGAGATTTTGCATTAAGAGTCTTGGCCCGTTCTGACCAGGAACAAGCCCTGGTTTTAGAGTAAACCAACTTGTGTTATTAATATTCTTATGTTTAACATTCACAGTCTGTTTGTTGTTCTATTGGCCATATCTGCAGTTGACACTATCTGCCAAGCCTGATATTTGCATGTGGGAAAATAATTTAAATCTAACAAAGCGCACACTTTGCATTTTATTTCTTAACATTAAATAATACCATTCTATCATTGACTTCATGTTTGTCTTGTGGTTTTGCCCCGCAGGAAAGACATGTCCCTGGAAGTATATACTGTGTGGATCTCTGTGTGCACTCATTATCCTGGCAGTGACTGGCCTCTTGCTCTGGTACTTCTGTAAGTACATTTGTAGCGTCACAAAAAAAATCTCTTATTTTATTTATTTGATCTGTATGTGCTGTGCACTACTATAAATGTGTGTTGTGTGTGGTGGTGGTGTGTGTGGTGCGTGCGTGGGTGTGTGTGTTGCTTTTCAGTATACTACCAGTGTTTGCTGGGGAAGTCTTGTAGAGCTGGTGGGAAGTGTTTGAGCGCGTCCCAGTGGTGTGACGGCACCACTGACTGTCCCAATGGCGAGGATGAATCTCAGTGCTGTAAGTTAATAAAGTCATCATTTCAAACTCACCCCAAAGCCGTAGCATATACTGAATCTGCCTGTATGGTTGGCTGAATAGTATTGTTCTCTATGGTTCACAGTTCGCCTCCACGGGACCAACTTCATGCTGGAGAGTTACTTTACGGACAGCCAGACGTGGATGCCGGTGTGTGCTGAAAACTGGGACAACAACTATGGGAGAGCCGTGTGTGAGCAGATAGGCTACAAGAGGTGCTGCTGCTTCTTACTACTGTTTATAGTGTTCAGGAGTATGGGAAAAAGAGGGAGCTGTATTCTGTACAGAGTCCATTTGTGATGTCTGGCTATGTTATTAAAAATGGACTTGACTTGACTATTGTTCAAGTTCTCATCTACAGTGTTGTATCACTGCTCAGTTAGTGAGGTCAATGTTTTCTCCTAGCTTTGCTCTGAAACAACGCCACATTTTCTTCTCATTTGTTTTCTTAAAGTAACTCGAGGAACTTTTAAATATATCTGAAACAGTCCAGTTTTTCCTCTGATGAACATAAATTCCACATTACAGCAAACGAGACCATCAGTGCAAAGAATGCAATTTGTATAGTTTTTCCTAATGCCTTTGTCCGGGTCACCCATGAACAACAGCTGGTGTCGTAAAAAACTACGGTTTTGTCCAGGGCCGCTGGATGTGAACAAAAGCTGAAAGTTCCTCGTAGCCACTTTAATTTTGATCGTAAAATGAAACAGTTTGGTAGATTCTGTTGACACTGTATAGCCCTGTGCGCAGTGGCGAAGTGTAGGGAATTCGCCTCTGTGTGCAGGGTCGGAGGTTCGATCCCCCGTCTCCCCGCCACATGTCGAAGGGTCCCTGGCAAGACACTGAACCCGAATTGCTCCCGATAGTTGGCTTAGTTAAGCCTACCCTGCGTGGTAGCTGTGCTATCGGTGTATGAATGTGTGTGTGACTGGGTGAATGTGTACAATACAATGTAAAGCGCTTTTGGTCTGTGAACAACGAGATAAAGCGCTATATAAGTACATTTACCTTTAAATAATGCTAATATGGACAGGCTGTTGTTTTGTAAATGACTAAAACATTTGGAAATTTAAAAAAACAGAGAAAGTTTTAGGGGCACAAGATATACAGCTCTGGAAAAATGAAGAGACCACTCCAAATGTTCAGTGTCTCTCATTTTACTATGTATAGGCATATGTTTGAGTAGAATGAAAATGTTGGTTTTATAATATAAACTGCTGACAACATTTCTACCAAATTCTCATAGATTTTTTGTCATTAAGAGCATTTCCAATAAGTTATGTAGAGGTGAAGATTTAAGAAAAAATCCAGAGCTGTATGTATGGCTCATAAAAGAAAAAAAGTGAAAAACTATAGGCTATATATTTTTTTAACTTCAAATTTGGATATAACTTTTTTCACATGTTGTTCCTTGTGTCCGTCCCACAGACAGGATTACATGTCCTTCACCGAGACCAGTGCAGGGTCTATGGCCTCCAAGGGATACATGAAGCTGAAGCCCGGGAGTGACCATGGATCACGTATACAGTCCCAGCTGGCCTACAGGTCTTTACAACCCACCTATCACTGGACAATACCTTTATCAACAGTAGTTTACAGCAGGGATTCTATTCCCACTGGGAGCAGAATCAGTCTTTACTTTCATACTGTGTGATTTAGACCTCCTAAATAAATGTTGACAATCTCGTTTTTGGATTTGCTTTCTTCGCAGCCAAAGTTGCTCAACCAGAGCCGTCAGACTCCATTGTATAGGTAAGCTTCTAATTCTACTGGGGCACATGTACACCACTGAAATATGAGAATCGGATTGAATAAATTGATATATGGGAAATAGACAGGGAATCTTAATTTGTAATTTATAAGCAGTAAGCAAATATATAAGAGAATAGAATCTTACCTTCACCTGATTTCAAGTTCTTTTCTTGAAAGAACAGACTAATTAAAAAATGCTATGGACTCTTTTTCCTCCATGCTCAGGTTGCGGCCAGAGTTCAGCAGCCCCCAGCAGCCGTATTGTGGGTGGTACAGAGGCTGTTAATGGGGCCTGGCCCTGGCAGGTCAGTCTCCAGATTAATGGACAACACGTCTGTGGAGGCTCCATCATCAGCCCTCAATGGATCGTATCGGCTGCACACTGCTTCCAAAAGTGAGCACCTAGCCTTCACGTCATTAAAGGTGTGGTGAGTGATTCTGGAGAATGCTTGTAGACAAAATAAATTCTTATCAAAATCTCCTCATGATCCGCTACCTGTCCGGTACGGTGTTAATACACAGCATACGCTCTGGAAATTGGTATGTAAAACAACGGGTATGTAAGCAAAGGAACAGCAACATACCCGTTTACAGAGCCTACGCTGTGTATTAACGGTGGATTTTTTTTCAGCACACAGTACGGACAGGCAGCAGATCATGAGGAGATATTCAATGATTATCACAACAAGGGATTTTGACAACAAGTATTCTCCAAAATCGCTGACTCCACCTTCAATGGCCCTTCATGCCATTTGCTTTGTCTGTTCATATTTGTGTGTTTTTTTTTACTGTCTTTTGAAATGATTGAATATCTTGCATAATGGCAGGTACTCCAGTCCTCGATTGTGGAAGGTAAACTCTGGTGACGTGAGCTTGTCCCGGATGGGTTTTGGCAAAAGGGTTGAGAAAATCATCAACCATGAAAACTATGACGCAGAAACAAATGACCAAGACATCGCTCTCCTAAAGCTCAGTTCTCCTCTGACATTTACAAGTAAGCACTCTACAGTGAAAGTCCTACTTTAATTGAGTGAATGAGGAAGTGAACGTGTGTATTTCTGCATTAAAAATGACAATATGTCAATGTCTCAGGTACAGTGAAGCCAGTGTGTCTCCCCAACGTTGGTGTGGACCTGTCTGCTGAACGTCAAGCCTGGATTACTGGATGGGGAGCTTTGCGTTCGTCTGGTAAGACAAACTCTAAGTGTATGTCTAAGACTATGTGTTGGCTGAGAACACTGCAGGTTAAAAAGTTATGTGAACACTTTTCAATGCTTCTCTGTAGATTATTTGTCCAAATGTGTCAGGGGGTCGCCTGCTTTTTAAGGCTTAAAGTACAAGTAAAGGAGCTGAGCTTTAAATGCTTAACTGAGCTAACTGTGGGTCTACAATCATTCTTCTTTTTTGTTTTACTCAGGACCCAGCCCGGATATAATGAATCAGGCCCAAGTGACCATATACAGCAGAGAGACCTGCAACAGGCCGCAGGTGTTACATGGACAAATCACAGAGTCTATGATCTGTGCTGGTAAACTGGAGGGAGGAGTAGATACATGCCAGGTTAGTCCGAGTCTGATCTCTGCTATTCACGCATGCACGCACGCACACACACACACACACACACACACACACACACACACACACACACACACACACACACACACACACACACACACACACACACACAGCAGAGCCGGCCCGAGGCATAAGCGAACTAAGAGGTCGCTTAGGGCCCCCGACCGCCAGGGGGGCCCCCTCAAAAAAAAAAAAGTTTGTGTGTTTGATATTAACATCATATCATGCAAATGTGAGTTATCATACACGAAAAGGAATAAAATGTTTTGGTCTAGATAATTAATAGCCTAAAAGTGTAATCAGTTCATCTGGGAGGTAATCCGAAATTATCTGATCATGTCACGTTCACATCCATGAACAGTGTGTATTGAGTTTATTCAAAAACAATTGGAAATGGGGCTGCCCTCAGTTGCCCATGCACTGTGTATAGTGTATAGCCTATTTCAGCCTCTTCTGTGAAAAAAAGATACAGTAGCTGGACAACAGAGTTCTTCTGCTTCGTTCCTCTCACTGCATTTAAATGCATTCATTATATTATAGAGAAATATGTCCTGTAAAAGAAAAAAAGCTCCAAGCCCAACCCAGAGGACCCTCCATAATATTTTATTTTATATTAATATTTTTATGGAAAATCCATGTGTCCTTCTTCAATAGCTTCTAATTCATCTGACCCAGTGTCTCCAAATTATTTGTTCACACAAAATATCTCAGATTAAGCTTCTTAATTTTCCTCTCAAAATGCACCAGATTCATGCATTTCACTTTAAAAAGGTTAAAAAAATCTCCCGGGGGGCCATACCCCCGAACCCCCCTAGGAGGGTCTGAATCTCGGCTGTCTAATATTTTCACAATAGCCCTAGCATAAACCTAATTCTAACAAAACCAAGTCTTAACCCTCAAACAGACCTTTGAAGAAGTGAGGACCAGGCAAAATGTCCTCACTTTCCAAAAAGGTCCCACTCTTTGAAAGATAAAACTGGGTCCTCACATAGATGCCTGTACAACACACACACACAGACACACACACACACACACACACACACACACACACACACACACACACACACACACACACACACACACACACACACACACACACACACACACACACACACACACACACACACACACACACACACACACACACACACACACACACACACACACACACACACACACACACACACACACACACACAAAACCAATATACTGTATTTTCTCCTGTCTGCTGCAGGGTGACAGTGGAGGGCCCCTGGTGGTTAAGCAGGGGTCTGTATGGTGGCTGGCAGGGGACACCAGTTGGGGGATTGGATGTGCTTGGATTAACAGGCCAGGAGTCTACGGCAATATGACCCACTTTATTGACTGGATACATCTGCAAATGCAGGTACAGTATGCCAAAGCAAACGATATGTAGCTCTCTGTATACTGTACAAAAATTTAAAAAAAATGTTTTAGAAATCCCTAAGTACATTTTTATTTGCACTTTCTAGGGTTAGTTTAGTTAGTTCTCAATAGGTTTATGTTACTTGATAGATAGATAGATAGATAGATAGATAGATAGATAGATAGATAGATAGAATAGATAGATAGATAGATAGATAGATAGATAGATAGTATAGATAGATAGATAGATAGATAGATAGATAGATAGATAGATAGATAGATAGATAGATAAGATAGATAGATAATAGATAGATAGATAGATAGATAGATAGATAGATAGATAGATAGATAGATAGATAGATAGATAGATAGATAGATAGATAGATAGATAGATAGATAGATAGATAGATAGATAGATAGATAGATAGATGTTCCCTGATGTATGCAAGATGAGAACAGGGTTAGAGGTTAGAGCAGTTGACCCTGTCTGAAACTATAGCGGCTTAGCATGAGTAACATAGCAGTGTTTGAAGTGAGTCATTCCACCCTACAACAGGTACATTCATTTAATTCTATTCTTTTTATTCCCCACAGAACGATTGATGGGTGAGCCCTCAGTGAACATGACGACAGACTTATCTCATTCACCAGCGGCGGTGCCTACTTTATCAAACACTTTGCACTTTAAATCTCAAGCTCAGAGGAAACTTGTTGATCGGAAGGATTTTAGTAAAGAAAGAAAGAAAAAATTATACGAACAAATGTGATGTCTCATTTACATTATTTTTATAATTATTATTTTCATCATTTCATAATTTGTGTATGCTGTATCCATCTACCATTACAGATTACATGTTTGTATTTTGAAAAACATCAAGATATTTATATTTGTTTGTAATAAAACAAATTTTGCATGAGGAGGTGTCAATGTGTGACATTGTGTGGCCATATGTCCAGATGAGATAAGGATATCTTTATTATTACCAATGTATTAATGTGGCCATTCCTAGTACAGCCAGCAGTAAAAAGACAACCATGCATGAGAGACAACAAAATGGAGAACAAAATACACCAAATTAAAACAAGTTAACTCTTACTTAGTGATATTTAAAGAGAACAATAGCAGTAGAGACAAAGGAGTATTCAAATCTATTAGTCCAGAGGGAAGCAACATGAAATCCAGCCTGTAGTCTGTTCATGTTTTTAAGGCTAATGAATGAATGAATACCGGACTCAAAGTTCCATATAAAAGACAATACAAATACAAGTCAACACAGATTAAAATACATACAAGCAACGATTCCAATGTTCCACAACCCAGAGGAGAACCTTGTATCACTCTGTTTAGTGTCAGTGAGTGCAATTATTACTTTGTTTTTTGACTCTAGGAGTCGACATATAAATGTATACATTAAATTCCTCAACACAGCATGAAAGGTGGGGACATTACTAGTCACAACCAAAGAGCTAGCACTAGTCCACCTTGGAAGCTTAAGGAGGATCCTAAAGGCATCATTATACTCTACCTGCAGCTTCCTCAGTTTAGCTGTCCTATATACTAAGAGCCCGAATTCTCTGGTCATATCTCGGGCGAGTTTTGCCGTACAGCAAGACTCTATCCCCAGCGTGGCCCGTCTTAATCTGTGGAGGGAAAGGAACTGACTGTGTTGTGTTGGTTTCTCCCTGATTCTTGCACTTTGCACTATAGTGCCCAGGCCTGCGTACATGTTGGGATGTTTTGCGTCCGTCACTGTTTTGTACTGTTATGTGTTGTTGCCTCTCCTCGCTGTAAACCAATTTGCCCTCTTGGGACACAAATAAAAATCTTGAATCTTGAATCTATATTTACACCAGAGGTGAGCTGTGTAAAATGGGGTACAGTAGGCTCTGAAGAGACTAAGTTTCACATCATCTGTGCACATATGAAATTTGCGTGCCAACATATTGGCCTGTGCATAAAGTTACAGTACTGGCGCTGGACATCATCATCATCACATTGATCATCAGTGATGATGTGACCTAAATACTGTACCTTCCTAACCACCTCTAGAGTACGGTCTGACAGTGAGAATGAAGGAAACGTTTGCTTTTTGTTTTAACAATCATAATAACACTCTTCTTTGGATTGAACTTAATGTCATATTGGATGCCGTAGCTAGAGCACACTTGAAGCAGTTGCTGTAGACTACCCGGCACTATATGGAGACATGATGACCAAATCATCAGCTAAATGAGGTGGTTGATAATACTCTCTCCCACCACACAACCAGTCTTACACTCTTAAGTTTCTTAGAGAGGTCATCCATATAAACATTAAATAACATAGGAGACAGAATTCCTCCTTGCCGCACACCATTGCTTACACAAAAAGGAGCAGATAAAACATTGTCCCATTTAACGCAAAAAGTTTGATGGGCATACCAAAACACTAAAATTCTTACTAAAAATGTAGTGACTAATGAAACTGTACCAGCAGATAAGGGAGACGTTTTTTGTTTGGTTTATTAATTTAGTTGACCATGTACAAAATTAACATTGATTTTAAAGAGAAAATATGATATAGTGAAAGATATATTGTACCAGATTATAGCAGTTTATGCGTCCATGTGCAGATCAACACACAAAACAACACATACTGTACAATACAATCAAAAATATAAATGCACATCATATCACCACTTACAAACGCTTCACATAAAATTACCATTTGCCATTTCAGGATTAAAATCATTAGAATTAAAACTAAATCAATACAAATTTAAATATGTGGTATGTTTAAAAAGTGGGTCATAAGAGTGGGTAAAAACAGTGTTAAGTGTTGTCCAGGATGCAGTGTCAGGGTACGGTATACGGATGAGCACATATTGGATAGAACAGGACATAAAACATTTTCATAAAAGCACTGTCCACTTAAAGACTTACAGAGCTTCCGGTATAAATGATTAGCTGGGTGTGCTTTCCTGCACACAGCATTTGAGAGCTCAAAGGTCAGTTTATAATCAATAAAAGTGCTAATGTATTTACACTGGGATACAATCTCAACAGCCTGGTTGTCAATGTAAAACAAAAGGGTCAGAGGACACATGTAGATAACCCTGGCAGCCATAACAGTCAGGGGTCTACTTAACGATACTAAGACACATATCAATCTCCTACCACTCCTTTTCGAACATGTACAATTATCAAGTGTTTGTCATTACTTGCACACATCTAATTATGACTTCTATTTTGTTTAAGGCAAGGCAAGTTTATTTATATAGCACAATTCAGACACAAGGCTACTCAAAGTGCTTTACAGGGGCAAGACTGAAATACATAATACACATTAGAAAAGCGAATGAATAGAAATAAAACATTTAAAAGCTAATGAATAGAAATAGAACATTTCAATGAAATAAAAATTGCAGGTTAAAATGGTGCAACATCATTATTTTCTGTATGATAATTTCTGTGTTGTTTTACATGTTTGAAATACATTTTCCATCAAATCAAAATCTCCATTACAAAATGGGTTAAACCACTTTAACTGTGGGCAACCATTTTCTTCTAACTGTTGACACACAGTTCCTAGTCTCAATGTGATTCACTTCCTGAGTACTTTTTTACTGCTTAATGAGGGTAGCGTGCCTATTCCAAACAATTAGCGGTGATTTGAAATAGTCTTTTACTGCCACAATATCAGTAACTGTGTCACTGATAGTAAACAGTTACGCATGCATGACTCTGTGCTGTCATTGTTAACATGTCAAATTCAAAGGAGTTGGTTTCCCGATAAAAAAGGCGTTTCCTCAAACTATTCCCAAACTAGTGTATTTCCTCAATCTGTTTAATGGAGGTGAGGTGAGGGGAGGCATATACTGTAAACATCTCACAGTAATACACAGTGGGAAGATGGCAATGGTTTGGTTTGTTAGGTACAAAGTCTTTATAACATCCATTTAACATTGGTTTGACCTGCATTTCTCTGCTATGATCCAAGGTTTCCTTATTGATCATAATCATCCAATGAATCCTGTTATTGAGTCATGTTTTACCAGACGCATAAAGCACCTGCCTAGAAATGATGTCACAAAGGGTATCAAAGTTCACTGAGACAGAATAACAAACACGAGATCCACCCTTTTTAGTTTGGCTCTCCTTTAAATCTTATTTTCTTGACCTTTTACTTGTTTGACAATCTTTTTAAATTGTATTTATTTAACTGTATTTACTTATTTTTTCATTATTAACTATTATTTATTTTGCTATTCTCTCAGTATTAGTCTATCTTGTTCTTCTCAATTCCTTTTATTTGTATATGGATGGATGACATATAAGCCCCCAAAAAAGGTTAAAAATAAATATTCAAATATTTGACATGAGAATTATTGAGTTTAGTTGTACTGATTCTTACATTTTTTTTAAATGTGGTCTTTTATATTTTTTCAATTGAAATATCTATTTATTCACCAATTTTTTTGAGTCTGTGCTTAAAATTGTCACAAGGTGTGACATGAAAGTTTTTGTATTTAAATTATAATGGGATATACTTTTCTTAAGTATACTGGTTTTATCACAATTCCCCATCTTATCTTTATTGAGATTCAGCATTTCCTTGTACAAAAACATTACATTACATTTTGCATTATTTTTCTTAATCATCGCCCAATGTAAGACATTTGTCATCAATTTGTTGGCATATTTTAGATTAATTCCAATATATCCTGTAATAAATCTAACAAAACTACTTGTCAGTATGGCTTATAGTATTTTCCATGTGTTCCAGTGAGATTTTATAATTAATCACTTAATAAATAAATTATAAAGCCTTTTTATCTTCATAATTTCTCAATGTCACACCAAATGATATAGTCACACCAAATGATTAGTCCCATCATTGGATGAACCACGCCACATTTCAATAGATTTTCTATTAATATTTTGACACCACTCTAGTAGGTAGGTATTGGGGTTGAGTGAGTATCCAGTACTCAGAAGAACAACAGTAGTAATATACAAGTAGTCGCCTTTTTTCATGTGATTATGGACCAAAAAAGTTTAAAAATAAGAAAAAACATACATTTAAATGAGTTGTAAGCTATTACATACAAGAATAAAGTGTTAACTCAGAAGATTTGCATTTATTTTTCTTAGTTTTATTCAAGTTTAAAATGTGTGAAATGTGGTTGGGACAGTCACACCATATGAGCTTTTTCTAGTTAGGTTGAAAACTGTGAAAATGTGAGTGATGTATAACATTAATGTTCAGTGTGTCTACGTAAAGCAACATGGTCTGAACCACATAAGAATTTCTTTTGACAAATAATATTTTTTCAAATATGTGTTTGACGCTTGGACACAGAAAACGCCACGTCACGTCATCCACCCACATCTATTTTACCCTGAACTTTATTTATTTGACCCGTTTTTATTTTTACCTGCCATCAGCTACAAAGATGTTTGTGTGTGTGTGTGTGTGTGTGTGTGTGTGTGTGTGTGTGTGTGTGTGTGTGTGTGTGTGTGTGTGTGTGTGTGTGTGTGTGTGTGTGTGTGTGTGTGTGTGTATGCGTGTGTGTGTGTGTGTGTGTGTGTGTGTGTGTGTGTGTGTGTGTGTGTGTGTGTGTGTGTGAGTGTGTGTGTGTGTAGGTGTGAGTGTGGGGGTGGTGTGTGTGTGTGTGTGTGTGTGTGTGGGGGGGGGGGCATTACATTTGGGGAAAGATGTTGTTGCCAGTCTCCCAATTAAAACACTTTAGACTAAACACTTAGAATAAAGAGAGAATTACAGGTGTATCTTAGCATTTAACTTTTTTTTCTCTGCCAGAAGTATTGCTTGTATGTAAATGTGTTTAGTTTTAAAACGTTTTATTTTGAAAGGTTTAATCATATGGTGGACCATAGACCTTTATTATGTCTATGGTGTGACGGTTAAACCTTTCAAAATAAAACAAAATCATATGGTGTGACGCTAATCATAGTGTGACCACCATAGTGTATCCATGAGTGTGACAGGCTTTCCTGTTACACAATATGGCCACAGGAGGGCGCCTGCACTCACGCTCTCAATGACCCATTCCACCAAATGGGTGACATTTTTTCCAAATTAAACTTCAGATTTTTATTTTTTCAAAGCTGAATCTCATAACACATTCAAAACATATGTTGGTCAATCTCAGGAAATTGTATTGGATTTTTAACTAGGTTTATGATATAGGCCTATATATAAATGTATTAATGAGTTTTTTAACTTATAGTTGGCATAAACATGCAAATATAGATACATAGGGTCCATTCTAGTAGCATGAGTACACTCATCACATTCTGGTGATTTATTAAAAAGTATTATTTTAAAAATAAACAAATTAAATTACAGTAAATAAATAATTTCGGTAACAGGACTTAACGTTAAGATGTACCCCGTCAACTATTGTTACAATATCATCCAATATAGTGAAAATAAAAGGGGGAACCTACTTTTGGTCTTCCCATGACCTATCAGAAGAGCTACAGTGCTCATATTCCAGTTTAGCAAGGGCTTTTTGTAATGTTGCAAGGATTTTAGAGCGTTAAATGTGTTAGGGTAACAGGACTGAGTGTAAACCTGGGGACACGACTAAAATGTGTATTTTAACTAAAATATTATGGATACTGATGATAACATTTGCATTGAAGCATATATTGAACATAGAATCACACAGCAGTGCAAAAATATTAAGATTTCTGAAGGATTTTTTTCATTATAATTCATACTAAAGGGTTGTGTTAGAGAGTGGGGACAGGTTAAAAATGCAATTCTTCAGTGTAAACTGTAGTTTTTATCAGTGTTATAAAATACATATTTTAAATTCACATTCAGGTCAATGTGGAATAGACATTGCTTAATACATTAATGTATGTTATAATTAATTTTCATGCAAATGTATAGGCTACCTTTGAAGGCTTGGGGACAGAAATGTCACCCATTTGGCGGAATGGCCCTGGTGTGACCAGTGAAAATATCTAAGCCCACTCCACAGATATTTTCTCGCGATCTGGAGCCTTGTTTGATTGTTTTTCGTTTCGCAACAACTCGTCTGAGTTAAGTGCAGTAAACATGAATGGTCTCAATCCAGAGACATCCTTATACATATCCTAGTGCATCCTTATTCACAAAGTTTGGTGAGACAGACGGATAAGCATTGAGACTCGTTCACAATTTTGTTCCCACTCTGAAAGATTTATTAAATCATGTTTAATTGATGCAGCATGCCACAGAAAGAAACACTGCATACACAAAATGTTGTCTATTGATTATGTATCAGATAATGTACTGTATATGCAAACTACAGAAAAAGCCCGCTTAAGCTACTCAGGATCAGTTAGTGGAGTGGACCATTGCTATTATAGTGTGCTCATAGGTGTGTGCACGTGTCGGTTTGTGTGTGTGTCTTTGGTGCTTTAGTTGCAATCCATCCATTCATTGTTTATCAGAGTGCGAAGAACTCTCCTCCGTTGGTAATCGTACTCTTTCTGTCCAGCCCCCTGGGTAAAGTACAGGTGTCCTGAAAAGAGAGATGCATTCATTGGCATCACCCCATTCATTCAAACTCAGCCTGTACATCAAAATGCCTTAAAACACATGTTGTAAATATTTTTCATCACATTTCCCATTTCAATTGACCTTATTTACTTTTTAAATTCTATTCTATTTTATATATACCGTTTTATTTTGTACCCTTGCACTATTTAGTATTTAGAATGTATTTACTGTAAATTTATTTATTTATTTTATTTATTATTCTTCCGGACAATTACACATAATACATCATTTTCTCATTGCATATTCATACATATTACTTTGTGTTATCGTCCGAAGGGAAGCAGGAGAAGCCAAAGGCTTATCGGGTCCCGCCCCCACTGCCATAAGATTCAGATACAGATTCACAGCTACTACAGTTAGAAAATGTTTTTTTTCTTTTTTTTTAAGAAGATTCATTCTAATACACAGATAATTTTAGGTCTCTATTTTCCTCTCTGCCTGTGACAATGCAGATAGTGATATGGCCTTGTCCATTTCTTCTCTAGTAGCCTAAACACAAAACAGTCAGTGTGTCTGCTGACCTCGGCTACAGTCCCATAACATGCAGTGTATTTACAAATTCTTCAGTCAGAGAAAGTCTTCCATTTTTGAATCGGGTGTTCTGAACACACATCTGATAATTAACATTTATCTTTCATTTGAATTTCAATAGTCACACATTCCATAAGGTTATCAAAAGCAGAGCACATTGTATTTACGATGTCAAACCTTATATTTTGACACAAACCAGTTTAAATCCCTTTAGTTCAAAGTCCATGCTATTGCCTTCTTTAATCCAAAAAGTCCATACTTTTGCCTTCTTTAATCCTCGTCCCTCCGGAATTGATCCAAATCCTCCTCCGTTTTGATTTGCACAATTTTGGCTTCCTCTGGTGTAGCTCCATTCATTTTGATGAAGATTCTTCCATCTCTTGTCCAAGTTTGTTGGACCTGTCCACACTTTTTTAACCCTCTCGCTTGATAGGCCAGATAAGCCTTTCTCTTGGTTAAATTTTCACTCATTCCAATTTGTTCACCTTTAAGCTTCTTGCCTTGACTGAGCAGATTTATCTTATGCTTTCTACTCACAAATTTCAGAATGACAGCACGCTTTTTGGCGAATTTCCCCTTCGGGAGAAGAAAACAGGACTCCACGTTCTCTAGATCCAGATTAATGGCTTTGCTTCTCAGAAACATTGCCACTTGTTTTTCCACCGTTACATTCCCTGTATCGCCCTCTTCTTCTCCATTCCCGGCAGCTGCATACGACCATGGTTTAATATCCATACCAGTCAGGATCACATCTCTGTTTTTTGCTTGTTGTTCTTGTTCATCAATTTTATCTCCAAGCTCTTTCAAGAGCTGATCTTTCTTCACATTGACGGCTTGAAGTTCCTTCAATTCGATCATCAGTGGCTTCAGACCAGCAGCAACTTTCTCTTTGATTTTTACATCAAAACGCCCAATCAATTTGTCCATAATCCCAGCCAGCTCAGCCTTCCGCAGTGCTCGCTCATTCTCCCTCTCACTTTTTATTTCTCTCTTCAAATCTGCCAACATTCCTTTCTTCAAGTCTGCCAACTGTTTTTTCATTTATTCCGCAAAAACTTTGTCTTCCTCGATTCCCTTATCAGTGGTTTTTCCTTTTTTGGACATCCCCAGAGATTTTCAGAGATTTTTAATGCTGTGAATCTGAGTTCTCCGCTGCTCTCAATAAATATATATATTGTCTATCTTTACCTTATTCTACTTTATTTTATTGTTTATTTTATTGTTCCTATTGTACCGAGGGTCGTAAATAAACATACTTTCGATTAGTATGTACTGTATGTCTTGCCTGTATCAGAATTGACAATAAAGTTTGACTTGACTTGAAAACATATCATGCTACTGTCGATGGACAGACGCGTAACTGTTACCCACCTCTGTTGTCAAAAGCAGCATCCACTCTGAAGCCGACACCGGGGAACTCTCTGTGGATGAACTTGGGATAGCCAGGGTCCATTCTGTCCCTCCTTTCGTCGTAGCTAGAGTAACATGGGGAGCAGGTGTCAGTCTAAACAGTGGTACCTGCCTACATCTGGATCAGCCTTCATGTTAATGTATGGAGTGTGGACATTACTCACCTCCAGTATTTGTTCCCTACGAAGAGGAGGACTCTACCGGTGAAGGACACATAGACAGCAGCATCTACCTTGGTGACGGATGAAGGGAAGCCAAAGTCGCTCAGAGGTTTGGGATAACCAGGAAGGACACTTTTTCCTCTCAGTTCCCAGTAATGATTCCCTGCCATGTGAAGGGTTAGCGGTATGTTACTAACTGGTCCTTGCATTGTCATTTGATGAAGAAAAATAATTTAAAAAAGTGATTGTGTGACTACTAACTAAAGTAACATATACCTTCAAAGAAGACAACAGTATTGCGTCGCTTGTACTCATAAGCAGCATCAACTTTGTTGATTCCTGGCCAGAGAGATTGAATTTTCCTGGTAGTGATGCCTGCCCAGTTGCTCCTCTTCCAGAAATTTCTTTCAAAGGAACAAAAAAAAGTCCATCATAAGCTGACAGTGGTCACATACTGAGAGAAATAAACTTGTATGGAGTAGCGGGATTTTCTGGAACTCAAATGGTTCAATTAAAGACATAGCACATACATGTCTTACCCGTCTTTGAAGAAGTAAAGGTTGCCCTGAATGGAGGTTGCAGCATCAAAAATCAGGTTCCTGCCGCACCGGTCTGGGTGAGGTTCTGATGTGGGTTCAGGATCTGATTCAGGTCTAGGTTGTGGTTTTATAGGCGGTGGATTTGGATCAGGACCAGTTGAGGATGCTCTGACTCCTTTTAGAGTGAAAAGGATAAGAAATGGCATAGGAACATATATGTGAGTCTTGGTAGGAGAGCTTGTCAGTGCTTGCATGAAAACTCATCAGTTTCTTGCAAAATTCCTTGTGTGAATTAGTTGAGCTCATACCATACAGAGCTTGTACTCCCTGTCTGTCATCCGCTGTTAGCTTGTAGCCCTCTGTGCTCACGTATTGGTAGGTGGGATACATCAGGGCCGTCTTGACCTTAGAGTGGGCCAATCCCAGTGCATGGCCCAACTCATGGGCTGCCACCAAGAACAAGTTGGATCCTGCAGAAACATACTGATAAAAGTTAATGCGGGTTACGTAGGTGGAACATTATGTCACCTCAATAACATTGTTTCCCAAGCACCTGCTGAGGTTAGAGTCCATCTTTCATCTTCATCAAAATGCGTGTCACCTCCTATACCTTCCCCGGGGGAGAATGCATGGGCCAAGACCCCGTTCATCCCATCGAATGGAGCAAAATCGCCATGGCCTATTGCAGAGAGGAAAGGAGCAAACTTGACACTATATTGAACATATTCTCAAAGCCCCTGTTAACCTATATCCACAAATTCCTTCTAGCTATGTCAGTTGGGGAGTCAGTTGCATGATAGTAAGTATCTGAAAAAAGTTAGGCATATTAATCAATCCAACTAAATATATTCTATTTTGGACCAATCATGGTAGGTCTCTGCCAGAACGTTTTATAAAAACAATGACTATTGCCATGGAGATTATTTAATATGGCCACGCCCACAAAGTCCTGTCAAACGGTGTAGTCATAAATATTATAAAACTAAGATTTTTAAATGTCTACTCTATCTGTCTAAAATATTTATGAGCATTTATTTTCAATCAGATTTTTATATAAGCTTATTGAGACATCCAACTTTGATTTCATACATGAATCTTTTACTATTTTAGACCACAGTTCCAAAAGGAAGGCATGTCATTACCTTGAGCCTTGAACTTAATCATAATGTCAGCAGTGCCAAAGTATATCTGCCTGAAATCCAGAGGAATGACGTCGCTGTAGATTTTCAGAGCTTTGGTTATGGTGGCATCCACATCACTTCGAATCAATTGCGGCGTGTAGTCAGTTATCCTACGGAGGTGTGAGAGTGAAAATGGTTTGACAAAAGGTCTGTACTGTGCTTGATGTTTTGGATGGTCAGCTTGCAGAGCTTTGTGGCTCCTTGTTCTAACATGGACATTGCGAGTGTATTACCTGTATGTGACCACAGCCTTGTCCCACTTTGGCGCGTCGTCAAAGTGGCTATAGCTGGACACATCTGTGAATCCACAGCGGGGCTGAGACATCACCTCCACAGTGTTAGAATCCAACCGCCCTGTCACCTCCAGACCAAAGTACTCCTGCATTGACCTCAGAGTGTCTTCAAATGAATCCAGAGAGCTGCGCCACAGACTGTTGGGGGCACTGACACCCACATCGGAGAAAAACTGAGACAGGTAGTCCTGGACAGAGAAAAACAGGAATCAAGCATTCTCATATACAGTTCAGATACAACTGCTGCTGCATAAATGATGTATTGTATTTGACTGATGAGAAACTAAGCAATTTTAATTTAAATATTGAGTTTAAAAAAAACACAATTGTAATTCATTTTAATCCATAAAATCTTCATGACATGTTTATTTGTGTATTATTTTATGTAACATCCCCACTGCTTACTGTTCACTCCGCTACAGCTGTATCAGAGATATATTACAGCAAGAAAGTGATAATGCTAAAACGGCCGAAAGCCTCCAATGTCTCACGAGGTAACCAACTCTGTTTACATGTTCCTTCTGTTGTGTGGTAAACTACTGGCACTGTGCCGAGCAAGGAACCAGACATCGGTTGCGATGCATTGTCTGGTGGGAGAAGACCAACTACCCATACTTCTTTGTTATAACAATGTGTGTATGAGAAGCTGAGAATTCTGGGACCTGTAGTGTATTAGAGAGTGCATCTTCTTAGCTCCAGGGACCAAGGGCGTTACCCAATCAACCCTGAAATCTCAAGGATTATTCTCTAACTTGATGTCCACTCTCTCTTTCATAATATAATTTTTCTAACGTACTTTCTAAATTGCTGGTACTTACTATCACACATCTTTAGTTGACTTTAAAGATATCACACCTTCTAATATATCTCCAGCAGCATATCAGAAAATACACTCCTGCCATGCACTGACATCTGTAGTTGTCTGTACGGCAGGCGTACCCTCCATAAATTGGTTTTTCATGTTTAGAGGCAATCAATTATGCATGTTGTGTACAGTTATTATTGAGGTATTTTCCTCTATGTGCAAGACCATGGAACATATCTTTAAACATCAACTTTGAATAGTTCAAACCAATTTGCAAAGCTGTAAAGCTGACTTTAGATGCCTATATAGACTATAGTAAGAAATGAATACTGCTCTTCCCTCCAGTATATCGGCAGTTTTGAACAGTACCAAACAAACAGTAGGCCGACAATATATATTTTTTTTACATGTTCATCCCCTTATGTTTACCTGTGCTTTAGAGAGCTCTTCTTGGCTTGGTGAAGCGGTGGGCACAGCTCTGCAGTGTGCTACAATCACAACCACCATCATAGTTTTAACAGCCAGTGCACCCTCCATGATTCCCCTTTAAGTTGGTGTGCTGCAGAGAAAAACGGAAAAACTCCAGATGCTTTTATTCTTCCTCTCAGGCTGCTGCTCAGATGTGGAGTTTGGAATGCACTGGTTGGTTACACCCTGAAACAGTGGATTTCAGTGTTTTGGTTGCGGAGGTAAAGAGTAGGAGAAAAAGATGCATGATAGGGCAATACAACATTCCTGCAAGTGTCTGAACAGGCCCATTAAGAACAACAGGAGAGAGATGAAGGTAGTGATGAGAGAGGGAGTTTGGGGGGAGCCCAGGCCTGCGTCAACATGATGTTTATCAGAAATGGGACAAAACAATCCTCTGGAACATATTGTTTTGCTGAAGACAGGAGTTAAAGGTGAAGTAAGCGATATATTATGTTAATATACGTGTTAAATCCCTCTTTAATCATACAGTGATCACTTATATAGTGTGTACGTTTCATAACTCCGATCTCTCAGTCACTCGCCCTGCATGTCATCGGCAAATAAACAAAGTTGATAATACAGCATTCACAACCATGCAAAGACAAGGCATCAGGAAAGAGGCCTAACCATGAACACAATTAGAGCCAATGGTTACTGGATTCCTGGACTGAGTTGAGCAGTTGTGTAATACATCCACCAATGTGTGACTTCCCATGTGTTGCACATGAGTACCAGCTCTTGCCCTCTGGGGGGCGCTACAGGGTTCCAGAGTGCAGGAAAGTCAAATACATGTTGTGTTATGTTTTTAATGTTGTTTCATGTCCTCATGTATAATTGTTGGGAGCTTGTACTGCAAGAACAATTTCCATGCAAATGGACAATTAAGTGTTATCTAACACACCATAGATGCTAATAAATATAAATAGACATTATAGACCTTATAAAATCAGGACTCCTGTTGACTTGAATGTCAAAGAGTAAATATTGGTTTTAGGGTGAATAAAATATTCCTTATAGCACTCTGTAAAATGGACGCAGTTAGCCATGTAAACAGGAGAGGGAGCCATTAGAGAACAACTGGTTTAACTTTAATATTTGACAAAACTGCACACTTACCACATATTTTGATTTTCATCTGCAAAATGCAAACATTTATACATCTCACAAAATGAAATTATTTGGGAATTGATATTCCCAAATGTTTAGAACCTGGCCTGGGTCACTCTCATATGCATACATACGATGATACATTCAGTGTGGAAGACCCTTACATCAATTTTTGTGCAAATTCACATTACACATACATGTAGCTTTATAGTTCAATGTGTTTATTAATCATGTTGTTCATTATTAATTTGTCGAATACATTATTAAACGTTTCATAACTAACCAGAGGCATTAACACGAAGACCATAGAATTTTTTTTTTTTTTACCAAATAGCCTATATACATTTTCCAGGATGGCGGAAAAGTCTCATACATCAATGCTGCAAAGTACATACAACAGACATGCAGACTATGTCTAAAAATATTTTTTATAAACATACAGTTTGAACACTGTTTACAGCTGTAAACACATTTGATAGAATAAATATTGAAAATATAATATTTGGAATAATAGAAATTTTAAAATGTACTATTTCAACACTGTTGGTGTACATTCAAAGTGGATGGACAAACAATTGAACTAGTTATCTAGTAGTAGTTGGTGCAGCGCAGGAAGTAGCTGTTCCTCAGCACGCGGTACAACCTCCCGCTCTTCAGGTTGTACTCAAACATGTAGGGTCCACTGTAGATGTAAGTAAAACCTGAAACAACAGAGGCTTAGCATTTCATTTGTTGTGCTTGTTGAGGGAATGGTTTTGTATCTTGGGAAATGTGCTTATTTCATGCTGACAGAGGGAAGAAAACATAACCACATACGTATG
Source organism: Ammodytes dubius (assembly GCA_026122265.1). NCBI lineage: Eukaryota > Metazoa > Chordata > Actinopteri > Uranoscopiformes > Ammodytidae > Ammodytes > Ammodytes dubius. The sequence goes on along the minus strand of CM047519.1, from coordinate 24,213,588 downwards.
TTTTTGAATATAAAGCTAGAGTCAGTAGACAGATAGCTTGAAATAAAGGCAGGTAAGCAGGTAAAACAGCTAAAATCGGCACTTAAAGCTCACTAGTTAACACTTTACCATCACATATTTTCAAGCAACTAGCAGAGACCTCGGGAAGTCACTGTGTGCATAGCTGAGACACCCCCCATAACTTATCATTTTTGTTTGGTTAAAAACGGATTGAACCATTGAGATGTAGCATGGTAGTTAGTGATGTTAGGAGGAGCTGGTAGGCAGATTGTGTTACCTCTGGACAGAACCATGATTCTTTAAGCTCAGTTAAGCCAACTGTCCCCTGGCTCTAGCTTCATGTTTAACTTACAGACATGCAGAGGTGGAATATAACTTAAGTAGCCTTAGCCTACATTATACAGCAGTTGGTTCTGACCGAGTGATTTGATTGGACGAGAGCGTTCTGAAGGAGTGCTGATATTAGCGAACAACATCACTCTGACTTCATGGACTTTTCACCAAACTGACAAAATCAGTCCGCTCACTGATGAGCCGGAGCTTCACTTCTGTAAACTGTGTGTCTGTGTGTGTGTGACTCAGGTTGACTGTGGCGAGTCTCTCCCCTTTGAGAGGGCATCGCTGCCACACACAGACAGAGACAGTGTGCGGTAGTCACTCACACTCACGTTACTGAAGACAACAATAGTGTGTGGAGATACACTCAGGCTGCTGAATAATACGAGCGCCGAGCGGACGCGATCCGGACGCTAGCTTTAGCCTAGCCTAGCCTAGCTTTCCCACTTCATTGTATAACTTCCCCCGGGCCGAAATACACTCATAAACTCTGGGAAATGAAGCGCGGGGGGGGGGGGGGGTTGGATTGGGCAGCGGACCTTATCACCAACTAGATTAAGAGCCGCCGTTCCTTTCCTTTAGTGATTTTTACGGGACATCGGGTTGATGGTTAATGTTACCAGAGTAAACAAAGCAGGACAAGCTCACGTCAAGTTGTTGCTTAGCAACGCGCTCCGCTCTGACTGTTGTTGTCGGACTATTTGTGTTGGCGGAAGCAAATACATACTTAAATGATTAAAGATCACATTTTAAAGTTAACTTGTGAATTTAAGTTGTAAAACTGCTGTATAAAAGCAATATCACACTCGAGGTCGCATGTTGTCGCTCTATATCAGCACTGCTGTGTTTCTCTTCGGCCTCGTGCCTACGACCGAATCACAGCAGTGCTGATATAGAGCGACAACATGCTCCCTCTCGTGTGATATTGCTTAATTAACTCAAGTAGTGTACTTAAAGGAATAGTTCATCTCAGCAAGCAATGTATGTTACTCTTTTTAAGTCTGTAAAGATTGAACAAAGAATCTTGAATTTGTCAGTAAAACTTTGGAGATCTTATTTGAAGACCTTGTATCGATAATCGCTAAATGCTACATGCTACTCACCTCTGTACTGGAAAGCTGCAGTCACCTTGGTGGATAGGCCGGAGAAGGTCTGATCCACCCGTTTGGGGAATCCCCTGTCCATAGTCCGTTTGGACTCATCATAACTGAAGAACCACAGACAGTAATTAGATTCATTCATTAAAGGGTCAAATGGTTGTTGTAGTAAAATCAGAAATTAACATATTGTCTGAACTCACCTGAAGTAGTGGTGGCCTACAAAGAACAGAGTCTTGCCAGTTTCCGTGTCAGAGAGGGCTGCGTCAATTCTCCTCACGCCTCTTGGAAAACCTAAACTGGTAAGCTTTTTGGGATATCCCCGTACAAGATCATAGCCAGCGAAGGCCCACACTTTACGACCTGAAAGTGAGAAAGGGTTAAAAAAGGACAATGCTAACTTGAGCACTTTGAACTGTTCAGAGATCAGTACCTCGGCTAGATAAGGAGATACACATACCTTTAAAGAGGAACATTTTGTCTGACTGACGGCTTTCATAAGCTGCGTGGATGTTGATGGGGGCGTTGGGCCAGAAGTTTGTAATGAAACTCTGTTGAGGTGTCCTGCTCTGGGGGTAGCTACGCCAGAATAAGCTGAGAACACACAAGAACATTTGTACATGAGCCACTTATGGTTACGAAAAATCCTTTGGATGCAGAAGCTTTAGCATTCGCCTGTACCATACCTGTCTTTGAAGAAGAGCATCTCTCCTCGCAGGGTTGTGACAGCGTCCAAGACCATGGTGGAGTCACAGGCATCGGGGGTGGTGGGGGCCACAGGTTCAACTACAGAGGGATCTTTATCAGGGTTGGGACCTGGAGGTAAAAATTTAAAAAATTAGTCAGAGTCACACAGTATCACATTGCAACAAAGCCCAAACAGAGTATAACCAAAGATTGTGCAAGAGATTGTCTAAGGATTTTTGTGCCGTCAACGATCAAGCCAGTGATGAGCACTAACCATAGAGAGACTGGATGCCGTTGACATCATCCCGGGGCAGAACAAAGGTTTCAGGGTTCCTGTACGAGTACACGGGGTACATGAGAGCACCAGGGTCATCAGAGTGAGACAAGCCCAGGGAGTGGCCGAACTCATGGGCTGCCACCATGAAGAGGACGTAACCTACAGTAAATCCAGATACAATTAGTTCTACCGAATAATTTGAATTTTCATGTCAACATACACACAGCGGAGTTATTCTTTAAAATATCATCCCATACCAGTGGTGGATGAAGGATTGAAGGACTTCCTTAGTCAGGCAAAACGACCAACAGTCCATTGTAACTTAAAGGTCATATATTCTGCTCATTATTCTCCTTGTGAGGTCATAAGGGGAACAATGAGCAGAGAGATCTTACGGGGGTTTTTGAACACACTGGAGTCACTGGTCAACCGGGAACCCATATTAATATTGAAAAAACATGATAAACAGCATTTTGTTTGTTCTTATATAAAAGTACAGTATCAAAAATGCATTAGCATCATTTTGCTTTAGTACTTGCTTCAGTATTGCAGGTTTTAATTACTTAAAGCTGGGGTGGAGGATTTGTGGAGAAAATGGCAGTTGGGATAGAGATTCAAATTAAAATACCTCAACCACTCCACTTGTTCTCTTTGGTCCCTCCCCTATGGTCGCTCCCTGACGCGCTCTACACCAACAAAGTCATGCCAAAGTGAATGGACAGTCCCAACAGCCAATAAGAACAGAGAATCGGAGCCTCGCTCTGATTGGTCAAGGTGTACAGCTCATGTTATCTTTGACCAATCAGAAATCATATACCCCAGCTTTAAGTGCAAATTTTAACCACTACTAATTATGTTCCTTAAGTCCAGTGTTTCCAAACTAAAGAGACTGGCTCCTTAATAATAGGGACATCAGATATCTAAAGATTTATCTTGAGATAATTAATAGATTAAAGAAAAGTTCTTCTGCAAAGACAATTCATTCATTTGAGGAAATATGTATTTTTCTTAGCTTTTTTCCAGTGAATCATAAGAATCAACAGCTGTTTCAATAACATCTTGTGAGAAGTTAACAGAGCGAATGTCTCTCTGATCAAATTGGCATTTTGCCATGGTAGAAAATGACCTTTGGCTTATTAAATAAAAATAAACACAGTTTTTGAGAGTACCAAATTACCAAATTTTAATGTGTGTTAATGTACTGTATAATCTAAATATGTAAAGTAACTCGTAGCTACAACGTTTGAAAGCAGAGGATACAGATAAAATGTAAAATATCTCCCTCTGGAATGGAATGCAGCACAAGTACAATTGCATCACAAATTGGATATACTTGACTAAAGTACCAGTTCCTCAACAGCAGCTGTGTACATGTGCTTGGTAATTTCCCACCACTGTCCCATGTAACAAACTCACCTCTGTTTGAGCGGAAAGTGAAGTTCTCATCATCATCAAAATGAGCATCTCCTCCCACGCCCGGGGACGGGGCAAAGGCATGGGCCAGAGTGCCATCAGGGCCATCGAAGGGGTAATAATCACCATGTGCTGTTAGCGAGATGCACACATGTACGTGTTTTAAAACTAGGATAAAAATACTTGCACCAATAAATATGATTTCTATTGTAAAACAATTAAAACACTCCGAAAGTAGTGTCCCATATACATCTGATTGCCAAATGTATTTAAAAACACTAACCAATTTATTATCTATGTGTGCTTTATGGGATATGACAATCACAAATCCGTGCCAAGGTAAACGCACCAATATCAACACCCTCTTAACATTTATAAAATGAGCTGCATGATGGCTGCAAGCATTGACATGTCACCAGTTATAATTGTTGTGTCTTTGTCATGTTGCGTGACATGCATTTTGTAACTTCACTGTGAATGAAGGAATGGTCCATAGTCAGTCATTCAGGGACAAATTACTACAGATTGTACTTTAGCGAGCTTTCTCGGACACTCTCACTTGCTGGATAGATTAAAATTGATTCTTCAAACTGCAGTTAAGTTTCTACATTAAAAGTGATAAGCATTTGTTTTATGGTACTTTTTAAAAATGTTGCAAAACTGCAACTTTCACATTTTTTAACATTGAAAAAGTTAGAAAGAGACTTGGATGAAAGGGATACAACACAAACAGATGGTGAAATAAATAAATAAATATGTAGGGGAGAACGGGGGAATGTGAGACATCGGGTAATGTGAGACACCCCCTGTATCTAGGCAACGGAACACATTTTTGGTTATGTGAGATATATGTTTTCAAGCCCCTCTCATTTCCCCGTGGCCATGAAAGAGAGGACCTCATGGTGATGTTGTAAGCATGTTTTTTCACAAAAAAATATTTTTTGAATGTAAAAGTAAATTTTCCTGCTGTCAACTTATCAACTGTTGTGCCAAAGCAAATGTATTCAGGTAGAAACACTTCTATCATAAATGTTGATGAACTACCAACATATGAAACCATGTGATGATGAAATCTGAAGATTAGCCTGAAATGCTGAGAGAGGTAGTTTTTTCTCAAATTGTGGCAGTGGGGTAAAGTGAGACAAATGCTGTGGGGTAAAGTGAGACAGTGTCTGTACCCTCTTTTAATGAATCTATAATATTTGAGGTAGCAAGGAGACTAATTTGAATAGGACAAAAGACAACGCAGGCCAGAGGTGGGGTTGAATGGTTATAGGGGTGTCAGCAAGGGCATGGTTTGGCAGGTGTGTATCTGGGGGACAGAAGAGTGACCTTCAACTTCAATGGACTCTAAGTAATATGTCTTTATTAAATAGAATGATCCCAATAAAACAAATGCAGAAAAATATTAATCAAAAACTCAAAAGATGGAAAATGACAGCTGGGTCTAGTCCTGTGTTCTGAGTCCCAGGCTGTTCAAGCTGGTCCTGATTGTCCTTTGCTCTGACCCCCAGACACTAGCTGGCTCTAAGGGTCTTGTGTTCTGACCCCACTTACTGGTTCTATCTTTCATTTGAATGATAATTATTGAATATGAATTATATGTTGTATTTGATCAGACTTACTTTCAAGTGTTTAGATTTTTTTTTTTTGCTAAATTGACCAAACCCCATGATTCTGTTACTCGTCTGACATTAGTTTTGGAACATTTGATTTTCAAGCTAGCTGTCAGGATTGTAACTGTTACAACATGTGTTGTTATGGTAGTTTCAGAGTGGATAAAGTAAGTGGATCAGTTTACCCCCTTGATTTTTTTGGTCTGTCTCAGTTTACCCCGAAATTGGGGTAAAGTGAGACACACATGACAACTTTTTTGAAACAATCATATTTTCACTGCAGTTCATCCTGAATAAATTCTGATACGTAAATTGCTAGGAAACATCCTGAATTAATGGGAAATGTGTACATTTGTCTGATAAATCATTGTAGCTCGCTAAGAGGAGAGCAAATGTAAAAAGTGTCTCACATTACCCCGTTCTCCCCTAGATTTTAAGACCATGTACTTTACACAAGTATTTTTTTAAATAGTTTTGCTACTATATTATGTTTCAAGAGAAAACAATCAATATAATAAAACTGCGACTTTCCTGTTTATTGGACTGCAGTACCGCCCTGTCCCTAAATCAGGGGAAAATCCATCACATCAAATTATAGCCCAATTAGTATTCTCCCAATTACATCAACTGGCAAAAAGGTAATTTGTGGCCAGTTAGTTTTATCATTTAAATGAAGGTCATTTAACCTTACATCCAATGACATGTGGCTTCTGAAAGCATCACTCCACTTTTTTAGTTTTTTTGGGTAAACCAAAGGATGTCTTTATAGAGAGGGCGTGGCAGGAGCTGTGTTTTTGGATTTTAAAAAGGGATTTACATGGTAAAAACATGGCTTTACTTTCTAGTTGTTCCAAATTTCCGTCTGTAGCCATGACCTTATTTAAGTCCCCTTAAGCCAAATAATTATCATCACTGTAAAATCCTCAACAAATAAGATTTCCTCAGCCTTATAACCTCTTATTTAATTTTGATAAATGCCTAATGTTCAATATGAATCATAACCTTGCCCCCCTGTACTCACATTGGCGGCCAAAGGAGATCATGATGTCCGCGGTGCCACTGTAGATTCTAGTGAATCTCAAAGGAGTGACTTTGGCCCAAACCTGCAGCGCTTTCACCATGGAGTCATCTACCTCTGACACAGACATGTCAGGTGTGTAGTTCTCTATCCTGCGGGACAGAAAAATATACTTAAACAATGAATTACATTACGGTCATTTTCTCCCACACCCACGTTCTCTCAGGTCATTCATTCGTTTTATTTTATTTTTATTTTTTTTACTCTCTTCCTCGATGTCTTTTTTACCCTAGCACCTATTAATCTTGTTTGATTTGTTGTGTGTATATATGAGTATGTGTATTTATCTTTTTGTATATATATATTTTTTATTAGTATTGCATTTATTTTATTGAACTTGCTCGTATGTATTGTGTTAAAGCACTTTGTAAACCATTGTTTTTAAAGTTGCTATATAAATAAAGATATTATTATTATTATTATTATTATTATTATTATTATTATTATTATTATTATTATTATTATTATTATTATTATTATTATTATTATTATTATTCACCTGTAGGTGAGGCTGTTTTTCTGCCACTTCAGATTAGATCCAAAGGTGGAGAAGCGGGCGATGTTGCCATCTGGGACTCCACAGCGGGCCTGCTTCATCATCTTGACAGTGTCTGTGTCTAACATCCCCGTGATCTGGAGACCAAAGAATCTCTGCATCTCACTCAGCTTCCTGCTCACAGGGCTGATCCCACGTCTGCCACTAGGACTTCTCTCTTCTGTTAGGTTGAAAAATCTCTTCAGGTAGCTCTGTAAAAGAAGGCGTGTTTGTAATACCTAGTTGTCGGTAATGTTCTTGAGAATTTGTAGAACAAAAAACAACATATTTAACACATTGAGACAATACAGGTAAAAATTATTTTGAGATTGTTGTCTATTTTGCTTCCATAACAAGTCTCCTTCCATACTGGAGTAAATCATAGCTCCAAAATGTACATGCATGTGTTTATTTGACTAAGCCTTGTCTGTTTGCGACTGTATATTCCTCCTATACTACCATCTTTAACAGACTTTATCCCAACATAATTTTTTTGTCAATAATCTGAACCAAAAATCTCAACCTCCTTAAGCACTTACGTCAACTAAACCTTCAATAATCCTTCTTAGCACTATTCCCAAGTGCTAAACTAGGGTTTTTACATAATGATTAGTTTATATGATGTTGATTGTCTGATTTATGATTGCTTTTATTCTCTCGGACATTGTCAAATTAGCATATTTACAGATTAGCATATTTACTGAAATGTTTGTGTTGTTAAAAAATATGTGATACACAAAATAATTGTTTTAATGTAGGTAATCAACTGGCAAAGTGTCATGATAATATCTAGAAGTTAAAATTGTTCTCTATTGACCTGCAGTGTCTCACTTTAAATGCAAAATAGTGAGAACCAAATGCATGAGAAGCCAAAGAAAACATACATACCTCTGCCAAACTTTCATCTTGCACAGTAACTACTGGTTCTGGCACGCAGTAAACTGCAACTGCCAGGCTAATTAGGATACAAAGACTGCAAGACCTCATGGTTCCTCGTTGAATGTGACTTGTGCATCAGTGCTGGAGTCAGCTGTCATATATAGTAGGCTGAGCGGTATATAGGTAGGTGGAGTGGGCGTGTTGAGCAACTTTCGAGTTGAGTCAGTGACACCAGACACATTCCATTTATGGACTACAAGGGAAGTTTGATTGTTTGCTGACAACAACAACAACGAACAATTCCCCAAACAAGACATAACTATGAGGATATGACACATGATATGCCCATAAAGAAAATATGTATATTTTAGATAAACTGGATATTCATTAATATATTTATAAATATAGAAGAGTATTCTTAGATGCCAACAATCAAAGATGACAAACTTTTAAACTCATACAGATGCTTTCAGTATTGTATATAAAGAGGTAATTTTCTTTATTGCTTCATTCTTAAGTAACTACATTTGATTATTTAGTTTATATTCTAGGTGGTATTCTGAAATTACACTTTACAATGTTTAAGGCAGTTTCTCAAGAATGTAAAGGTCTTCCCTCACAAACATCTCCAACCCTCCGGCTGCTGTTGACAAGACAGTAATGTGCCCTGTGAGCTCACACAGACAAGTTGTGTCATGAACTGAGGTCATTCTGACATTTAAAGGAAAACATATGTAGATGCTACGGGTCGCTCATCATGCTGTATTACTCAACAATCACTTCTTAACAGCAAACACTTGGAAACATCTAACATATGGTTATGAGTCAATATTAAGGGTTTTGGCATCATATCCTTTAAGTGTCAGTCATTTTATAATAACATTTAGCTCAATTTATTATTTAACACATTTCAGGTTGTTGTACTGCGTACAAAGGGCCTGACTGTTTTTCATTTGATAGAAAAGTACTATATGTAAATATGGTAAACAAATATATTTGAATGTGTATGTTTATACATTTGTAACTATTTATGAAACATATATGGTTGTTTGTGCAAAGCTACTTTGTGGTTTCTGTTTCATAACACTAGACAACGGGAGGAGCAGAACTGTATTCATTGTGGTGGCATTGTAAATCCTAGGTCAAATTGACAAACAGTATTATATAAGATACGATTATATAAGATTTTGATAAAATTCTATGTATACTTGGCTGCTTTAGATATGCAGTTCCAGTCAAAAGTTTGGACACAACTTCTCATTGAATGGTTTTAATTTTTTCCCCTACCTTGTAGATTAATATTGAAGACATCAAAAACTATGTCTTGGATGTCTTCATCCAAGACATAGTTTACAACACTTTTCATGTAGTAAACAAAAAAGTGTTAAAGAAACCAGAGTATGTTTCTTATTTTAAATTCCACCTTTTGCTTTGATGACAGTTTGCACACTCTTGGCATTCTCTAAATCAACTTCATGAGGTAGTCAGCTCAAATGGTTTCCCAACAGTCCTGAAGGAGTTCCCAGAGGTCCTAAGTTTTTACTGGTACTGTATATATCATCATCTGTAAACATGCATATTTAAGGGAAAATAAGTCTATTGAAGACTAAAAAATATCCACCAACATTTGTTTTATAAGGTGGAATTGTTATAATTATAATTTTTATCATCATTATTATTTTGCACAATGTGTAACAAATCAACAAGACACACAACACTCAAACATAACAAACATTCATTTGAGGGGACTTTAACCTTACCATTACAACATTACAATACATGCTGACATTAACACGTCATACCACCCTCACATTATTCATCAGTGACCAGTGTATTATTAGTAGGAATGTGGTTGATACAGACACACACACACCCACGCACGCACACACACACACACACACACACACGCACGCATCAGCACGCACCACACACACACACACCACACACACACACACACACACACACACACACACACACACACAACACACACACAACACACACACACACATGCAGCATTAAAAACATCTGAAATATAACCCTATCTCACAGTACAAGATCATGTTTTAATGTCAAATTGCTATTTACTCACATACATTGTGTAAACTCTGAATGGATTATTATGTCAGCCAGTCAATTTGTTTTCGTACATACGGAAAACATGACACTATTTTATGGATTTTCCCTAAATTGAAATTCTTGTTCATATATCCCATGAACCTTTAAGATCACGCCACTGACTCTGGCTCTGACTCTTTAACTGTTTTTAAACTGTTTTTAATCATTTATCCCTGCCTGGTGGTCCGCTCTGTGGTGTCGCTGTTGGCGTCTGTGTTTCGCTGCCCGGCGTCGGTGCTCCTCCGGCCGGTCCTAGCTCTGGGTGTGCCGATGGCGGCGGCGGATGCGTCGCGCCCTTTGTGCTTGGCGCCTCTGGCCTTGCCTCATGGGCTGGGCATGGCCGGTCCGGCGGGCCCGAGTGGGCTGTACGGGCCGCCCCTCCGGGGGTTTCGGCTGTGGTTGCTCCTCGTGGCAGCGGTGCATTTGGCTATTTCCCTATTCTATACTCTATTCTCTATCTATGGTCCCGGTCCTCCTCGGGACTAGTGCCGCACTGGGGCGTGCTCTCTGGGGGCGGGTGCTGGGGGGCAGGCTCTGGGTCTGGGGGGCTGGCGCCGATTGTGTGTCGGTGGGGAACGGTAGAGTGTAAATCAATGTAATTTAATGTTAATTGTGTTCATATTGTTTAACATTGTTATAGCGTTATTATTAACAGCCTGAGGAGCTGCCTCTCTGTCTCGGCCTCCCACTGAAAAATTGTCCTGCCGACGCTAATTGCATAACTGATACCATTTCTCTGACATTTGTTCTCCTCTGTCTATCTTCCATGATTGGCTGAGCGTTGCCCCGGGGGTTCTCTCCCTCTGTCTACCAAGCACTCTCCATGCTAGTCGACTGACTCCGAGTACTGTGCGGAATCAGCTGTCCTAGGAACAGATGCTCCCCGCCTGCTATTGCCTCACATCAGCACTGATTCACTGTCCATCAGGATAGTACTCTTTCTACTCGCTTGCTTGTTCAATCTTTAAATTAATTTTTGCTTTGCTCACTGGTTCCCTGCCTGTCCTCTTCCAGTTTTCCCTCGTCGTGACGAGACGGTGTGGATCTGGTCCCCCCTCCGGTAACATCTGAGAATGGACCATCAACGCGAAAGACGTTGCAGTGGTTAAGGACGCCACCTGGAGACGTGGGATGTAATCCCGGCGATGGAAACCTTAGTTTTCCCTGGTGGAGACGAGACGTGTGGATCCTCTGGCAGCATCTGAAGTATTCCTGCATCCACACTATTCGCACTTTACTTTAGTATTACCATGTAATCACCTGGTCAATGATCAAATTCCTTCGTGATTTTCTCTACTTATGACATCTATTGCAGTATGTCCGTCCTGGATCCCTAACGGCCTCCACACACATCCTACCTCTACTGCGCATCTACCTCGCGTCTGCATCTGACTTTTTGTCACTAACCCTGTAATCAACCTAGAGCGGGCACACATCCAACCTCAGACACACTGCTGATGCGCGTCGGAGGCACGTCTGCAGCGACGCTCCCCTTTACCTCAGGAGGCTCGCCTATTTTTTTCTGAGAGCCGGCGTCTCTCTCGGGTCTCTCTGCTTTAACTGATAGAGAAATACTCTGCTGAGAGTCATATTGACTTCATATCGGCAGCTTTCGCAGTAGTTTCACCATTTCCTGGTGTGTCCCTTTCAAAATAAAACTTCCAACAAGCGAAAATGTGGCAAAAAAAATAAAAATAAAAAAGGCAATGGGGCGGTACGGATTACTGTCCAGACTCAATATCAGACTCAATATAAATCATATGCATCATAAATTACACGAAAGAACTTCATTTTTAATGGGAATTATCTATGAAAACACTATGTAGAAAGATAGGGCTTTTAGAAGCAGCGCTGCAGCAGCAGCAGCTGCTGAGACGTTCCATGTGTGTCCGAGAAAAGTCAGAGAGACGCAGCAGTAAGGTAAGGCGACGCGCTCCAGAGGTAGACGCAGGATGTGTGCAGAGGCCGTTACTCTGTCGACTCTCCCTGAGATTTCTTAAATTTTTTTTTATGCCCGGTAAAGGGTTTTTACTGGGAGTTTTTTCTCAGCCGAGCTAAGGGTGTAAGGGCAGGGTGTCATATTGCTATCATATTGTATCATATATCATATTGTATGAAATAAAGCCCACTGAGACAAATGTATTTGTGATTTTGGGCTATACAAATAAAACTGATTTGATTTGATTTCTGGCGATCCCTTGAACTGTATTGTAGCTCCACAAGCAGGTCATAGTGGTTCATTAGTGAATTATCTTTAACTATTGGATGAATTGAACATTCAGTTTGGACATTTTCCCCTTAGGATACATTTATAAAACTGTGTTAAGGATTCACATCAAAAGGTTGGGTATGGACAAAACTCAAAAAGTGATAGTGCACTAAAATATTCAGATTCATAGAACTGTGTGTAGACTCAAACCGTACTGGTTTCCCTTGATAAATTACAATTACAAAAATGATAAGAAGATATTTGACCAACCAGAAAGTTATCGAAATGCCTTTTATTTGCAAATTGATAGTACAAAATCTATTTTCACTCATCACAGTTTTTTTTAATCATTCGTATACACATGTTTATATGTTCTTTCACAGTGCTTAACAAATCTGAGTGGAAAAGTGCAATCGCAATATGTTCACTCTGAATATGAATAAATAAAACAAGTTAAATTAACTTAAATGATGAATAATACAAAAAATAAGATAATACTTTAGGAAAACAAACATTTAAGGTGCTATTTTCTGAAACGGTATATATCCAGTATATACCTGTACCCATTTAACAATATCAGTATTCATATCTATTGAAATATATTATTACACATTATGGCTAACTGTGGGTCATCATTAACAGATTAGCAGGTAGGCTGTCTAGTAGTTGGTGCAGCGCAGGAAGTAGCTGTTTCTCAGAACACGGAACAACCTCCCACTCCTCAGGCTGTACTCGTGCATGTAGGGTCCAGTGTAGATGTAAGTAAAACCTGAATAAAAAGGAGACTCAGGGTTATCTTTCCATTCAAAGTCTTTCTCATTAAGTCCTTCTCATTCATTTGAGACAATGAAGCAAATAAAAGGTCGAAAAATTTACATTGAGGTGTTTATTTCTCTAAACCTTGCTTGTTTGCTTCTGTATATTTATCCTATACAAGCATCTTAAACGGCCATTATCTCAACATTAGTCTTTTTTAATACTCTTAATGAAAAGTTTCAACTTTTAAAGCACATAAGCCTACATCAACTCAACTTTCAACAATCATTATTTAAAGGATTTGCATATCTTGTTAATTGTTTTAACAAAGATATTGACTCAACGTCATTGCTAATGAGGATATTCCCTCAATTGATCTCTCAAGTTTAAATGAAGGTAAATGAGGTAATCAACTGGCAAAGATTTATGATGATATAAGTGCACCTGCAGTGTCTCTCCTTAAAGCAGTTTTTTACATGGAACATTTGAGATGCTTCTTACCTTTGTACTGCAAAGCTGCAGTCACCTTCTATACAGGCCGTTGAAGGCCTGATCCAGCCGCTTGGGGAATCCCTGGTCCATAGTCTGTTTGGCCTCATCATAACTGAAGAACCACATTCAGTCATTAGACTAATTGACCATTTGTAAACCGTCTTTTAAACCATCATCAGTCACCTGAATTATTTCAACATCACAGTATTGGAACATAACATACCTGTAGTAATCGCTGCCTACAAAGAACAGAGTTTTGCCAGATTCTGCATCATGAAGGGCCGCATCGACTTTGTCCACATTTTCTGGTAGGCCAAAACTTGAAATTGATTTGGGATATCCTCCTTTGAGATCATAGCCGCTGAAAGCCCACACTTTCCGATCTGTGTAGAGATGAATAGAAAAGCCTTTTTAGTACACGCATGTCAAGGTAAATACCTGAAAACATGTCAGATAAGGAGCTTTTGGAGGATAGAGAGAATCAATACAATACCTTTAAAGAGTAAGACACTGTCTAATTCCGGGCTTTCGTAGGCAGCGTCAATGTCAATGGGGGCATTAGGCCAGAAGTTTGTGATGAGGAGCTGCTGAGGTTCCCTTCTCTGGGGGAAGCTACGCCAGAAGAAGCTGGGAACACACAAAAAGAGAAAAGATTGTATAAGTCAGATATTGTATGAAAGAAAAACACTATTACATTGACATACTTGAACATTGGACTGTCTTGCTCCAATACCTGTCCTTGAAGAAGAGCATCTCTCCTCGCAGGGTTGCGACAGCGTCCAAGACCATGGATGAATCACAGGCATCGGGGGTGGTGGGGGGCTCTGGGGTCAGAGGATCTATTTCGGGGTTTGGGCCTGGAGGTTATATGAAATCAGCATGTCATTGCAATAAACTTGTGTGACTTTACCAAGGACTGTTTAGGAGTATATGTTCTAGGAGGTTTTTTGTGTCGTCGACAATCAAGCCAGTGATGAGTACTAACCATAGAGAGACTGGATGCCGTTGATATCATCCCGGGGCAGAGCGTAAGTGTCAGGGTTCCTGTACGAGTACACGGGGTACATGAGAGCACCGGGGTCATCAGAGTGAGACAAGCCCAGGGAGTGGCCGAACTCATGAGCTGCCACCATGAAGAGGACGTAACCTACATCACAAAAACACCCAATAACAGGTCAGCTACGGCTCCTCTTGATGATGAGCATGATGTATCAAGTCAAAACATACACTGGCGAGTCTTAATGCAGAGCGTCAATGACAAACTGACCTGTATTGGAGCGGAAAGTGAAGGTCTCGTCCTCATCAAAATGAGCATCTCCTCCGAGGCCCAGGCCCGGGGCGAAGGCATGGGCAAGGGTTCCATCAGGGCCATCGAAGGGGTAAAAATCACCATGATCTGTTGGAAAGGACATATTCAAGTTTTGCAAACCAAATTGAGCCATAGGCCATTTACTGGATTAGTGTGAAAAACAGCAAATGGTTTTCAGAATCTATGATTGATCAGTTGGTCCAACATGATTCAAGAAACCAAAAACACAACGTTAACAGAGCATGGGGAGAGTACATGACTGGGAAAGAAACAGATTTTTTTTTTCTTACCTTGGCCACCAAAGGAGATCATGATGTCCGCGATGCCACTGTAGATTCTAGTGAATCTCAAAGGAGTGACTTTGGCCCAAACCTGCAGCGCTTTCTCCAGGGAGTCATCCACCTCTGCCACAGGCATGTCTGGTGTGTAGTTCTCTATCCTGTGGGACAGAAAAATATACTTTAACAATGAATTACTTGCAAAGCCTACAGTAGATTTCTCTCACACACACATTCTCTTTAGATCATTCACCTGTAGGTGAGGCTGTTGGTCTGCCATTTGAGATCTCCGAAGGTGGCGTAATCAGCGACGTTGTCATCTGGAACTCCACAGCGAGGCTGCTTCATCACCTTCAGGGTGTCAGCATCTAACATCCCTGTGATCTGGAGACCAAAGAATCTCTGCATCTCACTCAGCTTCTTCTGCTTAGGGCTGATCCCACGTCTGACGGTCGGGCCGGTCTCCTCTGTCAAGTTATAGAACTTCTTCAGGTAGCTCTGCAAGAGAACAAGGGTTGTCTATAACTGTGTAACACTCAGATATCCCAACACATCAACGTTTACCTCATGCCCTTAAATGCACAATCTTGAGAACACAGGTCTGAATAAAAAGGCAAAGCAAGCATACATACCTCTGCAAGGTTCTCATCTTGGACAGTAACTTGTGGCACTGGCACACCGTAAACTGCCAATGCCAGGCTTAGTAGAATGAATGGTTTGAAAGTCTTCATGTTTTGCTGATTGCAACTTGTGTGTCTTTGCTGGAGGCAGCTGTTACTTATATAGGCCGAGGACAGGGCGTGTTGGGCAACTTCCCTAGTGACTCAATATTACCTTCTAGGGATTAATGAGGAAGCTTTGATTGCTCATCCAAATAAGTTTCCCAAGGAGCGACACTGTAATCAATTATGAAATGACACATTCACATATTGTCACATCTAGCAGTCTTCGTGGGAAGATTTTCATGAAAAAAAGATTAGAACAATCTCATCAATCTGCCATGAAAAAGTACTATATTATGTAAAGGTGCATCTCAAACATCTAGAATATCATGGAAAAGATCATTTACTTCAGTATTTTAATTTAAAAGGTGAAACTTTCATTAAGTATAATATAGATACATTACACAAGTTAATTAAGTTAAGTTAAGTTATCTTTATTTGTCAGTTGTACACGAGGCACATTGAAATTTGTCTTTTCGCATATCCCCTCTCAAGTTACCACACTTCGGAGGGGTCAGAGCGCAAAGTGAAATATGTCTGGCCAATTTTGTTTAATTTAGTTGATTATGTCTAACAGCTCTTGAAAATTAAAAAATACAGCAATACTCAAAATATAAGAATATTACATAACACCAATCAAAAGTAGGATTTATAATACAGAAATGTCAACCTTCTGAAAAGTATGTTTATTTATAACACCCAATACTTGTTCAGGGATCTTATTTTGCATTAATTATTCGGCATGGGATGGAAGTGATCAGTCTGTGGCACTGCTGAGGTTATGGAAGCCCATGTTGCATTGATACCAGCCTTCAGCTCATGTGTACAGTTTGGTCTGGTGTGTCTCATCTCTTGACAATACCCCATAGATTCTCTATAAGATTCAGGTTGGCTGGCTAATCAAGCACAGTAATACCATGGTCAGCCAACCAGTTACGAGTGGTTTCTGGCACTGTGGGCAGGTGTCAAGTCCTGCTGGAAAAGGGAATGGGCATCTCCATGAAGCTCATCAAAATCATCACTGATCCAGATGGTATTTTGCATTTCATTTGGAAATCAAGGTCCCATAGTTTGGAGGAAGAGTGGAAAGGCAGAGAAAGCAGTTTCAAGTTTCAACAGAAAGTGACTGTATATCATTTTTAGACTCTTTTGCAGATTTTTAAAAGTGGTTTATTTCACATAATCAGTTTTCATTTGAGTGACAGGTGACTCAATTGCTACTTGGGATATGTTAAAAAAGATATAAATGAATTTTATTTTTACAACCATATAGTAATATAGTATAGAAATTCAGTATCTTCAGATTTGTATAAGGATCCAGATTTACCTCCAAATATTGATCAGTGATAGACATGCATGTGGGAGTTTCTTTTAATTCAGGTCAGTGCAATTGTTCATACCATAGTTTCTTTAAAAATCCCAAAATTGTATTTTCTTTGGATGCCTGACGAAGAGGAGAAACAAAACTCCAGAGCAGCTAATCAATGGACCATTTGATGGTATTGTTGTATCAACCTTTAAAAGAGATCAAGTGCAACAACAAAAAAAACAAGCTTTACCGATGATCATACATCGTAAATACATTAATAAAATAGTGAATGATAGATTGAGAAAAAAAACACATGTAAACCTGTTTGAAGAGGTAAGAGCTGATAGTGAACATGTTCTATATTACGTTTTTATCATATTTTTAATATTAGAACAAAATGTCAGATTTATCTCCGCTATGCTTAATTTTATTTAAGTTCATTTGAAACATAGTAGTTTCCCATTTTGTCTGTCATGAGCAGTCAGACCTTTGACTCACAAACTCAAAGAGATTTTCAGACTGCTGTGAAAAAAAACAGTGACAGGCCTTGGGAACAAACAGGCGTGTTGCATCACGTCATGCCATTATGAACCGATTATTAATACCGGCCACACTAAATTATTCATTTGATTGAGGCACCAGTCATTCAACTACAGGTGGTTATTTTCCATGTCGGTAGTAAGCTGGAACTAGTGGAAAGCTACAGTACATGTTGGTCAAGCTTTCCTAATAGTTGGCATAGAGGTCCAGTAATGTCTGGTGCAATGTATTGTCTCCGGTAAAATTGATCAACTTCAGTCAATGCAGACGTTCGCACAGAGGAAATGTATTGCAGTGAAAAAGCAACAATTGTTTTTTCAAACAAATTTGGACCCAAAAGTTCGGCCACCAACAGATCACACTGTCACAGTTTTTAACCATAAAATACATTATGGCCAGAATCTTTAGAAAAAATGTAGGTATCATGCAATCGTGCAACACATTCGTAACATTAACTTTAAAATCACACACACACACACACACACACACACACAAGCATGTACTTTGATACAAGGTACAAATGCCATTATTACAACATTGTATCACACACTGAGGTAACACTTTCAACCACTTCCCTGGTTATTCCTTAGTTCCCATTTTGGTATTGTGGTTATTGCTTGTATATGCATATGGTCTTTAATACGATATAATGTGTAGTATATACACGCAGTAGATACACAGCACCATCACCATCCAGTGCTTTCTTTCAATCATCTCCCCTCTGTCAGTATTTCATTGTTGTCTGTCTCTTTACAGTCCAGCAGGTCGTTGGCATGGCCGGTGGAGATGACACGCTTGGCATTCAGGTCGAATTTGTAGACGACGTTTCCCTTGAAGAAGTGCACCAAACCTGTTGCGAGTGAAGATCGGTCATTGTGATACAGGGTACGTTCATTGTCGGGGTGTTTAACTTTTTTGGCATTTTTATGCTTTATTGATAGTGTAGAGACGGGGCAGAGAGGGGAGTGACATGCAGAGAACGACCGCGGGCTGGAATCGAACCCGGGTCCGCTGCTGGCCGAGGCCCATGGGGGGACGCCCTACCAACTGAGCTAAGGGCGCCCCAGGGGTGTTTAACTTTTATTAAAGCTCATACAGGCAAGGTGCTACAATAAGTCCATTATTACGTAAACTTGTTTCATCATTTGCTTTATCAGGACAGGAAGTTCTTCCAACATCCGCCATTGCAGGGAGCTGCAGAGTTTCACTTGTACCTTCAGCTGTTTTTATCCCTAAGTATGTTGACATGTTTTGTAGCCGCAAAAAAAGAAGTCAGTTACTTACAATGACAATTACTATTTCAGTACCGAAAAGAGAAAAACAATGAACATGGAAGAGACTGTAGCAGCACATGCATTTAGGTTATACCACACAGGATGGCCATAGAATCTCAAGCTCAGTGTTCCATCAGTCTGGTTGACTAACACCGGCAGCAACAATACAGAACTTTGCAAACGGATCAACCAGACAGGAATATCCACATTATTGTTTCCATCAATTATGTTAAGTTGATGTTTGTATGGCTTCTTCTAGTTAAGAGGTTATGAGCTACAGCCTAATTTTACCTTAAGAAAGGAAGAATGATCCTTAAATTGAGGGATTTGCAGACACTCCTCACAGTAATTAATTTTCTACCTTTCCAAACGGACAGTTCACAGTTCCTCTTTTCATCACAACTCTGGGATCAGTGTCAGTGTTAAGAGCCATTTTAGGTTCTTTAGAAAACACACCTCCTCCTGATCTGTTTGTTTGTTAAGTTGTCAGTGGAAACAAGTTTCTATTTCCATCACCATAAGAGTGATTGTATCAATGTTTAACACATTGTGGGCGGACCAGTGAGATGAAAGATTTTAACATGTATACCTGCTGTCGTTATGAATCTGTGCTGACAATGGTCAACTTCACTGTTACATTTTGTGAACGCAGTATCTCAAGAACGCATTGAGGGATTGTGTAAGTGTTCACAGATGTCCACAGTGACTCAAAGATGACCTGGATAGATTTTGGAGGTCAAAGGTTACTGCGACCTTGCATATTGTCAGGCCGCGGTTAACTTGAACCATAGTTTAGAGTCTTTGAAGCACATCACCCCCACCCTGATGCAGCTCCACTGGTTACCAGTTAAGTCCCGGATCAAGTTCAAAATCCTCCTACTCACCTACAAGTCCCTGCATGCTCTGGCCCCCCGTTACCTCTCTGACCTCCTCCATCCCTACACCCCCCTGCGGACCCTCAGGTCCTCTGCTAAGGACCAGCTGGCAACCCGCGACCAGCTCTAACCCGCCCCCACCCCCCTGTGTACACAAACACTGTACTTCCCCCTTTTTTGTGAAGCGACCTTGGGTACCTTGAAAGGCGCTATATAAATTCAATTATTATTATTATTATTATTATTATTATTATTATTATTATTATTATTATTATTATTATTATTATTATTATTATTATTATTATTATTATTATTATTATTAACCTTTTAAAGCATTGCCTACCACAACTGTTTTTTGTTGTTTTAGTGTATGCTCCATGGAGGCATACAGTATAACAACCAAGCAGTATTTCTAGTTGTATCTGATCTATTCCTGTACACAACTTTTCTTGATACTATAGACCATAGACCATGCATTTGTTCACAACATAACCCTTATCATCTTTAGTCTCATTTACCCCGCCCACTCGTTCACTGTGAAGAGGTGTTTGGTGAACTGCAAACAGAGCAGCAGCAGTAGTAGTTGTAATATATAGATAGATGGATAGCTTAAATAAATAGTAGATTCTATTTTTTTGAAAAGAGAAACAGCATCAGCATTGGATAAAGCCCTCAGCTTAGGTACCAGAATGGATCTAAGCTCCCATTGCATTTTCAGGGAAACAGTGGGAATGCTGCATTTTGCAGCAGTCATGTCTGTATTGCTGCAGCCTCATTGACATTCATCCGTTTGCTCTTTATTTGTTACTTTGTTATTGCATGGAGTTAATGGAAGGAATAAGAAATTAACATTTATGGCTTCATTGTTTTATCACTATTGACTGAAAATATTATTTCTTTCTATTATGTTTTTTCTAATGTGGAAATACATTTAATTTAAAGGAAGCTTGTTCTATGTGTAGCACCTTTTTTATGAAACTGAAAAGGAGGTGACATAATTATTAATTACCCTCATAGACGACAGCTGCATCGAGTGGAGTTGGAATCCCCGGCCACTGCTGCTCTATGAGAGCCGGTGAGGCCTCCATTGTCTTCTGTCTCTCGTTGTACCTGGATAACGTGCATAGAGAAACATGATGAGCTCCTTTGGTCAGTGTTGCAAAAACATCCAGATTAATATGAGCTAGTGAATAATCCTGGTTTGTGCGCGTCGCCATTTTGTGAGGGGGAAGGAGATAGCTGACGACGCAAAGTGAGGGACAACGGGCGGAGAGCTGTCACTCAAGAGATTGCGCCAATACATTTTAACCTCCAAAAGAATAAAAACTAGCGTGGGCCAAAAAAATTCACCCCCCTCAGTGTTGTCATGGAGATATGAGCTAAACATACAGACTAGAATGGTTTCGTGGCCCAGGCTGTAAATAGGTTTAATAATGCTGTGAAAACGGCATGTTTAACATTGGAGTCAATGAGAGATGGCTGTCTTCTGCTCCCAGCCCCCAGTGGCACTTCCTGGTTACTACAGTTGTGGTCACTTCCTTATTGGATGCTGGTAAAAATCGCTGAGGTTGGGGCTTGGGTACAACCAGCATGCAGCTGTCTTAGCTTAGCATAAGACTGGAAACAGTGCAAACAGCTTTGGAAAGCTGTCAGATCTTAAATACCTCCAACACTCTTGGCCAACGAAGAACACAGTGTAGCGTTCGTTTCTGAAGTGAAGGGCAGCGTCTACAGATGTTATATTGGAGGGGAAGCCCAAGTCTGAGATGTTTCTCGGAAAACCTTCTTCAAGATTTAACTGCCTCAGCATCCAGAATTGTTGACCTGTAAAAAAAAAACAGTACTGTCTATGTTCGGATAAAGTAAAATATGTTTGTTTACCTGCTTCAGTCATTAGAAAAGTTGGTAACACTTTACAACTATGGTACATTAATTAACTGTTTGTTAATACTTAATTGAGGCTTAATAAGCAATTACTAAGCATTACCTAACTGTTAATACATGCTTAGTAAATGATTAACATACACTAAGTATTAACCAACTAAACAAAACAAAACGTTAATAACTTAGCATTTATGCTTACTTAATGCTTAATAGGCATTTTATATGCATTAACTCCATAAATGGCATTCACTTAGCATTAACTAACAGTTAATTAATGTACCCTTATTACAAAGTGTTACCGAAATGTTAAATAAGGAATTTAAGTGCTCTTGGAGAATATGACTTTATCTTACCTTTGAAAAACACAATCAAATTCTTCTCCACATTCTCATAGACAGCATCCAGGTAGGAAGGGACAGTGTCTGGCCACAGGCTGCTAATCAGGGTGATCCCTGTTTCCTCAAACTGGGGATGTTTGCGCCACATGAATCTGAAAAAAGGTAGAAATTTCTCTCAACACACCCTTTCAAACATGGTTTCATCCATTAAAGGCACTACGAGTAAGATGGCACGTTGGCGTCCCCTTTGGACAAAAGCGGTAGTATTTTTACGACGTCCGCTGTCGCAAATGCTCGTGCGAGGCGTGTGAGTGTGGACTGAGAAGGGCGCAATATAGTGCATGTTCGTGTGTTGAAAGTGTGAGGACTCTTTTCGGCTCCGTGAGAGTGGTTTTGACACTGCATCAACTAATGCCAGTCAGTACACACACCTGCTTGCAATGAGTTGATTCAGCAGCGTCACCTAACTACTCTCTCTCACGGAGCTGTGTCCTCACAGAAAGCGAATGAAAGAGAGACGGCAGTTAGTAGCCTATGGATCACGATGAGGTAATGTGTTTGTGTTGTTGATGTAAATAATGACTATTTCAGATAATGGTTATCTGATGATGGTGAAGCAAAGCAAACTTTGTGTTAGTACCAACCGCTCATTCATTTAGTCAGTCTAGTTTCGCTCTCGTGAAATTGTATACACGTTGCTTGGCAACGCCCTCCCGCCCGCCTATCACTCACTCTCCCTTTTCGCTTTTCTTCATTGCATTCTATTTTTTTTCTTTGATGGTTCAGCCCCGTTCAGTCATTATGACGACAAATAACTGTCTCAAACAAGGCTCCCGCTCCCCTTCCCTCACCTGGAGGGATAGGCTTCTCAAATCGCGCTGCAGCGCCACACTGAAATCTGCAACCAATACGGATATGTGACCATAGAGCCTGCACGAGCGAACCGAAAATCGGACTGGGTGTGCGACCAGACCAAAAGCAGTAATAAAAACTATATAAAAACGTCTTTCTTTGCACTGATGGTCTCGTTTGCTGTTAAAGGTAATTTATGATTATCAGAGGAAACATGAGGCTGTTTAAAAGATATTTAAATGTTACTCGTAGCCGCTTTAATCTGGAGGACTTAGACATACAGGTATTGTCGTCGGTACGTACCTGTCTTTGAAGAACAGGAGCTCTTGCTGGAGTTCTGACACGGCATCGAAGGACAAATCTGGATCACATTTGTCAGGTGTCCTTGGAGGAGGGTTTTTAGTGAATATTGAAGCAAAATGGGGACTGACACCTGCAGGCAACAGAAGGAAACAGTCTAACCATGCGTTCCACATTGCATACTCTTTATTTTTTTCTATTCTACATACTACATCTGATCATAAAAATAATCTTGTAAGGATGCACTAGGCATACACTTGGGACATACTTTTACTTATTTATTTCATCATAACATTGCGCCTCAGCTTTTATATCCGTCGCACCAACAGGCCCAAGTAAGCGATAGGCTATATTAATTTTTATATACGTGTAACATCGCTCTGTATTCACACAGTGGTCACTTGTATAGTGTGCACGCTTCATAACACAGGCCTCTCAGTCACTCCGCTTTGCACGTAATCGGCGAGAAACTTTTCTGGTATCCCACAACCTGATATCCAATCAGAAGAGAGTACGCTACAAACAGGCACATCAAAAGAACCATTTAGTTAACGAAAAAAACCTAGACGACAATCTTTAATACACCGTATGTTTAATATTATGGAAGTGTCTTAAAATGCAGCTGACACTTTTATGTATTCCTTTCAGATGTACATTTTGTAATAATATGAACTGCTAATGTTGCTATGAGAGCTAAAATTAGACACAAAAATTGAGTCAACATATTCACAGACAGTGGGTTTGAAATGATGAAATCTGAGACTGTTACAAATGGGGAACTTTGATTTAAAATGCTTTGACGTGCGTCACTATCGAGTAGCCAAACTGTAAGCTGATGAAAACCAGATGTTGTGGTTTTTAGCCTTTGGACTAGTTCTCACACCACAGAGTATTTTATCATATTACTTTAAATTATAAATATATCACCATGAGTAAACATGAGAAACTTTGTGCATGTAACTGAACTGACCTATTTTCACAAAAACTGATCCAATGTGCATGTGTTTTTCGATTTAAAGGGAAAGATAAGGTTATTTTGAAGCTTTCAGGTTAATAAATACTAAACAGTTAATATCAATGCAGACACAGTGAATGGAATGTATAACTATTATGCTTTATTATTATTAGGTAGCCTATTGTTATTGTTTGTGTTACTTTTTGCGTTGTCTAAAGGATCATTCAGAAATGCAACTTAATAAGGTCTTTGTTACATACTGTATGCAGTTTCTAACATTTTGTTTTTGGAAAATAAGCAAAAAACTCTCTGAATCCATGTGGAGAAATGATGGTTCATCTTTTAAACCCTGCTGAACGTACCATACAGGTGCTGGACATCTTTGACATCACGGAAGGAAAGCTGCAGCTCGTTGTTAGAGGCAAAGTTGTACGATGGATACATGATGGCTCCGGGGTCAGGCGAGTGGGGCAGACCCAGAGCATGGCCAAACTCATGGACCGCTACGACCATCAGGTTGAAACCTGCACACACAGTTGACGGGAATGAGAAACCAGTAGGGCCAAGATCGTTTTTCGGCCTGTGGCATGTGTAACAGCGACCACTGACATACCATTGCATGTGCTGCTCAGTAATGGTAAATGCCGGTCCCAACAATGGAATATTTAATTCCATATTTTAAAAAAAATCAAGAATTGGTCAATTATTAGATTGTTGGCTATTTTGCTTCCATAATGTCTCTTCTTCTCAAACCAGTATGAATAAAAGGTTTTACTAAACCTCATTTGTTTGCGTATGTATATTTCTCCTATACAACCATCTTTAATTTTTTTTCAACACTCTTCTGAAGCTGAACTAAATTTTGCATAATCACTCTGAGCACTATTATGAAGGCTGTTACAGAAGGATTTGTTCACATGTTGATGTTGTCGATTTATAAAATGAAGAAAGACCTGTGTCATCATTATCCAAAATCAAGATTTAAATTTTTTTAAAGATGCTAACGTATGCATAATTAGTTAGATGTGGTGAAATTTGAATATGTATTCAAACATTTCCTAATAAAATGAAATACAAAAAATAAATCTATTTAAATTTTAAATCCACTGGCAAAGTTTCAAAATGGTAAAATGAAATCTATAAGAAATTTAGATTAGATTAGATTCAACTTTATTGTCATTGCACAAGTAAAGACAACCAGTACAACGAAATGCAGTTTAGCATCTAACCAGTAGTGCAATCAATAAAAACGTTCTATTGTTATAGCAGCGCTATAGTAATAATAATACATAATACACAGATTGCAGCTGGTCAACAAAGTTAAAAAAAATATCCAGTCAATATCAGTATTAAAGTGCATATAGTTCTGAAGGGTCCATAGAATGCAGTATGAATATAAAGTGCATTATTGAAGTGCATAAGTAAAGTGCATAGTGGTAGAGGTAGTCAGACAGACCATGGTCCAAGTGGGGGAGAGGGGGTGCTAGTGTAGGGGCTTGGAGTTGAGCAGTGTTACAGTGTTATGGAAAAAGCTGTTTCTGAGCCTGCTGGTGCGACTCCCGAGGCTCCTGTAACGTCTCCCGGACGGGAGGAGAGAGAACAGTGCATGACTGGGGTGTGTGTGGTCCTTGATGATTTTGTTTGCACGTTGCAGACACCGTGAGTGATGAAGGTCAGTGAGGGCAGGGAGTGATGTGACAATTATTTTTTGAGCAGTTTTTACAACTCGCTGTAGGGCTTTCCTATCAGCCATTGTGCAGTTACCATACCACACCGTGAAGCAGTTGGTAAGGATGCTCTCAACGGTGCAGCGGTAGAAGTTCCGGAGGATCTGGGGGGAGAGTCCGGCTTTTTTCAGTTTTCTGAGGAAGAAGAGGCGTTGTTGAGCTTTCTTGATCAGAGTGGAGGTGTTGAGTGACCAGGAGAGGTCTTGTGAAATATGGACACCCAGGAACTTGAAGTTGGTGACCCGTTCCACTTCAGCCCCGTTGATGTGAATGGGTGTATGGATGCTTGCCTTTGATTTCCGGAAGTCAACAATGAGCTCTTTGGTTTTGGTGGTGTTGAGCGCAAGGTTGTTATTAGCGCACCAAGCTGCCAAGTGCTGTACTTCCTCCCTGTAGGCTGATTCATCATTATTCCTAATCAGGCCGACCACTGTTGTGTCGTCCGCGAATTTGATGATGGAGTTGGTGCTGTGAATGGGGGAGCAGTCATGGGTGAAGAGGGTGTACAGTAAAGGGCTGAGCACACACCCTTGTGGCACACCAGTGTGAAGAGGAAGTGTAGTGGAGGAGAGGTTGTTTAACCTCACCGTCTGTGGTCTGTTGATCAGAAAGTCCAAAATCCAGTTGCAGGTGAATATGCTGATGCCAAGCTTGTGTAGTTTCAAGATCAGATCAGATGGTGTGATTGTGTTGAAAGCTGAGCTGAAGTCGATGAATAGCAACCTAGCATAGGAATTGCTATTGTCCAGATGAGTGAGGGCAGAGTGAAGGGCTGTGGATATGGCATCCTCAGTCGATCTGTTGGCACGGTATGCATACTGGTGGGGGTCTAGTGCAGGAGGAAGGCTAGGCTTAAGGTGGGCTAAGATTAGCTTCTCAAGGCACTTGGTGATGATGGGGGTCAATGCTACCGGACGATAGTCATTCAGACACGCTGGGTTAGATTGCTTGGGCACAGGGACGATGGTGGTGGTCTTGAGGCACACGGGAACAACAGCCTGGGCCAGTGACAGGTTAAATATGTCGGTGAAGACTCCGGATAGTTGCTCAGCGCAGGTTCTCCACACGCGCCCAGGGATGCCATCCGGGCCAGCTGCCTTCCTTACATTCACCCTGCTCAGCACTGACTGCACGTCGGAGACGGTGAATCTGAGAGGTTGTTCGCCAGGTGGTGGGGTAGTTTTGACAGGCGTAGTGCTGTTGTCACGGTCAAAGCGGGCATAAAAGTGATTAAGCTCGTTAGCAAAGTCAGTAGTGGTGGTAAGGGGGGTTGAGTTTGCTCTTTTGTAATCAGTGATGGCCTGTATCCCTTGCCACATACGTCGGGGGTCTGAGTTATTGAAGTGTTCTTCAATCCGTAGTTTGTGGCTGTGTTGGGCGATCCTTATTCCCCTTTTCAGGTTAGCCCTGGATGTGCTGTAGGCTTCTGCGTTGCCGGATCGAAAAGCAATGTCGCGGGCCTTTAACAGTAGACGGACGTCCTTGTTCATCCAAGGCTTCTGATTGGGGTATATCTTGATCTGCTTATGAGTAGTGACATTATTTACACCTGTGTTAATATATTCCAGAACAGAGGAGGTATATGTCTCAATGTCCAGCTGAGAGTCAGAGGTGGCATTGGTGGCGAACAGACTCCAGTCTGTGCGCTGAAACCCAAGTTGTAGAGCGGCCTCTGCACCCTCGGGCCAGATCTTCACATTCCTCACTGTGGGTTTCACCCGGCTAATGAGGGCTGTGTATCTGGGCAGCAGCAGCAGGGAAATATGGTCAGATTGACCCAGGTGGGAGAGTGGTATAGCCTTGTAGGCCTCGGGGATGTTTGTGTACACTTTGTCCAAAATTCTGTCCCCTCTGGTTGGGCAGGATACATGTTGGTGGAATTTGGGGAGTACCGACTTAAGGTTTGAATGGTTAAAATCCCCTGCAGCAATAAATGCCCCTTCTGGGTGAGCAGTTTGTTGTATACTAATGGCAGAATGTAGCTCCTTCATTGCTAGTTTGGCATTAGCATCAGGGGGTACGTAAACGGCCATAATAACAATGCATGAGTGTTCTCTTGGTAGGTAAAAAGGCCGGCATTTAACGGACATATATTCCAGGTTCTCAGAACAGTGACTTCCGATCATGACAGTGTTCATACACCATGCGTTGTTGATATAAATGCACAAACCACCGCCTCTGGTCTTACCGGAATCTTCAGTTGATCTGTCAGCTCTGAACATAGTCCGCCCCTGTAGTTCAATTGCAGTGTCCGGAATGCGGTTGTTCAACCATGTTTCAGTGTAGATCATTATATTGCAGTCCATAATCCGTCTGTGAGAGGTAATCCAGAGTCGTATTTCATCCAGTTTATTCGCCAGTGACCGCACATTAGCTAGGAACAAGCTTGGTAGTGGTAGCTTATGCGGGGTTAGCCTTAACCTAGCTCGTAAGCCACCCCGCTTCCCCCGCTTCTGTTTACGTTCCCGACGCCGCCTCCGGGCCCTCTTTTCCGGGAGAGCTGGTATGCTGGACCACGGTGCTCTGGCTATCTCCAGTGGTAGTTGAAGATCTTGATATACGTGGCTCGTGCTGTGGGCACGTATATCCAAAAGTTCTTGTCTACTGTACAATATGTTCCCATAGTTGTAATGTGGGAAAATCGCAACCAAAAACAAACAAACACTCATTAATTTGCACAAACTGGGGAGACGCAGAGCCTCGCGCTGTACTCGCGACGCCATCATATGTGACTTCTTGTCACAATTGAACCTTATTCACCTGCAGTGTCTCGCCTTAAGTCACCCCAATGTGATGTGTTTGGTTTTTTGTATTATTTTTAATGTGCCATTATATAAATGAAGCAATGTACCTGTTGTATTAAAGCTCCAGTCTTCATCAGCGTCAAAGTGCACGTCTCCACCAATACCAGACCCAGGTAGATAAGCATGAGCCAGGATTCCTCCTCTGCCATCAAATGGAGAGCCATCTTTATGTTCTGTAACAAACAGTGCAGTAAACCGTTATGTTGGCTGCATTCCAAATTAAATACTTTTTCATTTTACTACACTACATATAGTACAGAAGAGTTTTACAGCCACGGGAGAGAAAAAAAAATCAGTTAAAGGCTCAGTAAACGGAATGGTCAGTTTAGCTAACTTCCTGTCAGTTACTGCAGTTAGCAGTCCCCTCCCTCGTCCCCTCATCACCACATTAATGCATTGCGGTCTTCAAGCAGCAAGTTATCTAGCATCATCTCAGATCTATAAGTGATAAAACATGACAAAACCCATCAAAACAGACATTGGGGAGGATTTTTACCTGCTCTGCCATTGTAGGCGCATAAACATTCACCCCTCTGTCGCTCTGCACGTGCACCGTCAGTGAGACGGGTGCCGGTTTGTAGCGGCCTTTCTTCTGATTGGATATCAGTTTCGGGATACCCGAAAAGTTTATTTGCAGATTACAAGCAGAGCCAGTGACTGAGAGATTGGCTTTATGAAACACGCACACTATATAAGTCATCACTGTATGAATAAAGAGCGATTTAACACTTATATTAACATAAATAAATCGCTTACAGTTACTTCACCTTAAAGGCAGATTGTTTTTCATTATGTCGAGAAATGTCAAGAAAAAAGACAAATACTGCAAAATGCAATTGGAGTTAGCGGGGCATCTATATATTTTTGGCATACTACAATTGACCTGCATGTATTGGGACATCCTAAATATTTTTTCTGTCATACTAAATAGTATGAAAGTATGGGTATTGGAATGCAGGGTTACAGTATATCCTTCATATCAGGATCGCTGTTCATTGCATCTTGTCTGGGGGATATCTCTTCCCTTCAGACTGTCTCACCGCCGTGGTAGAAGGAGATGACGACATCGGCCTCTCTCCTGCTCCGCTTGCGAAATTTCACCCGTGCGACGTTGGACCAGAGCTTCCATGCCGCTCTGAAGACTCTGTGGACCTTGGAGGCGGGGATGGAGAGGTTGTACCCAGAGATCCTAAAGAACAATGATATACTTTTACAACTACATTTCTAATCAGGTACATACATGTAATAGGTCTCTGCTCTCCTGCTTGTGTTCCTCTTATAGGGGAGCCCGGGGTTGGTTGGCACACTTTTTACTCACTGCCGTATTTCTCTGGCATCATTTTTATTTCAATATTCTAACCAGCAGAATATGAAAGGTTTAAGTCTCAGCTATACATGATTATGTTTTAATTGTTCACACATATTTTGCAAAATAAGATGGTATATGATTAAAGCATGTGTGCACACGTTAGGGGGTTGGTTGGCACACTGTTAAAATGTGATAGTTAAAAAGAATTAAGAATTAAACAACCATTTAATTCAACCAATAAACAGTAAACATGAACATTTAATAGATTATCAGCCCATATTTTAGAACCAAACAACAAGCAACATATCAGTAGGACTATCGTTTCGTTTGTTTGCCCTAATGTGTCAGAAGTCTATTTATTAACAAAATACAATAATATACCTACTATGAGTGCTTTGTGTGTTTGTGAAAGGTAAAATGAGCAACCGCTAGCGGTCAAGCTAGCAAATATTAACTTGATTAGCATTTACAAATATTATACAATATTATTAATTCCGATTACATTTCAAATCTCAATTTTATCCTTATAGGCTAGGAATAATAATAAAAAAAACATATATAGGCCTAGTAATAAAAATAACAAGAAGGTATTAAAACTAAGGCCTATTTTTACCTAAGGATTACAAATCAGAAATAACAATTTTGTATGAGGTCACACTATTTTTAAAGGGACAGTAACCACAAAAGCCATAGTATCCCCGAAACACATTAACAAAAACACACACACAGACAGACGTGTAGCCTATGCACACATAAGGAAACAAATATACCTTCATATATAATAGCCTACATGGCTTACCATAATTTTTTTACAGTTTTTGTCATGTGCCAACCAACCCCCAAATCAGTGTGCCAACCAGCCCCGCTCACATTTTAACCAAATTTGAGAAGAAATTGTATAAGCCAAATAGCATTCCTCATCACAGACTATGAAATCTTACATTAAAATGTAGCTGATTCCTATGTCTATAAACTAGTTATAACACATTTACAATATCTCCAACTTTCACAGTTTTATTATATGTTTAGTCAAAATACCACTTTTTTACTTTCGCTACTATAAAACGGAAAGTTTACCCTCGCCAAAAACGTTAGTTACTTTCACATTTTTTAACATAGTAGATGAGTGCAAGTAAAGAAAACAGATATTTTGATGTACATTTTTTGTTTCTGTGACCTTCCAAGGACCAGAAAATAGGTGTGTGCCAACCAGCCCTGTGTGCCAACCAGCCCCGGGCTCCCCCACTTACTTTTTATTATTATCATTTTATTATTGGGCACAAACTTTATATTAAGGTTTATGGTTTCCGGATGATGAGACCTATTGTCTTAACGGTTTTTCTGACATCTCCTGTAGTGACACCATCAGATTCAAATGTGTCGCTTTTTAGTGAAATGTCAACGACTGTACAAATGCCAGGACCATTTGGTAGAGAGATGTATTACTGTCGTGGATTTCAGTGTCTGATCAAAAACATTGTTACAGTAAGTAAACAACTCTATACAAATCAGAATCACAAGGTTTGGCACAAGGACATAACCTTTATCCTACACCAACACCACATCAGCTTCTTATTAATAACACATGCAGCACACAGATACAAATAGCCCACAGCTAAGACGGACATGTTATCAGATTAATTGTCCTACACACACACACTAACGTTGCTGGCTTCTTACCTGTAGCTGAGGGAGCTCTTCTTCCAGCGTATTGTGT
Organism: Ammodytes dubius; assembly: GCA_026122265.1. Lineage (NCBI taxonomy): Eukaryota > Metazoa > Chordata > Actinopteri > Uranoscopiformes > Ammodytidae > Ammodytes > Ammodytes dubius. The sequence continues at coordinate 24,181,905 of CM047519.1, read as the reverse complement.
CTCCAAAGCGCTCCACATCAGACAGACCACAGCGAGGCCTCTTCATAACAGCCAGGGTCTCCTGGGTCAGCTCTCCATTTGGAGGCAAACCATGGAAGAGCTGCATCTCCTTGACCTTCTCACACAGTCCAGTACTCCAATCAGCATTCACATCTGGGTCCTCCACTGTCCTCTTCTGTCTCTCCGATCTGGGCTGGTAGGCATAGAAGTGCCGCAGATATGCCTGAAGAAGATCAGTCGGAGTGTAAAACGGTACCTTACTGCAGTCAGTTAAAGGGTTATGAATGTGTATGGGGGTGTAGTGGTCAGAGAACCCCCCCCCCCCCCTCCCCAAAAGAGGCTCAGTCCTCTTCACAGCAGACCCGGGTTTGAATCCAGCCTGGGCCGTTTTCTGCATGTCATTCCCCTCTCAACCCCTCTGTCTCTCCAAAGCAAAAATGTTAAAAAGGGGTTATGAATGTGTGCTAAGCAAGCAGCATGCTACCAATGCAAACTGTTTATTATACTGTCATGATCCCGCTTGGGCCCCTTGGCCTGGTGTGTGTTTTCCCTATTACCCTTGTCCATGTGCTGGTTTAATTGCAGGGTTTGAGACAGGTGTGCTGGAGTCAATCACCAGCATTCACAGCTGCCATCAATCATCATCAACTGCTCTTCATATACCCGGCCCTTCCTTCCAGACACTGCCAGATTGTAGCTTCTGTTCTCATACAGTCAGTTCTCTCTCTAGCTCACCTGTTTCCAGCTCTGTTTTTTGCACTTTCTCCTGGTTAACTCCTGTTTCTCTGCCACAGTTCTCCCGGCCTGACTCCAGCCACCAGCTCCAGCCCTAGCTCTCCAGCACTACTCCTCGGACCCCTCCTGCCTGCCTGCTCTAGCCTGCTTCCACTCAGCCCCCTGGACTTGCCCCGTGGCTCTCTCCCTGGACCCCCATGCCAGCCAGTTTCCCTCTCCGGATCACGGCCCTAACACCCTACTGGTTTCTCCGCAAATAAATCTTCTTTTACTTACACTGTCTCCGCGCCTGTGTCCTCTAGACCCCAACCGTTACATATACGTTGTTATCTTCTTACTTTTCATGATACCATTCCGTCTCAATTTGAAATGCCAGGTTGTTGATAGCTGTACATAGACATGCCTTGCCTTGCCTTCCCTTGCATTGCATTGCCATACTGTCTTTACAGTAAACATTCCACACATTTGCTCAAACCTTTAATAATAGCATGTTGCCCAAACATGGCTGCACTCCTGTAATAGTAGGTGTCAACAACAGCTACATTCTGTAGTTTCTGACTTACTATATATATATGATGACTGCAGCTCAATAGAAACATGTACAGTAATCTCCATGGCCATATTGTCCATTGAGTGTAACACATACAGTATTTTAAATATTATTATTATTATTATTATCAAAATTATTATTAAAAGTCCATCTATGTGCACCAGAATATTTCAGTTACAGGGTCACACCCATATGTTAAAGACAGAATATACTAACGTTATAATTTATTGATTATAATTTATAATTGTTCTATTTTGGGGCCATAAAATGTATCGAAATATATGCCTATATAATACCTTATTTTTCGGAAATGTAAAAAATATGACTTTTTCTTCACAATATATGAAATATGGTACCAACTCCCAATACTTTCAATTCCATTATCAATTGTAAGAATGTATTTCATTCCAACCCATGGCCTATTAAGGTCTCAGTATCTCAACAATTGAATTAGATTCCTAGCAGTGTGGAGAAGGCTTTGAAACAGTGTGTAGAAAAATATATATAAGAAATATTAACAATAATCATTGTGTCTTGTTAAATTCATATTTTTTATATGAAATATCTTAATAAAGCCGTTATCATGATTTTTCAGAAAACTGTTGGATATATTTGGAAAATATATTTTCAAGATTAGTCCATCAAGACATGAGATGAAAGTGATCTGCAGACTTCAATATCTCTTTCCAAAAGATAACACTGTCCTGCCTTCTTAACAAGGTAGTAGTCAGACTGATAGCGGTGACTGATCCACAATAAAAAAAAAGTAGGCGCTTTCCGTCGGTGATTTTAATGAACCAAAAATACCAATTTGAAAAGAAAATGATACATCTATAGAACTATGTGTTTATAAAAGCCACAATGAAATGTTTTACCTTGAATAATTCAACAACATAATAAAAGTCAATATTCCTGTTACAGGTTAGAAGTACAAGTATTCCCACATAGACATCTCTATGTAGGTGGAGCTGTGTAAAATGATGTCTGGAGCCATTCTTCTGGAAGTGCAAACACAGATGCTATCAGTGGGTCAACAATAAGGTCAATAAAGAGGCTTTTAGAGACATCTTGCACTTAGCTGAAATAACAAATCACAACCTTGAGCAAAGTGCCACTCAGGGCCAAAGTAGTGGGGTTATAAATCTGAGTGAATCTCCTAATTATAAAGCAAGACTATTCCAGCACAGAGTCCTGTAAATCTAGCCTTTTTCTTCCTGGGGGTTACTATCCCATTGCTTTAGAAGTTTATTGAGCAGGACACATACATTGTAGCCTACATTGTTTCATATAAAATATAAAATAGATGTCATGCATACAGGTTTTTTAGTCCAGACTAATTTGCAACCACTGTCCCTCCCTAATAAAAGTTACACAATTAATCAAAATGCAGAAGACATCAAATACAGGAGACATAAAGACATCGATTTATTGTGTGTGTGTGTGTGTGTGTGTGTGTGGGTGTGTGTGTGTGTGTGTGTGTGTGTGTGTGTGTGTGTGTGTGTGTGTGTGTGTATATAAACTGGTAAATACCTCTGCAAGCTCCTGGTCGGCTTCAGTTGGTCCAGCATGGGGTTGTGTGGTCAGGTGTGGGCTCAGGAGAGGGAAGGCTGTGACAGGACTCATAAGAGTCAGAAGACTCAGCCAGAGCATCTTCATGTTTGACAGGCAGCAAGTCAGTGTGTCTGAAGAGATGAACAGCTGCTGCTTCACAGGGTTGTATATGCAGAAGATGCAGTGGGGTCCACCTGTTAATTATGCTCCTGTCTCAACAAGAACAGCAAGGTGGCTCTATACACTTAACAGGGGTCTTCTTCAATGTCTCTTCACAGACACACCAAGGGACCCTTATTTATATAGCGTCTCTGAGGCATGAAAATAGTCCTAACCTGCATTGTCAGACATTTGGTTTGACTTTTAGATTTTAGGAGAACAAACATATATTTATCAACATTGTAAATCAAGTGTAGGAGACTGCCCCTATGTATCGCCTGTGGGCTTCACGGGAACTGCAGAGCTGTTTTTAGAATGACATAGTGGACAGTGACAACATCTGCATCAAAAACATCCAGCAGGACATCAAGGATGCTACGAAGATTAAGCTCTCAATTTCTTCTGCCAATCTAAGAATCTTACATGAGAACTGGGATCACAACTCCTTTCATTTTACACGTTGTGAAAACATCCCGCCAACCACATTTACAATGGGGATGATTTGAGATAGAACCACTGGAAGTCATTTGATTGTACTTCAAAGATCCAACATTTCCTTGGCACAATATGAGATTATAGAAGGAATCAACACAAACTGGTATTGTGTGATCACTGATACTTAATCTTGAGGCCAAACAAAAGCCCAGGGTTCAACAATGTACCTGGACTATGGGGAGCAGACAACAACGGAGACAAAGAAAGCATGTCAGAAATGATTGAAAACCAGCTGTTCTTTAACGTGGTGTGTGTGTGTGTGTGTGTGTGTGTGTGTGTGTGTGTGTGTGTGTGTGTGTGTGTGTGTGTGTGTGTGTGGTGTGTGTGTGCGTGTGTGTCGTATTTCTCGATAAAATAAATACATAGCAATGGATCCTTGATGTCATGGATTTGCATATTTGACGTGCGACAGAACACTGCAGGCCTATGTTACGATGGGGAATAATTGAAGGGTTAAAAACTCAGATATGCGCTGTGTTTTATAGCCCACAGACACACGTTATTATAGTCTTTACCTTCACACAACTGTTTTAAGGTAAAAGAAGAAATGTCATGTGCTGCATCCTTTATTTCTTACTCAAGTAATGAAAAATTATATTGGCGATAAAACAGTACATCCACTTAAAGCTCCACCCTATACATTACAGTTTTCTTTATGGCTTTAAGGTAATGTAAAGCGTCCCATTGTGTTCACAATACAGGAGGTCAATACTTCCAAAATCTATTCAGTTCATCTTAGAACTAGAGTGGACATGTGTGCAAAGTTTGAAGAAAATCCCTCAAAGTGTTCATGAGATAATGCACTCACAAGAATGTCCCTGACAGACGGACAACCCGAAAACATAATGCACCCAGCCTTTGGCCTTCACCGTTGAGTGTAAAGGCATAGAAATTTACTCTCTAGATAAACTTTAGGTCATTCTCAATATTTGTCTCATTGACACTTTGTCTCTATCTCAAACCACTTTCAATCCAGAGCCTTTTGAAATTTCGGTGTCAAAATCTAGTATTTTTTTAAATAAAACCTGGCGCCTAAAGGGTTAACTTTAAATCTCTTATACATCAACAGTCTGTGGCAAAACATAGCAGAAATCTGGACCTTTGGTTCCCACGAGGCAAGCTTCTGATTGACACACTAATTAAGGATGTAGTAGATTCATAGACAGGTTGCACAAGTGTGTTGTAATACTATACGAGAGTCATCATGCAACATTCAGCTTTACAGTTTTTGCCGAATGCTTACACACATGTTGCAGACTTTGGCTCACTGTGTCAAAACTTAACACACAGGCCGAATAGGACAAAGCACATGGAGATAAACTTCAAATGTATACGGCAAAATTAAACTCTTGAAACAAAACCTAACAATCCCATTTCAAAACTGTTTTTAGCATCAAAACACTACACACATGCCCCTTTGAATTACTCTTTCCTAGCAGCAACAACACACAGATGTGCTTTATGCAAAAGACAGCTGTATTCAGTAATTTGGATTGTTTTTGACTTTACAAGTTTCATACATATTTTTTTTGTGAAAGATTGATTCACTACAGTTCATCTAGACACACGGAAATAAAAATAAAAAAGCTTCTGAAAAAAAAGTGTATTTTGCAAAGTCATTGTTTTGGCAAACAAAAGAACAAATAGGTATTGCAGTTCAACAAGCAATTCAGTTTGTCAATATAAACTCTGAAACAATTACAGTAAAATTAGAAAAACAGTGTTGTAAGGAATGGGGTGGGTAGATTATGAATCCTTTGGATACCGTCTCCCGTTTTCATCTGGCCACATCGCCTCATCGACATCACATGCAATGTCATCCTTTGAGAAGCAACAGCGTAAATATTCCTGATATCCAGTATAAATGTCCTAATTATGGGGCTACTGTGTAGTTGGGCTGCATTTTCTGCCCAGGCTCTTATATTGATAGGCCATGATCTATAACATTGTCCACCATAGTCCCTGCTGTATGTGTCTCCGTCTGTTGCCTTTTTGTTCTTGTCCTCCTGTCGCTCTCTCTTGTCCTTTTTCCCTGACTCTTACTGTCTCACAAAGGAGCTGAGCTCACCTGAAGTATATTTGTAATGCTAAGGCTCACACTGATTGGTATTCAATTTGCTTTTTTTTTTTTTTTATGTGTGTGAATCTGTGTGCTTTTCCAAGTTTAGTTGTGTTTTGAATTTTAAATAGATGTGTTTTCCCAAGGATTGCAGGAGATTTCCTTTTTGAACAATGTGTCTTGTGTAAAAAACAGTGTGTAGTGTTTTGCAATAAGTGTGTTGCAGAATTTCAAACACAGTGCAAAGCCTATTTTGTGTTTGTGGGGTTGGTGCTTGTGTTTAGGGCATGGTCACCAAAGTTAGAGGTTGTGATGCTTTGGGCCTAGCAACCACTATTAGTGTTTAAGCATTAGGTAAAAACTGTATACTCTATTATTTATACTCTGTCATAAAGGATCTTGAGATTGTTCGGCTAAGGACTGTCCAAAACAACTACTGCTAAATCACTTAAGGTTTAAGTGGCAATCAATTAAATTTCAATGTCCATTTTGTGCCCAAATGTGATCATCTCACTTTCGTTGTAATAAACATATTTGAAAGATTCCTATCACTGCTAATGATCAGTATCTGTTTTGTTTTGTTGCCATGATTGTTATCAGCACAAATCATATAGAATCTGATCTTGTCATGCAGCCTTTTTTCCAGGTCTTGGGCAACTCGGGCATTCCCAGCCTGAGTCAGCTCCAAGTGTTACCAAGTGCTCCACCCACATTCTAACTGTTCCGAAGCCGGGAAAGAAACACACCTGAACCACATCTGTTAAAATCCCTATGCTCGACACAATCCACTCACAATCTCCAGTAAATACAAGGAGAGCTGAGTCAAAGGATGTGGGTGCACTGGAAAAACCTGCCAAAAAAACTATAATACAAAAAGCTTGACTCATTAATAATAATTCCCCGCTGTCCCTGGAGGCTTTGAGACTGGATGGGATGCTTCCAACTTGAACCTTTCAGTGGTACATCAAAGAGCTGTTTCGCAATACCTGGGGATGTTATGCTTTTTCAATTAGAAACTAATGTTGACTTCTGATCCAATACTGTTCTTTAAAAAGCCATTTCTTTTTGAAGGATTTGAACATCACACTGTTTAATCATTTGTCATTTCCTCCTTTGGTCAACATGAGGGGGGACTTGTTGGTCATTTGAAAAGGTTTATGGCATTAAATATCAAAGTCCAAACTTTTATATCAGTGTTTAAAACTGTAAAGAAAACAACATAGTGGTTCACATGCCAGGCAATTGAATGAGGAGGAGGAGGAGGAGGAGGAGGAGGAGGAGGAGGAGGAGGAGGAGGGGATTTTAACGGACTGGTCACCACAGTGTAGAGGTGTTTCCCTCCTTTTCGCAATCAACCGTCTAAGTTGTGTCAAACAAGTCTATTAAAGCCGTACCAGCTGTGGAATGGTGTGTTTATTTGCATGCGTTCTGCTACACTCTGATCGACGACAGTGTGTGTGTGTGTGTGTGTGTGTGTGTATAATGCTATTATTGCAAAGCCTGATTGATGCATGTACAGAAAAAAACGACACCATACGGACAGATGTGTTTCCGTCACCAACATTACCAAAACCCCTGTTGAGAGAAATGACAGTGAAAGGATGTCTTTGTGTTCATACTGTAACTGTTAAGAACACTAACAGCAATTATGGAAGATTGAGCATCCCCTCATCTTTCACAACAACGTGTATGCTGAGGAATGGTATGTAACCTATGGATTTTAAAGTGGTTCTATGTCTAAACTTGCTCTTTCTTAAAGAGATGTCAAGAGACTGACAATCGGGGCCAAATAATACACAGGGCATACTGTATGTTTACTGTATATGCCTGCACGAAACGAAAGTGACAGAGAACAGTGTGTAGGCTCTACTCACTGTTGTTTGATCATTTTAGCAGCTCCTTTGTTGTGTATGTAGCCCCTTTTACGCCAATAATATAGAGGGCAGGGCCCTAGGTTCTTTAACCCAACTTGTTTACTATAATATTAATTTGGATTCCCCATATGCAATCCATACCCTTATTTATTCTTAAAATATGCACAATATCACCAATTCATCGTATGATTAAGCAGACAAAACAAAAAGGTAGGTAATTAAATATGTATTTTTTAAAAGTGTGTTTAAAGCACTTCTCTGGAACCGATGGGCGGTTCCATGTGACTTACCAAGAACTCAAATACTAAAGGAGCAAATCAGTAAGTGTGCCCATGTATTAAAAGTCCATACTTACAGGGGGCGCTCATGGCACAGTGTTAGTTCTGATCTGATTCTGATATCTGGATTTTGGATATCGGCCGATACCGATACTGTCCGGTATTATAATTATTCTACATTTCTTTGTTGGTGGTGATGTTATGTGGAAGGTTAGGAAGGCTTAAGCAACACAGCAATTCTATTTTTAAAGAAACAACAAATATACACAAATGCATTAAGATTAATCTGAACTGCTTTGAATGCAGAAGAACATCAGAACTCAACTTTTGAATTAGCTAAATTCTAATGTTTATTTGTGCTATATCACATACTAGATATGGTCTGAAAATTAAAATGTCTTTCAAAGTTTAAATAATTTAGATTTTAATTTTTTTTGTCAGTCCGATATCCGATACGTAGAATGCTGCCATATTGGACCGATATCGATATTTGATCGGATCGGCTCCATCCCTATCAGAGGAGCATGGTAGGAATACTGGTACATGCTGTGTTTAAGCCACAGTCAATAAGTGACTGCCACACCTGTGAGCTTCATGACTCATCTCATACCAGCTTACAACATAACACTATCAGTGATAAGATGCTCAAAACAGATCGCGAGTCATACCTTTGTATTCCATAGGCAATTGATACTACAGCCTACCTGTCATATTGACATTGTGTCAAGTTGGCTGCTCTGGCCAGGTACCAAAACTCAAGGTGTTGGAAACATGAAGTGAATAACAGTGCAGTTTCAAAAGTTAAGGATAAGACAACATAAAATTCTTCTGTAGACACATTGTCTGAGACATTTTCTTTTATTTGACAATACGTAGGACATCATAAAAGACTGGCACATGACCATGGTTTAACAAAAAAAATGTTGGCCGAGTTTGCTCTTCTGACACATAACAAATATTATCACTAAGAGCTGCAGTTAACGGTCGCTTGAACGACCTGTAAGTGAATGTTGGCCACATGAAATGAGTGTAAGGCCAAACAACCAGACATAGACTTTGAATGAGAAGCCGTTATTGTTTGTCCTGTGTGATGCTTCCATTGCTTATGGTCCGGGGAAAGGGCTCACTGCGCAACACAAGGGACCATTTGAATAGTTGGTTTGTCACAAACATCAAGGCAACTTGGATTACACTGCATGGATAATAAGGCACCCTCTCTTTGACAATGACATACAATGAGGATTCCACACGGACATCTGAACAATGTTTATACTTATCTTTCATACATTGTGCTTATGAACGCTTGGATCAGAAAATGTTGTGTCCAAGCATGCGGTTTGTGAGTTTTACAGCATGTAGGCATAATGAAATATGAATGTGTTTATGTGTTAGAAGATGATCCCACACACAGCGGTTTAGGAGGCCAAACAAATACAAATACGTCCACACAGCAAGTATGTTGTGCACCTTACAATTTACCACAATTCCTTCAAGATCCGGGTTCTATCGTTACCTTTATATAGGCACCATTTCACATTAGCAAAACAAAGTGTAAATGAATCTTCACACCACAGATCCAGAACATGAGAACGAGGCAAACATCCTCACTAGACGTTTTTCAGTGCACGGTGACATGCTTGGCAATGTCTGAAATAAGCTGGAAATGTTTGCCACCTAGTGGGCATATCATACACTGATTCACAATGATATTCCTCTAGTCTACGAGGTGAAGTATATGTGCCATTTGACTATTCAACTTCATGCCTTTGCATAAATGAATGCAAAAAGGACAATTAAAAAATTTATATGTGATACATTATAGTAGTATTGTGGGACATGGTTAAGTCTAGAGCACCCGTTGATAAAGGGAAGTCTGACATTGACTTACATCAAATATTTGTCTAAAGAAGGGATGGCACGCAACCAACGTTCACCTCTATAGCGTGACACCAGGTGTTACGGGAGGTTTGGTGTGACCAAGCAGTAGACAACAAAGCATACTAAGAACTGGCTGTAGCAACCCCATTCCCTGCAGCTTATAACAATGTAACCATTGTTCCTTTCATTCTCTTGGCCCTTTGACTGGATGTTAACATTTACAAACAGGAAAGGGACACTTTCCTCATGAACATCTTGTCTGTGTTAGTTGGCTTCATTAGCTGAGTTTTTAACTATTAGCATTTTGAGTCAAACTAGCCCCAGAGAACATGCACGAGGATCCTGTCACATACAGTATAATGGCTTGATAGACAGGCAAGGTGAGCTTATGCATTCCCAATGCTCGGTTCGCATTTTTGCATTATTTGTGTCTGATCAACCCACCAGTTGCTGGTCAAATCCTGAAAAAGGACTTTCTTAAGAAAATATACCCTAAAGGGAGGCTCATTGTGACTGGGATACAACCCGACACAACCCCCCTGTGGGCATGAGGGGTGGGTGTGGAATACTAGTCCTTCACAGAATGTATGTGCAGTATCACTTTCAGAAATGTGAGAGCATTTCTGTCCACAGAAACCTCCAAATGGAGAAAGTGGTTTATCTTGCTCTGTGTACCTTGGACAAATCGACGATAAACCAAATAAAAATTCACTGGAATGAGGTTATTTATCAAAACACTGAGAATTCCAATTCTATCTTGATTATAACAAGGTTAACGATTGGCTGTTTAAAATCCCAGACCAGCTTCTGCTACGTACAAATATAACATAAATTAAGAATTCCAGTCTTGGCATATTTTGATGGGAAATGTTCAAGTAAAAATGAAGCCTGCGGCCAAGCAAATGAAGGAGGATCAACACAGTCTCATTAATGCCTTGTTTCCACTGAGCAGTGCGGCTTTATAGCTGGTAGATACTGTGTAGTAAGCACATCCAAAAACTATTCAGGCCACCTTAACAATGGATATGACAACCCTGTGTTGTAAGTAAAGCTCCCTCAGCTACACGTAGAACTTCACATTAGCAAAAGTCATACGTTTACTGTAGTTCAGCCATCAATGTAAATATCGTAAGGCTTGGGAGATTCAAATATCTGCAGAATCAGACATACACAATAAATATGCTGTCAATTTTGAATAAACAACACTGATTGGTTTACCTTTTCCCAAACCCTAAATGAGATGTCATATTAGTTTTGAAAATGAACGAACATATACAATTATTACACTTCAATTAAATTACGGAAAAAGCTATTCTAATAAATTATGATTCAACAAGACTACCTTTCATTTCTTAAAACTGGCCTCAGTGTTTTATACTGTACTTGGCTAATCCCAAAAGTGCAGTACCCTGGGATGGTGCCTTGGGGTACACCTGCCCCCTAAGCTGTGGGCTGAGTCCCCCTAGCAGTGGGATATGGCAGGTCCCTGTGCCCATGGTGTCTGGACGTGGCAGTCTCCATCCAGAACTTCTTCCCCATCTCTTCATTTCAGCTGGTCTTCTGTGGTTCAATGTGCAACGTGGGCCAAACTCCACAGAGAAACTGAACAAAGTTAAGGAAAGGACAAGACAAATGAATTAATACAATTAAATCAAACCAACAATATACAGTAGATAAACGCTTAGGGCTAAACATACCTTTATTTTTGGACTGTACTTGAGGTAGGTCAACCTGATCTGAAGGCTATAAAAGTAGATAAACATTAGATCTGATCTGAATGCACAATAATACTCGCTGCAGCTTACTCCTGTCACCTACTTACCTGAGGAGTATATGAAGGTAGGATCCCAGGCCTGTGAAGATGTGCCACCAGGCATGGAACTGTGTGACTACTCCAACACCAGGGGGCAGTCTTTGTCTACTGGCTCTGAGAGAGCACAAGGGGAAAAAAAATCTTTAACTAAACCAAAATGACTTCTCCCTATTGTACCAAAATCTCCAGAAATAAATGCTGGTGAGTCCTCTAAAACACATTTTTACAAAGGTTTTCAAATCAAAACCTAAAACATGCATCTTTGAGTCTAGACCATTTATTTGACATAAATAAAGTTGAAGTAATATGTCTTATTCCAAAGTATATGCGACACATTACAACATTGAAATTATATTATATTTATTTTTATGATTATATTAGTTAGCCTGACTTGAAAATGCCTTAAATTGGGGGCGCCCTTAGCTCAGTTGGTAGGGCGTCCCCCCCCGGGCCGGGCCCAGCAGTAGACCCGGGTTTGAATTCCCGCCCGCGGTCGTTCTCTACATGTCACTCCCCTCTCTGCCCCATTTCACCTCTGTCTCGCTGCACTATCAATAAAGCATAAAAATGCCCAAAAAAAAAAAAAAAAAAAAAAAAAAAAAAATGCCTTAAATTAATGCCTCTGACTTTTTCCACACCACTACTGTTCAGAATTCCCTCATTTATTTTGAGCAAGTGAATACATAAAAAAAGAAGACCTTTCGTACCACTACTTTCCAACTGACACTCACCTCAAAGAGTCACAAGCCAGATTGTCAATGTTCCACAATAGAAAGCCTAGAGAAAGACTCCTAAGGACGTGTAACACAGCGGTCTGATCCATGGATACACCCTAACATGGAAACAAAACAACAAAGAAAAAATACAATCAAGTTGTTAAACAAATTGAATATTAATGTAAACTATTCATATGATATGTTCATGTTTCTCATATGAAAAAACGTACCATGTAACAATGAAGATGGCTCGCACCACCAGGCAAGCTACTAGAGCACCATACATGACCTAGAAGAAGAAGGGAAACACTATTAAACAGTTGTTTTACTTGTTGAATTCATCACGACCTAAACTGGACATTGAGGTTACAGTTACATAGCGTATAAGTGTAGCCTCTCTAATTGCGGAAAATCTGTCTCTCAAATTTCCTTCAATACATCATTGTGTTTCTCTAAGTGGAATGAGCACTTATCATTAAAAGCATATCTCTCTATCAGAGATACAGAATTGTAGTCTTTTTAAACAATACATTCATTTTCCTAGTAATTTTTATTTTATAATTACGAAACAATTATAATTAACAATTTTCCTCTGCTGATTGACTAAATGATCATTCAGCAGTGGTGTTGTGTACCACGCTGTTGTTCCTGGGTGAGCGTACCTATGACGTAAGGAATTAAGAAAAACGTTATAAAAATAGCATTGCACTGATGCTCTTCTTTGCTGTTACATGTAATTCATGATCATCGGAGGAAAAATGAGACTTTTTCAGAAATATTTAAAAAGTTCCTTGTAATCAATCAATAACCCATAGAAAATGAATTTTTTACACTGTAACATTTCATGTGCCATGGACCAAAAGTGTCCTTTTGGAGTCTCCAGCTGGTATTTTAGGAAACGGCTAGACATTCCCTTAGAAAAAACAGTGTAAAAATTAATTTTCAATGGGTTATTGATCAAATTTAAACTATGATTAGGAAAGGCTTCAGGCAGTTGGACACTTGTTTTGTTTTCAAAATTTAAAAATAAATTGACTTTGTTTTTGTCCAACATCTAGATTTTGGGGCTTTGCAGATATGCACATTTACGCATCATTAGTAAGATATTGATGATTTTTCATATTTATTCAAACCTTTTGGAAAATACTGTAATACAAAAAGTTGTTGTTTTAATGTCAGTAATCAACTTGCAAAGTTTCATAATGATATATATAAGTTTAAAAAATTCCCTATTAGCCCACCCCCCATTCGCTTAAACAGTGGTTCTGATTTGCTCTATGATTTGCTCTATGCCCGCTGTAGCTTTCCAGCAGCTTGTTGACCAGGTTGTCCACCCAGGTTGGGATCCTGGAAGGTCCTGGATATCATTTCTGGTGAACAACCTTTTACAACGCTCCATGTCTGTTTTTCAAAAAAAAAGGGGTTTTGCCCCCTAGGTATTCTCTATGAAATGCTGCTTTATGTAAAATAAAATAGAATAAATTACTTAAAACGTTACACAGTGTCCCTTTAACAACCACCTTAGAAATGACTTGTGTGCTGTGCTGGCCAGCCCAATGTTTACACAAGGTACAAATGACTTGAGGGCACACTGAGCCCTAATAGCAAACAATGAGCCATCTGACCCAGTGGGCGTGATGTGGCCTTACCTGGTGAAAGACTGGCTCCTTCCACTGCAAGTAGACCTGCAAAAAACAAAGAAACAGAATCCTGTTATGCTGTGCTTCATGAACAATACAGTTCAAAGTTAATGATGATCCCAGTTCTAATAAGAAGTGGATACTCACCACAGTGACTGAGACACTGAAGATTAATAATAAAGCAAGAGGAAATAAGCTGATCCCCTTATCTTCTTTGAAGCACTCATATCTGAAAGAATAAAGACATGTTTTTATTTGACATGTTCAAATGACCATAAGAAGAGAGAGTATATAGCCTGAGTTTCAGTGTGTAACCCAGGTTCTCTTAACATGGTGAGACTAGCCGGATCTCGTTATCTTAGCTTTACGTTCCTTTCTCTCCCGCAGATTAATCTGGACTTTCTCCAATCTTTCTAATCAGGGCCCACGTACACACCTAACATTTGTCAGTTGGCAGAAGGCAGCCACTGATTGGTTCATGTAGTCATTCAGTGTGTTTCCATGGAACAACTAGATTGGATTAAGACATATACAGTACTGAACTTGCCAATCGAACGGACCGCGTCACTTATCTGAGTATACATGGCCTTTCAAATATTTGATAAATGGCCGGAGCATGGCTGACTCCGCTATGCTAGGTGGCGCTGTAACCCTTTCAACAAGTGGTTATAGAGCCACGTCCGGTTCCTTTCCGGCAACAACACTACTATTTATTACGTTGTCTCCTTCCACTTACGTTGTCTCCTTCCACTTACGATCCTGTATACTTGCTGATAGAATGCCGACAATGAACAAGTTATCTAGGTGTTCTTATCCGGCTTCGCTTGTCCGTTAATGTGCCGATTTGTTTGCGAAGTAGATCTGATAAAGGTGTTTACATGCATTTTACAAGTTCTGTTGAAGTCTTATTCGTTTAGTTACCCGATTATGAGTCTGCATGTAACCGCACTGATTGACGGCTGATCTTAGGGGGTTAGACAGAAGACTACATGAACCAATCAGTGGCTGCCTTCATAACCGAATAAAATGTTATGTCTGATTCTTAAACCGTGGCTGCTCCCCATAGAGATAGGAGTAAGTCCAGACTGAACATTGGGATAGAAATGAATTTAAAGCTTGTGAGATCAGGCTGGTCTCATCAGGCTAAGGTTCTTTGAGCGTCTCCGCTCCACCGTACCCCCACTGGGCCCAGCTGCCGCGGATACTGTTTAAGCCTCTATCTCACTTGGCTATGACTGTTTGCGACAAGTTGGAGACTGCATTCGCGAGGGAGTCTCTAAACTATCTCGCAGAGCCTCGCAGTTCTGTTGCTTGAATTTTAAACATGTTCAAAAAATGTTTGCGACAAATCTGCTCTCAAAATAGTCTCAAAGTTGTCGCAGGTGTGTCTAAAACGAGTCGCAAACCCTTCTCAATTTAGTCTCCGAGAGTCAGAAAGGGTTTGCGAGGGTTTGGTGACATATTAAACTAAAAAGCGACTGATTTGAGACAAAAATGAGACTGACATTCCGTTTGTGCAACGCTCGCCAGACGTTTGCTCCTGGCAAGTTTTGGCCAGGATATTCGCCGACATGTCGTGAGGAACCAACTCAGCCAGACTGCAAGTGAAAATTGGCCCTAATTCGCATATTTTCTCGCAATTTTGTGTCTCCTACTTGTCGCAAACTGTCGCAGCCCAGTGAGATAGGGGCTTTAAGACACATCACCTGTGGCAACTGACAGGCAGCTCACAGGCATGTAAAAAATGTCGTTATTCATTGATTGATAAATAAAAAGACGAGCCACTTACATACAGTAGACAAAGACGCATGTACTGTAAATCATTGGCAACTCATCCAGTAACTGCAAATGAAAATACGGAGAAAACACAGATTAATACTTGACTGTAGAATGACATTGTTTCAGCATTACCTTTACATTGCATTAGGCAGCTGAACATTGACCTCATATTACCATTGAAGTTTTTAATGTAACGTTATGCTCACCTGCATCTCATACTGCAGCGTCATGTGGAAGCACCAGGAGCCCACACCAACAGCTGTGTGACACACAGACAGGTCAGGACATTCTCACAGGTAGATTAATGATGGCGTCAGCAGAAAATACTGCACACCTCTAAATGCTGCTGTCAATAACTGTGCCATGTCAACTAGAGCTGTCTTCAGTATTAACCCTAGTGTAGAGCCAGGTTTAGAAACAGACTCACCAGCCAGTCCCAGGAAAGAGCAGACATAGCGAAACTCCAGGCCGTCCCGATACGTCTTGATGGCCCCAAAAATAGGAGGAAGAATCATGATCAGGTTGCTGATAGTGTTCCCTGTAAGGACACAACAAACAGACACACATTAGAGCTGGACCACATAACGTGAGTGAGGGTAGGGTAGGTGGATTCCACATAGTTTTATTTTAAATGTGTGTTGCCTGGTAAACAACTAAGCTGAGCACCTTCTTTAGACCGCAAGCATCAGTCTAACCATGGCGTTTCTTACTCACACGTCTCATCCAACAGAAACACTCTCATTTCAAATCAATGCAGCTGTCTGTATCGGCACAGGCCTGTTCATGCCTTAGCTGCTTCTCAAACCCCTGTTCCACCTGTAAGCATGAATACAGGCTAAATGTTTTATATTTTCAAACATCTACTACACCCTGGAGGGGCGTTGTTTAAAAGCTTAGTTCTCAGTGAAAGAAACTTGTTTTTCACCGTTTTTGAGTAGACGGAAGGCTAGGTAAATATAAATAAAATGCACTTTTTGATTGCCATATAGTATGAGGAATAGTCACACGGGGGTACAGCCCTAATTTGAACTCTTCTGAACGCCTCTGTGATTTTCTATTGTATTATCTTATGTTACAGACACCTGATCCGTGCACTATGAGTGCATGCACACACTTACTGCGGCTTTGTTTGCTGCCACATTACATGGATTTTCTATCATGTAACTGAAAGAGAATGTGCAGCAGTGAAATACTTCAACTGCTGTGCACTTATCACTTTAAAAGGCTGGTAACATAGAAGTATATAGGTTTGAAACTGCAGGTACAGAAAAAGGACAAATAGTTAAAGGAATACTTCACCCATATGCAACCGGCGTTCTATCATTATAAAATCGCTATTATAATATAATGAATGAGGTTTTTCTTCCCTCAGTCTTCCCTTGGCCCAGCTGTCCTGTTAATCCTAACCCCTCCATTTTACTAGTGTGATGTCACACAAGTAAAATGTAGGGTTAGGCCAGTGAGACCATAAGACTCTCTTTCTGCCTTTTCTCAGGCTAGGATGAACCGATTTCAAAAATGTTTGCACATTTATAATACATAGGATCTCAGAGTTCAATACACCTTCATATTCCCACCGGTGAAGTAGATCTTTAATGATTGCTTTTTCTTTTTTTCTTTAGAAACCCTTCCTATTGTTTTAGTGCTTCAACACAAAAGTAACCAGCAACTAAAACCAGCTGTGAAAACCTTGGGTGTGAACTTGAAAATGGCTATCTTGAAGTTGGCTTCAAGCTTAATGTTGAAGTCTGGCCTGTGGTTGAACTGGTGTCAATCATACGTACAAGTCCCTCCCCTGCCCACCACTGCTGTGTACACTATGGTACTGTACATCATCAGACCCACAGAGAAGCTAATAAAACAGAGATCAACACTGATCCTAGAGCTGCTCTTTCTGGGTGTGGTGATGTACAAAGCCAGGGGTGGAAAACTATCGGGCTTACCAGGATATCAGCTTGTTTGAAAACTAATACGGCTTACATCACAATCCCTTTATCTGCACGTGTGTGATTACAGACAAGGTCTTTTCTTATTGGAGTGCATGGAGTGACCATTTCAAAATGTCTGGACTTTGGTTACTGATAATAATGCACACACACTAAGAACACTACAGCATGTTGGTGTTTGGTGTTTAACATATTTAAAGTGACAACTGGAAACACTTGAACATGATGAGAAGCCTGCCCCCTGTGTAAAAGACATCACGGTAGAAAGAGAGAGAGAGAAAGATAATGCACAAAAGCATTCATCAAAAGAGGATATCTCTAAAGCCACATTCCAGCCATTGTAATGTGTATCGGCATTTAAATGCCTAACTCTTCTTCTGCTGCGGCTAAAAAGCCCACTATCTGTAGCTAGGGGCTGGCATGTGTAAACTCATTGGTGCAAACAAAGGCTTCAACTGTCACTGTCAACAGCTGCATTCACACAGGAGCCAATGTTCAGAAGAGTTTAAATTAGGTCAATACAGTAGACCTGCAACATGTGCATCTACTGACTGTTGACTCAGGCTAAGAGTTTTCAAGTGTCACTACACTCGACCCACTGCGCTTGAATTTACTTTGGACCGACTGTTGCATTGCATCATTTAGTACCTTGAACACCATGGACTACAGTAGCAGGGAACTATGCTCCACACATGAAAATAAACTAGAATAGAAAATATGATCTCTAGGCTGAATGACAAGTTATTGGCGGTCATAAATTGACGGTATTTTCCAATGTATTACACATGAATAGCCATAGGCCTATTTACCATAGTTTAGGCTACTTCAAAGATTTACAATTATTGCACAATAAAAATGTAATATATTTCATTCTTATTATTTTCAGTGGGAATGTTTGTCCGGTGTAGTTTGGTCTGATGCTTCTGAACATTAGACCTTTGTACATGAAGTCTGGCTGACAAGGCACTTTTTAGAACAGTTTGACAGACTAAGGTTTAAATCTAAGATAAAGGTTCCTGAGGAACCAGTTTTTATCGTTAGACAGGCGCCCTCATATAGTGACGAGGAAATGTTTTATCAAGTTTCAAGTGGAGCGTATGAATGGCTTACAGCGGGGT
The DNA here is from genome assembly GCA_026122265.1 of Ammodytes dubius. Lineage (NCBI taxonomy): Eukaryota > Metazoa > Chordata > Actinopteri > Uranoscopiformes > Ammodytidae > Ammodytes > Ammodytes dubius. Next base: position 24,163,314 of record CM047519.1, on the reverse strand, counting down.
TCAAGAACAGTTCCCGGGGCTGCGCTGAAATACAATAGCTACAGTGTGGAATAACGTTAAATCGACCTAGGCCTAATGTTGATGTTGTCTCTGATTGACACGGTTAGCTAACACTAGCGGAACAATAACCCAGTAAAGCTACGTTACGTATGCAAATGAGCTCCACACTGAACAGATTGACTGTAGTTCCGATTTCCGCGACACCTTATCTCTTCCCTAACTGCAGCCCCATTTGGTTTCAAGCCCTGGCTTTACTACTAGCTGTAGTTTGGTCTGGCTGTGTGAGACTAACATTTAGCTTACTCCAAGTGACCTAAAAAGAAAATGAGCCAAGCGAACACGACACGACAACACAAACCCACTCAAGTAGGCTATTACCGCCGCTGGTCCTACTTCATGTTTACGTTATTGAGGGGCGACCATATGACCGTCCTCCGCTAAGTCCCCTTCCCCTATGAACACCATATTAACCTTTTTTTTCTTTTGACTGTAAACGGTCACGTTGTACTTCACTTACAAAATTCCGCGATGTAAAAGGAGGCGACATAATTCTCTTCACACCAGTCCAGCGTTGAGGTCGGCGGCCCCCAGTATCCCTGCCTGTCTATCGAGGGAGCCATGATGGAAGAGGCTGTGGGCAGTGCACTAACGGATTTGTAGTCTCATCACAGCCAGCGCGAGCACTGCTCCCGCCCTCATCCTTATCACCGTGTAGGCTACATACACAACAGACAGTGTGTTTACACTAGACAACACCAAACTCTGACTGCTTTGTTTCTATCCAGGTCCACACCTCTCTGTTACAGCCTATCCACAATGGAGGTGGTTTCCAGTAGTGGAGACTCCCTGAGCCTGCAGCTGGGTTTGTAGCCTACTCCTTTTTTTTTTTTTTTTTTTTTAGTTAGCATGCACATCAAAGGTGGAGTTACCAATTCTGGAAAACACTAGTCATAGCTTAATTAATTCAGTCAAAATCAGTGAACACTCAAAATCAGTGATATGTCGTCATTGATGTGCCCACCATAGATAGCAACATAATAATAATAATAATAATAATAATAATAATAATAATAATAATAATAATAATAATAATAATAATAATAATAATAATAATAATAATAATAATAACTTTATGTATACAGTATAGCCTGAAATCTTTAAAAAAAAAGTTACAAAATGCTTTACAAATAATAGCCTAGTTAAAACATAATTGTAAAAACAATAGGCTAGAGATAAATACAACACATCAATATTTTATCATATAATATTGTCAGTGCACACAGTAGGCTAATCATCTTGATACAACCGGTAGTGTATCAAGATGAGATATTCATTGATTTTCACAAAAAGCTATTTTGACAACAAACATTCTTCCAAATCGCGATAGTGGCCTGCAGCGTGATAGGCCTATGTTATTATCACTGGGCCTAATTGAAACACCCCTCAAGTATAGCTTATATAACTACTTATATAATATATTAGCAGCCCATAGCAACCAATTAATAATAACAGTTCCAGTTCAGTCATGTATTGTAACATCAGCAATCATTTGACAGAAATGTGTCATGCAGCTCGGACAAAAGAGGAACTCAGGACTAAAAGCATAGGCCTACAAAATCACAATACAGTCAAGACAGTGGTGAGTCAAACAAGATATGCACTAGTTATAAAACAGGTTATAAAGGAAAAATATTTTTTATTTTTTGTAATTTTATAAAATGAGGGAAGTTATGTCTTTTGATAGAATTGTGTGTAAACTCTACCACATAACTGTTTACTACATGACAAACATGTCACTCTTCTGTCGTGACTCTAGGTGTCCACTAGGTGGTGTGATACACTAAAATCTCTCAAATAAATCTCTCAGAATACACTGAGACAATACAAACATTTCAAAATACCCACAGGTACTAAAACTAACCACCTATTTAATCTTCTTTTTTGCCATGTAAATCGTATTATTCTATCTTACTGGACTTTTCAACCATTAAACAATAAACCTGTGTTTGTAGACATTGTTGTTGTGAACCTAATTCTGAACCTATAATGGCCGCGTTTCCCAGATGCGATCGTTCTTTGGGGCCAAAGAAGGGTCGAAAGAAGGGTTCGCCAAAGAAAGAAGGGTTCGCCAAAGAAGGAGCGTTAAGATACGGGTGTTTCCCAGATGGCTTCTTTGGTGCCTTCTTTGGAGAGCGCGTAAGACGAAGCGAAAGAGCCTCTTTGGTGGGAGCTGTCCACCGCGGTCGTGCTGAAACTGAATAAATCGATGCCAGGCGAATCGATCACCCACCTCTTTATCAGCGCATAAGTCACACACAGCGCCCCGTGGTCTCCCCCACACAGGTGGAATTAGGCTACGCATGTATCGTGTGTGTGTGGGGGTGTGTGGGTGCGGGGGGGGGGGTGGGGGCAACAAGTGTATCCAAGTAGTAATCAAGCCCATTAGCGCATATATACCCCGTGGATAGGCACACACATGTGAGAGTGGAAGAAAGCGGCAGAAAAAGAAACAAGCGGGCACCGTCGTTTACCGCGGAGGAGATGGGCGTTAGTGGACGAGGTCTGGCAGCACCGGGCAGTTTTATTCGGGGGAACAAGGGGCAAAAAGAACATCACGGTGAAGAACCGTGTTAGGCAGGCCATAGCCGAAAATATGTCCCCCTCCATCCCATGTGGCCTGCGTGACTGGTGTGCTGTGAGGAAGAAGTGGCAGGAGTTCCAGAACCAAACAAAAAGGAAGAGTGCGAAGGTTTCACTAATCAATCTCCCTTCGTTGCAGGTGATGCAGACGCCCAGTAAAGACAGCGCAGAGTAACCCCTCCCCCATATGGTTTCAATAAACTACTTTGGTTTCCTTTTCAACCATGTATTGTGTGTATCATTTTGCATTGAAATGAGAGTGTCAAACCTATAGCAACAAAAAGTCCCAGGCAATTTGTAATTTATCTAAGCGTAGGTTAATGACGTGTGCGTAGTGTGCCCTTTCAACAGCATTCCAGTGCTAGACTTTCAGGTAAAGCACTCGGACACTGCAGCAATACTCATAGTGTGCAGGACGTTACATGTAGCCTACATCTGCTGGTTCTGTTTATTTATTTCAGCCTTCAGGCCTGAGAGTATATGGGTGATGTGGTGGTTGTGGGTGTATGGTTTAGTGATCAGTGCTTGGTGGTAAAGGGGTAGGGGCTGGGGGTTGTTGGACCTCAGAAGAGGTTGATATGTTCTTAAAAACGCAGCGCAGCCAGAAGCTGCATCTCCGGGGGGCTGAAGGAAAAATTGCATGTGTGTGGAGACACCAGAGTGATCAGCCGTTGGATCTCCGCAGGGCCGGGGCAGTCGGTACTTTGCCTGGACGGCCCGGTCTGATAGCACGTCCAGTGGGGAGAAGTGCCGACGCACGTATGCATTTATGTAAACCGTCTGGCTTCGCGCACGGCGAGGCTGTTGTAATGCAGCCATGGTTTCTCACACGCGCGGACTTTGGCAACGCCTTTATAGCAGGTGGAGCCGCTCTGGATGAGGTTCAGCTGAGTTCAATTAAATCTGTTTCCTTGATATCTGTCAAATGCCACAGGGTTGTGGATGTTTTTTTATGTGTAGTAGCCTACTATAAACTCACATGTGTGTGGAAAACGTAAACGTGTAATTCATTAAAACATTTTTTTCTCTACTATTAGTTTATGTTTATTGCGCCAGGTCCGCATTGAGCATTGTTTTATTATTTCGAAAAGTGGAGGAAATAAATTTCCCTACGCGGCATGATCACTGACGATTTGGTCGCTAAGAAGGTTGAAAGAGTGGGTCAGCGCCGTCGTACAGTTCCATCTTAGTGAAAGTACTACTTTCGCTAAGAAGGAATCTGGGAAACGCATTCTTCTTTCACAGCGTTCTTAAGTGCGCTCCAAAGAAGAACTCTGCCCAAAGAGGCTCTTTGGGATTCTGGGAAACGCGGCCAATGTTGATGCTGGCTTCCGGCAAGTCCTCCTTCCATTGGAGCAGCTGCAGAGCCCATCTGGACGTACTTTCCCAAATATTTAGTTGAGGTTTAAATCATTAGGATGGTAAGTTTACTATATAGAGCATAACATTGAAACTATATCGCATTCCTTTGCCTGAGTAGAGCTGTCCAGGAGGTCACACTGTGATCCTCACTGGAATGTTTCTCTTGTTATTCAGATGGGAACGCTCACTGACTAGCTGCAGGCCAGACTTCAACACACCGGCCCAAGGCTGAACTGCTATTACAAACAGACTTTCAGACAGACAGTCTGAGACAGACAATGACATCGAGAGACAAAACTGAGTGAATGAGATGTTTTGGTAGTGCTTTTCAAGTGTATCAATTTACACTCAGTATGCACATTGGTATGCCCTTATATTGTATTTGAATTTCTTTAATTGACTGTGTATGGCACATATTGTCAAAACATTTATTCGTATGGCACATTTTCAATGTATTTCCTTTTCTTACTGTTTGGTTTTGCCATGCTTTTTGCATTATAATGTATTTATTGTACAGTATGTATTACTTCTTATTTTATCCTTATTATTGCACCTTGGGTCGGAGAAAAACTTATTTTCAATTCCTCAGTATGTCTGACACATATTGCAGAATGCCAACAAAGGTGACTTGACGTGAAACCCCCTACATGATGGGCAACGCCAGCACCAAATATCTGAAATTAAAATCACACTTGTGTTGATGTTTCACACTTTTATTTCAAGAAGCAGACATTTGTAACGGCCTAAAACCATTCATGTTTTGAAATAATCAAAGCACATGTGCGAACATATATCAGCCATAATTTGGTTTGTCTTTGCCAGTGTAGACCAGTGCATTCAGGGTAGATCAGAACCAATGAAATCTTTGGGACTCAACAAATTAAAGGCTGCCATGGCTGGAAAAAACCAAAGGATATTTAGTTAAAGAAGTGGCGAGCCCCATTCAAATTTCTCCAAAAGTAATATTGTTAAACATCTTTTAAAAAGATTGTTAAGACTTAACAACATAATTGATTTTTGTGCTGACACATACTAATGATAACATATCCACAGGTGTTCTCCTGTGCATTGACATTTTAAGGCATTTATCAGGTAAATCATACTTAATGTAAGTCTTCAGTCCATAATGTGATCTGCCAATACACAACAAAAAAAACAAAAAAAACATAGTGATGTGAAATATTCTTCAAGACATCGGGTGCACAATGCTTTGCTCCCTAAAACACAAATGTTTAAATACATCCATTCAGCCTTGTTTTGTGGAATGCTGTTGACATGTGACTTTGAGGAATGCTTGTTTCTTTTAACACTTCTCTCAGCATACCGCAGGAGAAAGTATACATACATACACACACACGTACATAATACATACACAGTCAGCCACTTGTTCAGACACTAAAAGTCAATGAAGTGGTTACAACTCGTCTCTCATCTTTTCGCCCTTTGGCCGGACCATCCTGCCAATGAAGAGGATGGAGTTGGTCTTCTGATCCTTCACCAGGAAGATGAAGGGGTGGTCGGCGTAGAACAGCTCGGGGTTCTTCAGCTTGTCCGAGGCGAAGACGCTCATGTCGATCTCGTTACCGTCGGTGTCCCACTCCATGGCCGAGGCGTGGAACACACTGGACAGGTACAGGTCCTTCTTCCCAGACATCTTGGACAGGTCGGCTTTGGCTTTGTCCGCCGCCTCCGTCAGGCCCAGCTCCACCAGGTGTTTCTGAAATGGGAAGATCAATAAAAGAAGGGGGTGGGTGGGGGGGGGGGGGGTCAGTGATTCTGGAGAATGTTTGTTGTCAAAATCACCTTTGGTCGAAATCAGTGAATATTTCCGCCCGATCCGCTTACCTGTCCGTAATGTCCGGCTTGCACTGAGAAAAAAACTAGGATGTGTTCATACACAGCCTAGGCTCTGTAAACTGGTATATTAACAAAGTAAATGTAAACAGAGGGGGGGGGGGGGGCACCGTAGCTAGGAACATGCCCGTTTACAGAACATAGGCTTAGGCTGTGTATCATCCCCAGATCTTCTTTCAGTGCACAGGTAGTGGATCGTGAGAAGATATTCACTGATTTCGACTGAAGAGTGATTTTGACAACAAGTGTTCCCCAGAATCGGTGACTCCCCCTTTAAGGTGAAATTCAGTATTTCATATAAAATAAATCGCTAAGGCAGAAGGTAACACTCATTTTCCCCTCTCTTGTGTCTTTTACCTGCAGGTTGTGGCTGACTTCCATGCTGACTTTGGGCAGGGACACGGCCACTGCTGTCTGCTGCAGCTTGCCCATCCACGTGTCCAGCTGCTTCTTGTTCAGCATCTTCTCCAGTCTGTCCAGAGGTTCCACACATGTAAGGCAAGATGAACACCACAGTGGACTTCTTATGGGCCAGAGCCATGCTCAGGATGGTCAGCTTGTTGGTTTTGTCGTCAAAGAAGCCACAGAGACCTGGGGAAACAAATCCAGTGTATAAAGAATATTAGCAGTCACTGCCTACAATGCACTCCAAGGAAACACTTAAGGAGGCGGGTTAAATGTACTGCAATATAAAAACAGTATTTAGTATTGCATGAAATAAACATTTTCTTTGTGAACATCCTAACGGGACTGTCTCCACCTACCTGTGCGGTGCATCATCTGTACTGAAACGGTGTAGCCACGGGATACCATGAAGCCACGGTTGTCCACCATCTTATGATGGAACTGCTCATCCAGTGAGCTGTGAGAAAAAAAAAAAAACAGAAAACATATTCATTTTGAGATCATTTAAAGGAATAATAATGAACTGTATATGCAGAGCAGGCTCTCTATGCAAGACTGACGTTTGAAGAACATAGCATTGACGATCATGGCCCCGTCCGTCTTCTCCACATCCTTGGTGACCTCGGGCAGCTTGCCGCCGGTGGACTTGGCGGCCCACTCGTTGATGGAGTTGATGGCGCTCTTCTTGTCCCTGAAGTTGATCTTGGACTGGTCACAGTTGTAGTGCTTCTTGCTGCTCTTGACGAACGCGTCCACGAAGGTGACGGAGCTGGGGCCGTACAGGCGGCTGCTGATGGTCCAGGTGACGTTGCGGGTCTTCGGGTCGCTCACCTCGGCCAGGAGCTCGGCCAGACCAGAGTGCAGCTGATCGTCTTTAACTTTGGCCGCGTTCAGAATGGTTTTGACCTGAAAATAAATAAATAATTATATTAGTAACTGGGGTTTGCGTTGCCCCCCACCCTCTTCTAGCCTGGTACTACCAGACCATCGTACTTCATTTCATTTGTACAGAAGGTCTGGAACTGCTGTAATTGGCAAACGTTCACTCACTTGGAGGCGGGTGTCTGTTGAAGTTTAAAACTATTGGATCTGCTCAGTGCCACTCTGGAAAATGAAATTTGGGCGGAAGTAGGAAGGCGGGCGGAGCCAGGCTAACCATCGCCATGGCTTCAATTGAAATCTACTGACCTATATCTTTCTAATCAGTTATATCACCATATTCAAATGATCTTCTCGCTTAACTATACCTTTGTTATTTTTCTTCCCCTTTATAACTTTTTTCATAGTTGCCAAACATGTGACATAAACACAAACACACACGCACACACACACACACACACACACTGACTCACATTAATATTCCCAATATGTAAATTGCCTTTTGTTTTTGTTGTTGCTTTTTTATATCTCCAACTGCTGCTCCAACATTCCCTATAGTATTGTGCCACCCAAAGTATTGCCCTCTGTCTTGTGTGTTACCTTTCTTTACACTTGTTATGTCTCTCCTCACTAAATAAACAGTATAAAAATAAAAGAATGGTATTAACCTGCGAGGCGGTGGAGGCCTTGCCCCCGAGAGCCCCCAGACCCAGAGAAGAGGCCACCACCACGGGGAGATGACGATGTTTTCCCCCTCCTTGTCCTTGGCATGTTCTGGTAGAGACTGAAGGCCAGGTTTGCGCTGTTGTCGCCAGGATGGTGGCGTGGGTACTCAGGACTTTGTCTGGTGAAGCCGCGGTGGCAGCTGTGGCCGCGGTGGCAGCTTTGGCCGGGTGGCAGCTGTGGCCGCGGTGGCAGCTTTGGCCGGAGTGGCAGCTGAGGCCGGAGTGGCAGCTTTGGCCGGAGTGGCAGCTGAGGCTGGCAGTGGCAGGCTTTGGCCGGAGTGGCACCTGAGACCGGGCTGCCAGCCAGGAGCACCAGGGCTACCAGGTGTGTCACCCACATAGTGTTAATGCTAATCAGAGAAAACACACACAAATACAAACCTCAGTCATAATGTAGGCGACTGAATTAAAGGTGGAGTCAGCCATTCTGGAGAAAGCTTGTTGTCAAAATTGCTTTTTGGTCAAAATCAGTGAATATCTCCTCACGATCTGCTACCTGTACATATACATGTATTAAAGTCAGTGATTTTGACCAAAAACCATTTTGACAACAAGCATTCTCCAGAATCAAGGACTCTGCCTTTAAGAAGAGAGGCATCATCTTGCCTGAGTTAATGTTTGTTCCATTTCAGTTTAACAAACTTTTTTTTTTGTTCTTGTTCAACAAACTTTTTCCAAAGTCATTCTGTGGCATATTTTACGCTTCCTCTGCAGTCCGGAGAATAGTGGCTTGGGGAGTTGGGTTTTAGCCTCATGACATTCAAATGAGTTCTCTCACAGTATTAGACCTCAAGGCAAGACTTACACAGCAGCCACGTAGGCAGCTGCGGGATGTATCCCAGCCAAAACATAAGCCTGCTGCTGTGTGCTGTTGGCAACACAAAAGATTTAAGATTTCCAAAATTCGCTATGGAGGAATGAATGTGGTTGATACAGATTGGTTCCTCAAAGAAGTGACCACTAGAGAGACACACACACACACACACAGCCAACGTTGGCCAGGGCCACTTACAGTTATAGTATAGCTGAGGTCTTATAAACTATGAAGATAAGTTTGTGTTCCGACAGATGAATTGACCAATTATCAGCCTCTAAGATAAAATGCATGAACAGTTGTGGTAGAAGGATTAGAATCTCCCTCCTGCAGCTTCCCTGACATATTTCTACAGGTTCACACAGGCCCACAGAGAACACAGATGATATCTCTGAAAAAACGCTCAAATTATTCCCCCTGAGTCTGTCTCCTTAGAATAGTTCATCTAACCGGACATTAGACTTTGTCTGAATGAATGAATGAATGCTTCCTTTTCCCTGTTGTCTCAGATTAGCCTGGTGGATGACGTCATGTGTAACCACAGTGTAATATGAGGTCAAAGATTTCCCATGCCACAGATGCATTCAGGTCAAGGGATGCAGCCAAACTCTCTTTGCTAAACAAAAAGTATTTGAACATGTTCCCCTGTTTTGCTACCCCTTTAAAACTTAACTTTGAATAAACCACACACTGCTTAAGTCTACAACAGAATTGGTAGCCCTGAAGGCAGATCATACATCTGACTTTTGTGGCCTCTCTTCCACATGCCTGGGCATTTCCTACCAGTTGAATACTTCACTGGATAATCTCCCTTCCCCCCTCCTAACTCCCATCAACTTTTATCTTCTTACCTTTTTAGGCTCTATCAAGTGATTTGGCAGGTTTTCCTCAAAGTGCTTGCAAAGTGCTGACTTCCCAGTGCCGGCCTTCTCTGTATCAAGCTATGGTATTTTTAATGGTTAGATTCAGAGCAGTGTGAGGCAGTTGCAGGAGTTTTCATTCCCCGGTTGTCAGACCATGAAAATCTCTGCTCTGGAATCTTTTTTTTCTCTCTCAGGCTGGTCCCGCCTAGTATCCAGGGGCAGTGGGAGAGCAATCCTCTCCTTCCTCCCAGGTCCTAAAGCTAGGGATATTGTAGCCCAGTTTGAACACTCAAAAACCTGCCACAAGTACCACCAGTGACCTATAACAAAGTTAGTATCAGCTTAAGTTAGTGTATGTTTCTTTTTTGGATAGGCATGGTTTGAATTTACGTAAGAAATAGCCAAACAATGTTTTTATCTTGATGCAGAAACCTTTATATATGCTTTTAGATTCTCCTTTTTACGCTGGCTTTTTTCCATTTAGGGCATGTCGCAAATGATAGAGCTGTTTTATTTAATGATCTTACTATTGTGTCAGTGCTTCTTTCTTTATTATACTATCTATGGTGCTTCCACTGCCTGTCCTCCTCCTCCCCCACACTGTTATTGGACCTTTGCTGAACAGACCATAGACACTATAGTGGGGTGGCCTAAGGAGGTCCTGAGCCTAAGGGGCACTTTACACGGTGAAAACGTGAGTTTTCCCGTTTTTGGTTTAAAAAAAAAAACCCCGTTCAGACACAATTTATCTGACATCTTCACCCGTACACAAAGTTTTCAGAGGAAACGGGCCGAAATCGCTGAAGTAGCAGCCATGCCAAGCCAATAGTCAGCGGTGACACAGCCTATAGATAGCTCTTCCGGTACAATTTGATGCATAAAACCTTACTGTAACCGAAAATTAATGCCACTAACGTTCATAAAGCGGTTGGTGTAAGCTTGGGGTTACAAATATTGTAAAAGACAAGCTATTTCACCGCATTGAACTCGGAAAAACAGCAGACTTGCTGATAGTGAAGGGGCTTCGTGAGCGGATACTTTCCTGTTAGGCGTACTTCAGAATAAAAGTCAACTCACGTGTGTCCAGCGAAATGCTATGAATGTTTAGCCAGTGAAATGCTTTTACTGTGAAGCCGTAGCCTTAATGCTCCTTTTGTTGAACAGTAGCCTAACTTAACCGCTGCACGCTGATAGTGTTTTTTTAATGTAGAGAGAGCCGTGTCCCTGGCATATAGAAGTGACACACGTTTATTTAGCTAGAAAAACAGGCAGAGCACAACTCTTTCCCTATTTGCTTGTAGGAGCGATTGGTGCACAATGAATACAGCTCGGTGATCCGCCATTGTTGTTGTTGTTTTCCAACTGGCGCACATGGACCTACAAAGACGGCGCATGCCTATTTATATCCAAACGCAATGCGCATGTGTGAGGGTGGAGCCGTGACTTCAGCGTTATCAGGGGAAATGGTTTCGGTGTTTACAGGAAACCAAAACCGTTAAGTTTTCCAAAAAATCCTCCCTCGGAGGTGATCTCAAAAATCTGCGGTTCATGCCTGCGTTTGCGTTTGCGTTTGCTGTTTTCCTGTAAATGATATAGTGCAACCGCAGAAATTTTTCTGCGTATGCACCGTTTTGCGTGGCCGTGTAAAGTGCCCCTAAAACGAGTGTAATAATAACAAGTTATTGCTGTAGCTTCACCTGTTTGTTAAGGCCATGACATTTTTCCAATTCCAACAAAATCCAAAAATGCGAGATTTCCTGTCAGGTGCCTTGAGCGGAATGAACTACCTGAGCAGGACATACATCTATTAAACAACATCAGAGAAGCAAAACATTCATTGAGGCTAAACGTCTTTTTGAATGATGTCTTACTATAATCAAATAACAAGGAGGTTTCCCACATTTCCCGTATGAAAGGGGCACTCCAGTGATTTAGTGTTGCATGTCTATTAAGTTGGGAGTCTAGATATGATACATATGAAAAAATGAATTGACAAAACCAAAGCAGCAGTGGCTGAGATCTCCTGACTTTAGGCCCTACTGTGAGTCAAGCTTTAAAAAACACAAGTCCACGCCGATAGGCTGAATGCATTTTTTCTCAAATATTTGAAGTCTCAGGCTTAACTTGAGCAAATCACCTTAAACAGCACCAGTGATGTCAGACTGTACAAAGTTACCCAAGAACCACAAAAGACATCATCATCATAAGTACATTTAGCCTAATGTTGTACATTCGGAGGAGTGCCCCTTTAAAGGTGCAGTGTGTAATATGACATCATCAAGAAAGTTCTACAAAGTTCTAGAATGCAACGCTCCCTGGGTAACCCCAACCCTTTCGAATAATAACAGAAGCTACAGTGGCCTTCAAGGACAAGAATAATTCTAAATTTTAAACAATGCACCTGATGGCATTCCAACTATGACACTTTCAAGATGGCGGCACTAGGCCTTGGTCCAAAATATGCAGAAATATGGACATATATGAGACCCTTTCTAAGGGGAAAAAAATAATTCAAAACATTTTTTTCAGATATTATGCACTAAATGAAATGTACTTATGGATATTATAATTACTTTCTACAAAATCTGCTAGGAAATAAAACCCAAAATTCTACACACTGCAGGTTTAAAAAAAAAAGAAGAGAAATCAGGTCACATATGTGAAATGTACAGGTAACTGCAGGAGACAGCAGCATGGTCTTTGAATGCTTACCAGTCCGTCTAACAACAACACAAAGGAGACATAACCTGGAGCTACATGTTTGATACCTCTGTGTTACATAACATGCAGGGCTGATAGTTTGGGTTTGTCCAGGTTTAGCACCCTACTGATACAACTGTGGTAGACTTGGCAGCAACAAAGTATGTGATGGCATGAAAAGTGCAGGTACTTTATACAGTTATCGTCATTTAAGCTATAATGCGTAACTTTTTAATGTTAATAAATGTTGGATACATTCAAGCCAATGTCAAACGAGTTGAAACAAAGTTGATTGAGATTATCACCTTAGCTTAGCTCCTCAAAACTCTCTCTGTATTTCTCTCCCACCCGACACTGATGCAGGAGCTCAAGAAGCGCCCACGAAATGTTTCAGTCACTGGACATACAGCAGAAGGATACAAATCCATGCGTGATCACCGAAGGCTCACCTCATGAAGTTGCGCCGACAGTGTTGTTGTAAAAACGAAACAATTCCTCATGGGGGAGACAGAGGGTTACACACTATAGCTTTAAATGTGCTGACATGGTGTGACTTTTATTGCCAGTCCCATGAGCAACGGAAGGGGGACAGCAGGAGAAGAGACTGGATTGGTTGTGGTTCCTGTCTGTTTATGACATGTATCCCTACTCTGTTTGGCCTGTGGAAGTTTTGACTCACTTGCATTGTTTTCCCCCATGAATGCGTCCTTCTCTTCTCCCTGGTGTCCTGCTGGGGAGTGTCTCTGTGTGGAAGTGAGACCAGGCTGCAGGAAGTTACAGAAGGAGCGGATGCATGTCCGTAGCAACTCGTCCCCTTTTCTCTGGAGATTAATAGCCTACACATCTATAATGCAGCTGTTGTTATGCATGATGAGAAATCCCTCATACTGCACAAGCATGCAGAACATTTGATCACACACAACAAAAAACTATGGATCGGTTGTCCTTCTGCCGAAAAATACTGTCTAACAAGAGTCTGGTAAATATTTAGAGGTGAGAGTTTCGAAAAACAAATTTCCAGTATATTCTATAGGCCTAACAAATATGTAAATCTCAATCATTGAAGTGAATTTGTTAAGGTTTGTATCATGATGCTGAAGATTGACACGACAACATTCATTTTTGAAATCAATGACCAGTTATTTTTGATTCACTGTTGCAACATTGATGTAACCATATATCATTCATGCTCCTGCAGCTGTATTTGTATGCCATAATACAGATATAATATAAAGATGCATTGGCTCAGAGGGAAAGATATGTATTGCAGACAATGTTGTTTCTTACTTTTGTGAGCTTTTGGTCCTTTTGTTCTATTGAACAACTATGTATGTCAGGTAGATAGCCTGATGGTATGTCCCTATTGGGTTGTTCTTCACTTACAGTAAAAGGAGTGCTGCACTTAGAGCCTGCCCTCCATATTAGTTAACTAAGCAGCTTCTCATGGTCCCAAGGCACTGCCACTCACTAGGGGGCCCCCAAATGTTGTTAACAGCATATTAGGGCCACTTTGAAAAGAAAGGGGTGGAGCCGAGAGATGAGGTATTTTACCAAGAAATACATGATTATGGATGTTTGGTGAATAACATCACTGACATAGATTATATATAGTATATAAAAGATCAGCAACTGTCATGCATGAGACCTTGGTACGATTCCCGGTCTCATAGAGCGGAGCATTTTTGACATTAATGATGTTTTTTTTCCTTCTCTCACAGTGGCCCTGATACCCATTGTATTAACAAGCCCAATTACTAAATGAATTCAGTCAATTCAAGTTGATAACATTTTTCTAACAGACGTTAGTTGATGTTTCAACAAGCCAAAAAACGTATTTGCATAACAAGCTTGAAATGTACCCATCCCTTTCCCCCTTCATACAGGGCTGTGAAAGGGGGGGGGGGCACCATCCTGACTGTTTAGACTTAGAGAATGAACTGCCAACCCTTTCTGTTACAAAATGAATCATCAGCGCTGAAGATGGTCCAGTGGTAAAGGACGCCACCTGGTGACGAGACATGGGATCAAACCCCGGTGCTGGAAACCTGTGGTGTGTGTGTGTGTGTGTGTGTGTGTGTGTGTGTGTGTGTGTGTGTGTGTGTGTGTGTGTGTGTGTGTGTGTGTGTGTGTGTGTGTGTGTGTGTGTGTGTGTGTGTGTGTGTGTGTGTGTGTGTGTGTGTGTGTGTGTGTGTGTGTGTGTGTGTGTGTGTGTTGTGAGTGTGTGGGTGTGTGTGTGTATACTCAGGGGCCAAACTGCTGCAGAAGCCAGTCATTGTATATCATTAGGTTGAAGTTATCTCACAAAGCCAGACCAAACAACAGCCAGGTTGGAGTTTACCTACTAATTCCAGAAAAGTTTTCTGTTCAAATGAGCAGTAGAAAATCCATTTTGAATGGATATTTTTATGTGTTGTTTGATGCATTCTGGCTGGCTGTGTGTAGGTCATATTTGATATGTGTTTGAAAGACCGTTCATGTAACTCAACAAAGGGCCCTGCCCTGCAGTGTTTGTTTGTTATTCATTTATTCACTGCAAATATTTTGCCTTTTCTTCCACTATCACTCAAAAGAGAATGAGAGAAATCATTGACCAAAGGTGGGAACAGATGCCCTCTGGATGAAATAGTAACTTTGAACTGAGCAGTGGAACTTCCAATGACCACCAGAGGCCGACAAAGAGCTAACAGTTAAATCAGGGGTTAAAATAGCATTCTATTACTACTGTAGAAGAGTGAGTTGAGTCACAAGCTCAAATGTAAAGATGTTTGTAAAGCACATTTGGAATGACATTTTCATTTACTAAAGGGTCTCCTGACACTTTTTATTCATTTTCCATCTCTGACGTTTTGTCCTTTTCGCAAAAAGACACCGTCGCCGGACCAGCATGCATTTCATCTTGTGAAAAGGACCTCTAGCCAAAGGGACCTTCACACACAGTCACTGCTTAATTGTATGGGATTAAAGGGATCTGACGTAATTATCCCCAGCCCAAGGGTTAATCTGTGGACTGCTGGGCCTGGAATAGACCTGTGACAAGACGCTGCTCATCTGCTCTGCCTCGCCTCCAGCCAGCTGTTGCTAATACACTAATGTACTTGTATGGTTACAAGGCAACAAGCAATTAAAATGCCTAAAGAGAGTGGTGTTGAGAAGATTGGAGCACCGTGTAGGGGTTTTAAAAATGTTCTCCTTCTTGAGAGCATTTTCTGACCACATGCACATGCTAAATAAACCCTTTGAGATAAACATGGATAATGTCAGATACATGTCCTTCCCCAATTTTCACACCCCATACATTGTCTGTTGTTCATTAAAAATGTGTGTGTGTGTGTGTGTGTGTGTGTGTGTGTGTGTGTGTGTGTGTGTGTGTGTGTGTGTGTGTGTGTGTGTGTGTGTGTGTGTGTGTGTGTGTGTGTGTGTGTGTGTGTGCGCTCCATGGAAACTCCCCCCTCACTGTGAGGTGCTAGGTACATTCTGGGAAACACTAACATTTCCCAGGGACTGAGCCAATGCCAACTCTACTCTCCCTGGAGACTTACCCCCCCCCCCCCATAGAGAAGTTTAATGAAGTGATTTCTCTCTCATCCCCCTTTGATGTCTCCCTCCTGACTTCTACACACAACATTAAAACCAGCCTTACTTGATTTAGCCAGACGGATAATTAGAACATGTAAAAAAAAAAGCTTATAGCTACCTTTTTTAGCCAAATATATATATATATATTTTTTTCTTACCTATTATATGTGTGTTAACCTCAATTGTTGTCTTCTCTTTTACAGAAATAAAGACATTTTGTCCAAACATGGATGCAGAAAAAGCACAAATTGGTGCATAAAAATTCACCAGCATGCAGTACATGAAGTGTCCCCCCCAATGTTGAAACTAAACCTCTGCCCATGGTACAAGCAATGCTGGGGACAGCAGAGAGATAAAAGTTCAGATCTCAGAAGAGAGCTCATAACTCCTCATGTGTCCTCTCTGCATCCATCTCCTCTGTCTCGGCCGTCTTCTCCTTCTGCAAGTTTAATATCCGTAATGGAACATTTATGGGGAAGGATTTATGTCTGCAGAACGGAGCAAAACGGACGTTTGAAGCACTCTGTGTTTGCAGCATAGGGTGGGCTTTGTTTTGACATTCAGGTGGTGGACACATCACCATTTTGTTTCTTTACTGCATTCATTTATGTTGAAAATATCTGTAATACTTTACACTAAGGGTACATTAATTAACTGTTACTTAATGCTTAGTTCATGCTTAACCTGTATCAACAAAGCAATAACTAACCGTTAATAACTGCTTAGTTAATATTCAATATGCATTAACTAAGCATTAACTAACAAGTATAGTTAACGCCTAAATAAGCATGAGTCAACTAAGCATAGTTAATGCTTGACTCACCATTAATAACTAAGCATCAATTACTTAATGCTTAATAAGGATTACCTTACCGTATATAGCATTAGATAAGCATTAACTAACAGTTAATTAATGTCCCTACCCTTATAGTAAAGTGTTACAAAAATGTCTTTATTTACGTAGGGGAAAGACACCATGTGTGTTACCAGTGACACAAATATAATGGAATATAATGCAGTGAGGATCTCAGGTATTCTATATTAAAATATGTATTCTCTGTGTTACAGAATGAATAAAACAATCCTGTATCAATATTAGTAGGCTACCTGTAACTGTGCTGCTGCCCCGCTCCGTTTACCTCTGGTACAGTGGACGTGCACACTGTAAAAAGAGTCCATTCCAACCTTTTATTACTATCTATGATTCCAACACACCGGCCGCTTGTGCGCTCGCTCTAAAAGCTGCTGGGATGGAATCTCTTTTTTTGCAGTGTACTCCACAGCTCCACCCACAAAGTGTCCGACGGATTACACCCTTTTCTTTTTCTTTTTTAACTCTTCTATGAACACTGGACGTACGCCTGGGACTGAGGACAAACTATCCTATTTATTAAAGCGTTTATTATAGGCCTATTTAAAAAAAAGTCAGAAGTGTTGCGTTCAAGGCTGCTCTTCGCCGGTCGGGTTGATGTGTGCCACTGGTCTGCCTCGCGCGGACGCACACAGTAACTTTGGAGACTTCTATGAAACGGTAAAGTCCAACTTGTGCAGTGGCGACCGACGACAGTATAGCCTATGTCAACACTCCATGGAAATGACTGAGTGACTGACAGACACAGAGAGAGAGATATTCTCACGTTTGTATTCCCAAACACTGTCCCAGATACAAAAGGCTGCCGTGGAGGTAAGGTAAGTGTCAGTGCGCACTTCATCGGCTTATCCTCATGTAATCTGTCACTGTCACTTTGGCTAGCTGTGTTGTGTTGTTGTGGGATCAGTTAATGACATTGAGTTGAGTGGTCGGTCTGATCGTGTCGTTGTGTGTGTGTGTTGTGTGTGTGTGTGTGTGTGTGTGTGTGTGTGTGTGTTGTGTGTGTGTGTGTGTGTGTGTGTGTGTGTGTTTTCCAGTCAGATCCTGTGAAGAACTTGTCTATAGATTTGTGTGTTATGGCAATACTATTATCTAATATCTCCATAGCTACATAACGGTAGATTTGTCAGGTTAAAAGTAGTGGAACAACACTGATTATATGTTTTCATCTCGTGTTCACTCTCTTTCTGATGAGTTGTGAAACAAGTGAAACTGGTTTATTGAGGAATCCCAGTGACACCTGCTACAGAGTTACAGTATTAAGGCGAGACAGGTGAATAGGCTAAACTTTCTTAGGTGTCGTCATGAAACTTTGCCAATTGATGACTTACATTATGATTAATTGATCTTGTCAGAAATGTTTCAATGTATATGCACATTTGGCAATATCTAATTTATTGTCCGTATAAATGCATTTTCGACATTTTATAAACCAGAAAATGTATCATAAATCAGACACTTGAGCAACATACAAATCATTCTGTAATAACCTTCAGTGTAGTGCTTGGAATGATGATGGAAAGTTTAGTTAATGTGAGTGCTTTAGAAGTTGAATTTTGTTGTTGTATTGAATATAACAAATGTTAAGATAATTTCTGTTAAAGATGGTTGTAGAAGAAATATACAGACGCAAACAGACAAGGTGTATTCAAATAAACACCTAAATGAACATTTTGGACAATTTATTTTTTACTAGTACAAAAGAATGTTATGGAGGAAAAATATACAAAATATCCCAAAATTTACCAATGCTTGAAAAATCAATGTTTTTGCTTGCTCTGTCCTAGAGTTCAAATGGGTGCAGACAAAGCAAGGACAGTGTTAATGTTTGGATGTACATGGAAATAAATACAATAGAATAGAAAGCCACTATTGTCATTGTATAGTGCTGGACACAATGGAAAAAGAGTGCCACTCCTGGTTGGTGGATAAAACAAACATTGCATACAGCCTTTAAACACTAGCATATTGTATTGAAAAAAGAGAAAACATTGCACTCAATATAAAAACACATTACACAGTATAAAAAAGAGGTAGCTGCCCGGTGAAAGTGCAGAGTCAATAAATATAAAGTGCCAGAGTTGGTCTGATTGACCCATCCAGTGTTATTGAGAGAGTGCAACGTGACATGTTCATTTGGTATGTTGATATAGAGTGGGGATGGCCTTAGGAAAGAAACGGTTCACCAACAGAAACATGGTTACATGAACATACACACTGAATTATTTTGACCTGACTCCATTTCCCATCATGCATGCCACTTCGCAATACAGCATTTTCCTGACATGGCTCTTACTGAAGCCAACAGGCTCTTTGACTAAACTATTACTGGAAATATGAATGAATCCTTCTATTCCACGTTTTTTCAATTGAATGAATGTTAACATGCAATTAAGGTATTTAGAGGGTGATCTTATATCTTTTTTTAACCAGATGTGGTGTTTTTTTTAAACTAAAAGGCATGTGAAAACTGACTAGTGATTGGTCATTATCTTTACAAAGCAAACCAATCAAGCTTTAATCACATTGGCCTGTCCTTCTGTCCTCTCAAACCTGATTAGCAGAAGACATATCTGACTATCTCCCGCCCAGGGCCTTCTCTGCAGCACCACCACTCACAGTGTATCTGACAGACTCAAATCACCTTTAAATAAAAGGTTGCCTCTTGAACTGGCAGGCGTTGGCTCGCTGTGTGTGGTGTGTGTGTGTGTGTGTGTGTGTGTTGTGTGTGTGTGTGTGTGTGTGTTGGTGTGCAGGGTCTCCCTTTAACAAGCAGAAGCTCAAATCTTATGAACACCTGCATTTGAGGGCTCCATTTACTGAACCAAGCTCAACCCCAGCTTTGTTTCCACACCCCGGCACTAATGGAAACTCTATTTTGGGAAAAAATCCACTAAAAGATTAAGGCGGCTATTAATGCATGCATAAATATATAAATTTCATGAAGGAGTGAAGGATGGAAGCCCGGAAAGAGGCACAGACAGTGACCGAGATAAGAGGCTAAAATTAGACTTATATGGCAGAGGCGCCGTGGCAGTTGGTTGGCTGAGATTTAGTGGATTATGGTATTATTATTCAATGAGCACATAATTCATACTCCACAGACAACTTTGACACTGCACTGACATATTGCCTAATATTGCGATACAAACAGAGCTGAAATACAAGTTGCTGTGTAAGATCTGGGGGGTCTTTCATCACATCACATTATATTGATAACTAAGCGCATACTTTCATTCAAATTAAAATCCCGTCAATTTGAGGCAACTAGCAGTACTGAGGCATCTACATGAACAGAGTTTCTAGTTCTCAACCCGTTTTAAAACTTGATTTTTTCTAATAAAATATCGATAGTGGAGCTGACATTTTTTTGCACAGCCCTGCTTGCAGTAGTGAAGTCCTATCAGGTATACATGGCAGGTTCCTGGAGCAAACTGGTCTGAAGTCAGCAGAAGAAGAGGCAAGCTGCATGTCAACAACAGAGAGCTTTGTCCAAGGCTGATGACAGGACAGGTAAACTTGACCTGTGGTTGAATGTGACGTAACCACATTGAACTCCTAACTAAGACCAGTACCTAGTATATTGCACCTATAATGAGTATAAAGGCAGGTTCATCCAAATCCACTGATAATGTCAAAAGCTCATAGTCACAATAATCTGTTTGCGGTTGCGCACAGTGTTTTTGTCATTGTCAATAGAACTTTCCTGCGGAGGCCCTCTAGTTGATGCTGCACATATTTACATAATAGAAGATTCACCTTTTACTGGCCAGTGTTGATGGAAATCCAGGAACGCTTTGCATGTCATTTCCCCAATAACAACAACCCTTTATAACCATTTGTATTCCAAAGAGTGTTACCTTTGTTTGCCTGTAACTCTTACAGCCAGTGGAAGAGAAAGGTGGATTTGGGGAAGAAGACCATTTCATAATCATTAAAGGGATAATACAGTATTTTTGAAGTGGGGTTGTTTGGGGTACTTAGGCATAGTTAGTCTGTTACCTTATGGAGATGGCGATCAGTTCAGTCACTATAAGGAGTTTGGGGGAGACGTCTCTGTAGATAGAAGTCAGCATTGTACTGTTTCAGACAGGGCCAGAAGAAAGATGTTTTTTGTTCACCATATAAATAAATGCCAACTACCATTTAATTATCCGCTCAATTTTACGCTAAACTGAGATTTTTCCACAGCTTTAGTTTGCCGCCAAACAGCCGTTTATTTTCACTTCACTTAAAAGAAGAAGCTTGAGATCACGCAGCAACTCTCTGACTGCCTTGCTCTAGTAGTTTACCTCATGGTTACAGAAGCACCATGGTAGAAAGCCACAGTGGGACAATAGGCCAACCTAGCTGGAATAAGGCCTCTGTGAGTTCAGCTCCAGTTGGTCCTTGTTTGAGGATGGGGACAGGATGTGAATGCTGGGATCCTTCCAACTGTGGAGAAGGGGGCTCCCTCAGGCCTGGGAGTTCCCAAATAATAACCAATCAAAGGCTGCGGATCTCCAATGTTGACCCATAACAATTTCCTCCTTTTGAAGAGTGTTGTGTAGATTAAGCGGGGAATCCTAAACAAACCTTCATTCTTATCCGGTCGAATAGGATCAACAGCTCAGGCACTATGCAACCAAATGTATTGTATTCATCGGACTGTGGATTACAAAGTCATTTTTAAAATTGTTTTGAGGCGATTTTAACCATTTTGTCAGAAATAGTTAAAAGAGGCCACTTAAAGTGTGGGTTGTAGCAAAGCATACAGAACTTTTGTTTTATGTTTTGAAGATTGGTTTGCAAAATGTCCTACAGCGAGCTACAGGAGACAAGAATATTAAAATATTGTTCAAAATAGTGATTTCCAGTTTTTCAACTAATCTAATAATAGATCGTATGCAATTCCATTTGATAGCCTCGATAAAATAAACGCTGAAAAGGGCAGGTCCAGATTGCGGATTGGGAGCAGTATCAGTTTACCTACAATTGTACTAGCCTGGCTCCGCCCGCCTACCTACTTCCGCTCAAATTTAATTTTCCCTTCAGTAGTCAGTCTGGGGGTGAATTTCTCATTTTTAGCTCAGGAAAATCTCCGGCCGTCCAATCAGCGAAACAGAGCGAGTGGCTAAGAAGGATCACGTCGAAGTCGCGCTCCAGTTTCAGTTGAATGTTGCGTTCCTTTATACTCGGAACTCGGATATTTCTGACTTGGTAGTTCCGAGTTCCGACCTCGCGAAAGAATGGACGCCTACAACCTTTCTCATCCAAATAACTAAACGTTAGGCTCAGGCACGTTACCGTTGCCAGGTACCGGTAGATCCATAGACTACAATATGTAGTGAAGTCGGAAATTTCAGAGTTCCCAGTACAACTGGAACGCACCGTCTGAAGCCGGCTCATGACATACGTCACGACCAAACGTTATGCGATTGGCTAATCCAGAGTGTCACTGGGCAGACCCAATAGTTTTAAACTTCAACAGACACCCACCTCCAAGTGAGTGAACGTTTGCCAAAATCCAGATGCAGTTCCAGACCTTCTGTACAAATGAAATGAAGTACGATGGTCTGGTTGGACCAGGCTACAATTGTACATCCTCAGATTATAAATGAGTCATTGCTCATTTATATAGTGATGGCAATGTCAGGCTGTCAGTTAGTTGGTCTAAAGGCCAGGACACACCGGCCCGATAATCGCCGTCGGAGAGTCTGGAGGGGGCGGGGACACAAATCTGTTTGGTGTGTGTGCCGTGACGTCGGTCGTCGTAGATGTCGTCGGGCTTCTTTGCAATCGGCGGCAGGCAGTCTTTCAGTTGGAGCAATTTGATTGGTGGAGGGCTAGCGAATCAGTGAAGCCCGGAAG
This sequence comes from Ammodytes dubius, assembly GCA_026122265.1. Lineage (NCBI taxonomy): Eukaryota > Metazoa > Chordata > Actinopteri > Uranoscopiformes > Ammodytidae > Ammodytes > Ammodytes dubius. The sequence goes on along the minus strand of CM047519.1, from coordinate 24,140,775 downwards.
TGAGGAGGGTAGCACAAACATCGCATCGCTAGCCATTGTTTTAATGTGTTTGTTTCTTTCGTTCAGCGAGTACTCACATGCATCAACCCTTCTTGACTGCTCGACACCATGCTCGACACTCTCTGCTAAAAATGGTGCTCTTTATGGTCCAGAGATATAAATACCTATTTATATCTATGTTTATGGAATAGACAGCTGTCCCATCATTTCCGGCTTCCGTCTTTTTTTGGGCACACAATACAGATTAGCACCGCCTGCTGTTATGGAGACATTACGTCCCGCGCAAGCGCAGAGCATACGGAAAGTCAGTAGTCGGCTCGGTGTGTTCTGGGCACTTTTTTGGCCGCGACGGGCAGACTGGAGCTGCCTGAAACGGCAGACTCCATTTTCGGGTAGTCGGACCGCTGTGTCCTTGCCTTAATGTTCGCTAAACGAGCGGGGCTTAATACGTCACCTTGTTCATTGCTTTGATTGGTTGTAGTGCTATCCAATTGCGTGCAGTGGCATTTGAAATGCACGAGTAGGAGCTGCCCCTGGAGTTGGGAATTACTATTGATCATGGCCAGACCCTCTATCGTTATATGGGTCTGTATTTCCAGGCTATATGAATATCATCTTCATAACAATTTTCCTCTGTGTTCTTTAAGTGAACTGTGTAATTTAATGTGTTCAGTACATTCTATTAACATCTACAATATTAAATATTTTCAGATATATTTTTTCCCACTTCTCAAGAATCAGTGATTTATAATCATCAGAGGAAAACTGAGACTTTTGAGATATTTAACATTAAACATTAAACCCTACTCCAAAGCTGCTACATGGCCTGTTTGTTCATCTAACGTAAACTCATCAATATTTGCCTTATTGAAAATCTTTTGAATCTCATCAATCTTCTCAATCAAAGTGAGATGATTGTTGGTTGTTGCACGGACACAGCCAGACACACTCAGCCCAGTCCGCTCCGCCTGTCATGGGCTGATTTCTCTGCTCTGAGATAAGGACAAAGGAGCAGTTTGTTTGGTTCAGGACCGTTGACCAGGCAACGCGCCCCCCTATCCACCTTTATCTGGCTGGGAAATTGCTTTTCATTGTCACCCTTTTATCAGAAAAGATAAACAAGGAAATGTTAGATGTTTTTTTTTTATTTCAGCTAGGTTTTAATCTGTAGGCCTGCTACTTGTTATCTGTTTAGGGGGTGAGAGTGTTCAATCTAGACAGCACGTTCTACCTCATCCCTTCTTCCCTGGTCGTATGGGCAAAAGGGGGGCAGCAGATTGTGGGCAGTGACACACAGCTGACCCCAGTAAGACTCAGTCTAGGTAGGCTTTGCAACACATCAACTTAATCCCTCTGCAAGTGTTGCCCTGCTTGTTCTCTTTGCATGTTTTTGACTTTAGTCCAGATGACTTAAAAAAAGTTGAGCTGGCCTCCATTTAAAGGGCTTTTCCATTCTGTTGCGGTAGGCACCAAGCTAGCACTACTGGTTCGGTCTTCTGTTGCACTATGTTGGCACAGTATAAACATTGCCTATATGCCTTGATCACGTGTAGAGGGTTTCTGGTTGCCTACGTTAAAATCAAACCAAAGCCTGACCCTGCCGCCAAGCGAGACCACAGCAGCAGGTTGGCTTGGCACAGATCGGTTCAGCTCGGTTCAGCTAGATCTGGCTTGCGTTTCCACCACTCTTCCACCCTTTTGGTAGGCGGGGTTTATGCTGGACAGCGATAGTCACGGCGATAATATGGGTCAGGGCATATATTATACACTATAGCTATACTGTACTTTACATTTCTTGCATGTGCATCTGACAACTGCGACAATCTCATTAACTGTGCAATATCAAACTCAATATGATTGTTTGCTTAATGCCAGATTCAATATGAGTGTTTGCTATAACATATGTTCTAAGCAGCAAACATCTTGACTAACTGTTTAGTTCATACTAAAATCCGGTGTGATCAAATGAACCAGACAAGCCTTTTTAAATGTAGATAACGTGAGGCTTGTAACGGCTGGATCAGGAGGACACAGGCGCGGAGACAGTATCAGTATAAAAAGATTTATTTTGGAAGTAACCAGCAGGGGGTTAGGACCGTGATCCGGCGGGGAGGCTGGCTGTCATGGGGGCTCCAGGGAGAGAGCAACGGGGCAAGTCCAGGGCTGAGTGGGAGCGGGCTAGAGCAGGCAGGCAGAGAGGTCCGGGAGGAAGTGCTGGCGGGCGAGGGCTGGATCTGGTGGCTGGAGTCAGGCCGGGAGAGCTGTGGCATAAAAACAGGAGTTAGCCAGGAAAAATGCAAAAAGCGGAGCTGCAAACAGGTTAGCTTAGAGAGAGAGAACTGACTGTGTGGAAACAGAATCTATAATCTGGCAGTGTCTGGAAGGAAGGGCCGGGTATATGAAGAGCAGTTGATGATTATTGATGGCAGCTGTGAATGCTGGTGATTGACTCCAGCACACCTGACTCCAACCCTGCAATTAGACCAGCACATAGACAAGGGTAATAGGGAAAAACAACACAAGGGCTAGAGGCCCAAGCAGGATCATGACAAGGCTACCTTTATATTATAAGTAATGAGAGGAAACAAGCTTTCTTATAATATAAATATCTTGTGAACACGGGATATAAAGGAATTTAAAAAATAAAACAACAAGCATGGCTCTTTTTGGCTTCCGTACAATACTGTAACTATGTCTACAAAAACCTGCACACAGAAATGGTCTGACAATGCTAGAAGAAAAGTTGAAAAAAATACACCTAAAATGTCTCTTTTGAGGAATAAGAGACCCTGAAAAAAGAGTCAAGTCACAACACACTCTCTTCCAGAGAGCCATGAAAAAACACAGCAGCTTCTGTGCCAAGACATTTTCACCTGCCACCAAGGCAACAGGGCTTTCACTGAGGCAGGAGCAACACACTGGCTTTACCCATACTCTCTTTTACTGATGTTCTCCTTGTTAAAAGATCACATGGTACGGATAGATACCTACCTATTATAGCCTATGCTATTTTCCACAGTCGTAAATCCTTGTAATGTGACTGTAAAGCATATGCTATGTTATTATGTCTGTCCGCAGACATGACTCACTGTTGTCTAGTAGTGTGTTGACTTCCGCTCACATGTGTTGTCACTCCAAACAAAGCCCAGGACTGTCAACATGGCCCCTTGTGTTTAGTGACAATATAGCTCAGAAAACATGACGTTACATTGGGTATGTGGATGACAAGTCAAATTGTATATGGAGCAAAAGCCTGAGCTCTTTGTTGGAAGCAGTTTCTCTCTCCTGTCTCCCATGTTATTGGTCACTGTCTTTTTATGTTTCTTGGATGGGATGTAACTGGTAATGTCATTGCTCTGTACGTGTGACATGTGCATATGACAAATAAAGTTTGATTTGATTTGATTTGAAGCTGGTTCTTCTGTTCAGTAACACCTTGTTCCTCTCCCCAGGTTTCCCCCAGTCCTGTGTGGGATGTTAAGGGCCTGGCAGCGCGTTAAGGCTGACGGAGCATGGTGAAACACCAACCCTTACAGGTCTACGAGAAGCAGGTCTTTGTGTCCTTCGTCACTGGGATCTATGGTTGCCGCTGGAAACGCTACCAGCGCTCCCAAGACGACACCTCCAGGGTAAGACAACACTACTACACTACTTTTTTTTTTTTTTTTTTTGTAATTCACATATTTATTACATTTTCACAGATGGTACTTGCACGGTTACTAGGTCACAGGGTAAAAGAACACATAACACAGAATCATAAATTTCACAGCTTCAATTTCAACACTACTGCTACTGATCGTTAAGTATGGATACCATAAAGATAATAATAGTAAATGTGTGTTTATTTGACTTCCTTGGCGCACTCATAAAAACAGAGCAATAACTTTCTATCACTGTTACAACCTTTCTGTGTTGATGTAGGTGCTATTATGATTATTGTATGTGATTCGTCATGGCTTTCCGTACTTGACAGTTTTTTGATACCGTGTAAAGGCTGTGTATTGAGGTCCAACACACAGCCTTTATCTTTGTAAATTCTCCCATTATACAGTCTGTAACTCAGACATGATTCATTTTATTTTTTGGAATTGCTTAAACATATTACTAATTAAATGTAAAGTAATTACATTGCATTAGTCATACGAAAAAGTATAGTGCAATATATTGCCTGTTACTTGTGGCTTTCCACAGCTCCAGCTCTGTTTGAGGAGACTTTAAACAAGTCCAAATCCTCCATACCCGCACACTACGCACATCTTCTGTATGTAACACGTGTGGAACTAGTAAACAAGACATTGTGGTTTACCAAGCGGAAAGCAAGAGCTGGCTTAGCCTCAGTTCACTGTACAAAGTGTTCCAGAAGTCCGGAACTCAGAAACAAATACATAAATAAATAGATACAAAACCAAATAGAAAAATGTTTTGGAATGAATGGGTCACTGATATCAACCCCAACCTTCCTCACGGTAAGACAGGTAACAGCTGTACCTGCACATATCATAGTAACAGAGCTTTACTGCCATTAGAAACCAGAATGTTATAATAACCGAATTTCCAAAACCAAGCACTATTCTTTGTAGAAAAAAAGTTCAGTTGTGCATGACTGTAATGCGTTATACTGTATGCCACATACACATAATAACAGATTTTGTCTTTTTACATACATTTGTCAAATCTTGTTTACTTACATTATGATAAAGGCTTAAGAGCATTTCAAACAGGTATTCTGATCTCTACTTCCAAGTGTTCTATTTCTCTGCAGTGATTTGTCGATGAGCATTAGTAAAGAGAGTGTACTGAGTGGAGAGTGAGCGGCCGTTGGCTCACTGTCCACAGTGTGCAGCAGAGAAAACGCACAGAGATAATGAGACAACCCAAACCTGCTGAGTCTGCACTGAAACCTGATCACACCTCAGGAAGAAATGAATGATTTTCCATTTTGTGGTTATGGAGGGGGGGGGAGAAAAAAAAATAGGTCAGGCTTTGTGAACGGCGACACAATACTACGAAACAGTAACGCTGAAGTACAACACGCACACAGTCAGTTTCACTCTGAATTTCCACTTTTTTTGTGCTTTTCATAACATGGATGGAATTAAGTCTTAAGGTCTATGCTACCATGACACCCCAAATGATTTCTGATGTTATCATACCCATGCCATCATAAAAAGAGTTCATAAATATGTTGGTTAAGTTAAAAGAGCTTTTCCTTGGTTAAGTAAGCCTACTTAAATCCAAACTTATTATTATACTTAAAGACATGATTGTTATCCTAGTCAAACTTTTTATATATATATTTCCAATGTGTTTGTATGGAGGTATCTAATGAATTTGCAGCGCCATTCATTTAAGTCTAACTTAATTAATTATTTATTATTTATGTCCAGTCCATTAATAGTTGATATCATCTCATTCTTTTTCTCTTTATACTGAATTCCTAAGTAACTTCTAGACTGGTCCATAGTAACTGGGGAAGAAAAATCATCCTTCCAATAAAGCAAGAAGCAGAATCAGTGTGCAGTGTGTGCAGACATGTAAAGCGGAGCCAGACACCCAGCTGTGTTGGTTACCCACTGGGGCAGCCTCAGCTAACTGCTGCTGGAGGTCTTCTCTGTCACAAAGGGGCCGGCGGCTCAGCCATAAATGAGTCCATTTACTGAATGTGTGGGCCTGGCACTGATGTTGTGCACACTGCCGCCTCTTTCCCCTCTCTGTCTCCATTTACAAAGCTTTATATATAGTCACACACACACACACACACACACACACACACACACACACACACACACACACACACACACACACACACACGCAGACGCACACACACACACACACACGGCGCTTGCACATTAGCAAAGAGGTTTGCATTCTTGTGCTGAAATGCTGTCTGTTTACACTGAAACACAGTCATGTGTGGCTGACTGTTATTGTAGTCCTCCATTTGTAAGGCAAGATTACACCCTAAGCATTTAATGATCTCTTGAACATGGCTAGTTTTGCTTAGCTCACTTGTTCAGTTCGGGTAGTGGAATGATGGCTCTATGGCATCATGGCTCACAGAAACATCACATCGCTACTCAAAGTAGATGCAAGGTGTAAAGAGTTTGTGTGCATAGATGAAATGACTTCATGAAGCCCCACATGACCTTTTAGCATCTTTTAGCTGTTTGTTTTGGTTTTTACAGCCTGTACCTTTACTGGTTTGCTTCACTGTCACTGCTCTCATCAGCCTGCTGTAGTTTCCACACACCTGCAGGCAGCTTTGTCCTTTTAGAGAGAAAAGGTTGTGATAAACCAGCACCAAGTGACTGACTGGCAATGTTATAATTAGCTGGTGAAGAAAAGAAAATGTAGTTACAGTTATAGAGCCCGATGTTTCCTCAAAAGATTGAGTCACTTAAAACCAGCTAAAAGAGAGATTTTTTTTTATTTGCTGCCAGCAACAGACAGGTGTATAAGGGTGGTAGCCATGCCCCCACTCAGAATTCATAAAATGATATACATGTTAAAAGTAGAATATATCCCACTGAATTGTAGTGGAGGAGAAGTATATAGCTAGCCTGGAAATTCAGACCCTGATATCTTGAACGATAGAGAGTCTGGCCACGATCAATAGTAATTTCCAACTCAAGGGGCACTCCTACTCGTGCATTTCAAATGCCACTGCACGCAGTTGGATAGCACTACAACCAATCAGAGCGATGCACAAGGTGACGTATTAAGCCCCTTTCGTTTAGCGAACAGCGGTTTAACTGTTAAATTAAACTTGTGCCGTGGTTGGTCGGTAAACAGAACATTCCACTTACTTGTCAATGAAAGATTTGAGTGCCGTCTTCCAAATCGTAAAACGTCGAGGCCAAAGCCGTCTCAAACTCAAACAACATATCCGCAGCCATCTTTGATGTTTACTATCACGGCTTCAACGGCGCATGCACGTCACTGTCGTCATCCGGTTACGTCCGCCCCAGAGCACCATACAAAGGGCTCTGGCCCGCCCATATCAGATAGAACAATTTGATTGGTAGCTCAGGATTTCATGACATATTTAATGAGCTTCAATGGAGCGTGTCCAGACCAACAGGCGCAGCAAATTTTATTTGCCAGCGCCTAGTGACAGGTCTGGAAACGCCAGGCTAGTGTATAGCAGCACGGAAAGAAAAGATTCAAGTACAGTAAAGTGCCTCCAAATTGTACTTTAATACAAAAAGGGAGTCAATGTACTTAGCTACATTGCAACACTGAGCAATAGAGTAGAGATAACCTCTCACTGGATGGACACACATTTAAAAGATATGGTGTATAGTGTGTGTGTGTGTGTGTGTGTGTGTGTGTGTGTGTGTGTGTGTGTGTGTGTGTGTGTGTGTGTGTGGTTGTGTGTGTGTGTGTGTGTGTGTGTGTGTGTGTGTGTGTGTGTGTGGTGTGTGTTTGTGTGTGTGTGTGTGTGTGTGTTGTGTGTGTGTGTGTGTGTGTGTGTGTGTTGTGTGTGTGTGTGTGTGTGTTGTGTGTTGTGTGTGTTGTGGGTGTTTTTGTGTGTTGTGTTGTGGTGTGTGTGTGTTGTGTGTGTGTGTGTGTGTGTGTGTGTGTGTGTGTGTGTGTGTGTTGTGTGTGTGTGTGTGTGTGTGTGTGGTGTGTTGTACTTGCTTTCTCAGTGTCTGGCCGGAGGACACTGACCTTGTCTGATGCAGTATTTATCAGACAGCAGAGTGAAGGGGGGTGGGGTCATTTGGTGAAGTCATATATCAGGATTTATGAGCGTTGTCAGTATTGGGCACGGGCAGTTCTAATAGAGGAGATGGAGAGACCTTTGAAGGCCTTGTAGCACTCAGGGGAAAGTGTCAGATATCACACAGCTCTGAGAGGCTGTACACTGTAGTGAGAGTCAGTGGCCGGCTAATGCTAATGGATCGACCATATATATGAACCTACACAGTAGCACACTACTAGGAAAAAAAACCCTCTAACATCTGGCCCATGACCTTGTTTGTCAAACACGTACTGTATACCATTCTTTAGATATCCTTCAACTATGAAATGTTTAACTTGTGTTATAACCAGTGTTGGGAATAACGCCGTTTAAAAGAACGGCGTTACGTAACGCCGTTCTTTTTTCAGTAACGGGGTAATCTAACTAATTACTTTTTCCGCCGTTACACCGCCGTTATCGTTACTGAACGTTAAATGCGGTGCGTTACTATGAATTGATTGAATAAACTGTGTAATCCGAACGCGCCCCTAGCTCCATACTACACAAACTGCTAGTGAGGAGACCGGTGTGTGGATGACATTATAACTGTCAGTTAGCGCCGTCACGTCAGTCAGCCGCGGAGCGCTGTATAGTGAAGTTTCTTTTTCTTTCTCTCTCTGTTGTGTGAGCGACGAGCGTGCACGTTGGCGCAGTAACCACCTATCAATCCACGGTTGAAACGTGCTCTCCCTGAGTTTGTTTGCATCGCCCTTGTGAGTAAATGCATTGAGTTTCCCGATCTCTATAAATTATAATTTATGCACGCTATTAAACGGCCGCAATTCGCCGGTTGCAACAGCTGTTTAGCGTGTTATCACGAGCCGAATATTGCTATTGTTCTTTTCCTGGGATCTGTATGCTGCTGTGCATGTTAAAGAAGGAAATAAACAGCGGATAAATCCTTACTCCTCCTCTCATCGTCTCATGCTTCATAGTCTGACGTTTTTGGCCTGAAGTGGTGATTTAGCCGACACCCCTGAAGTGAATCCAGTGATATAGCAGATCAGCACGGTACATTCAGCAGTTTCCTCTACTACTTTTGTTGAGAACAAAATACTGCAGGTGCAGGATAAACCTCTTGCTGTCTGTTGATGTGCAATACATATTGAAGGTACAAATAGGCCTACCTGTCTGTTCTACTCATTTCAACTGACTTGTGAAAACTGCTCAGAAAAATCCAAATTTTGACATAGGCCTATAGCAACTTTTTTTTTTTTACAGTAGGCTAACGCAAATAGTTACTTTCCCTGGTAACTAGTTACTTCTATTATAAAGTAATTCAGTTAGTAACTCAGTTACTTTTTGGAACAAGTAGTGAGTAACTATAACTAATTACTTTTTTAAAGTAACGTTCCCAACACTGGTTATAACTAAGGCCGAATCATGTCCTTTTGAGGGTCGTTCTTCAGAGGCGTCAGCAGATTTTCTCAGCCAGGAAGAACTTAACTTAACTTAAAGGTGCTGCAAGTGAAATGGTTCTTTTACCTAACTTCCTGTCAGTGACTGCAGTTAGCAGTCCCCTCCCTCGTCCCCACGTCACCACATTAACGCACTGCGGTCTTCAAGGAGCAAGTTATCTAGCATCATCTCAGATCTGTAAGTGTGATTAAACATGATAAAAACCATCAAAACAGACATTGGGAAGGATTTTTAATATATTCATATAAGTCACACATTTTGGCTAGTGACTTAGATATGAAAATAAATTAAATTTGGCTAAATGGAAAAAAAAATTGTTTCTGTGAATAATTCTGGAATCAATATATCAAGTGACTTATATTTAGGATACTATTTCCATGTGGTTTGGTGCACAACTAATGGGTCAAGGTGTAACTCTATAGCTCAAAGCCTCCTAGCTGTATACGGTGACCTGACCTCCAGATAGCTGCTAAAGCGCCACTGCTACTTGTCTTATCTCTTCTCCTTCTCTCCTGGTAATACTACATATATCAGGTTTAGAAGATAGTCCCTGAATCATACCCTGCCATACAGAAGCTCCATAGATCTGTCTGTATAGAATGGACCTGCCTCATCAGTGCAGCCATTTGCTCCATACCTTTCAAACACATCTAATTATCTCCCAGGCTCCTACATAAGCCACTGGAGATGGGGAAGGCCAAAGCATGGCGCGGTGCAAAGCTGATCAATGCTCTCAACAGCACTGGCCTATCATAGTCTACACACCTCCCCTCACATGGCTTTACCTCTTAATCCTGTTAACTACTGAAGGCAAGAGTCCTTGAAGGCAACACAAGCTTCTCCTCTACACCTTTGTCCCACATGGCCAGCCACAAGACTGTATGCAAAGAGGGTAACAAATAATAAAGCTGGTAACTTGACAATGTGTTGTAGTAATAAAACACATATTACAAATCTGCTATTTAAGACTTTTTGGCCTTGGCTGTCTTTGTAATGGAATGCAGGGATAACAGGCAGAATATGAGGAAATAGTAGAACTTGGTAGTTAGCCTGAAGAGCAATAGCATAATTACTGAAGACACACAGATTAGAGCTCCACCAAAAGAGACACCACACCTACAACAGCTTTGAAATATAAGGCTGGCTGTCAAGGAACATCCATTTGGAGTTGTTTATGGCCACTTGGTGATTGTAGTTCCACTACTCACTGTTCTGTAAGCTCTGGTTTTGATCTACACAAACTATATCAGACTCTTCAACAGCTAAATGCTTCACTAGTTAAAGGTGTGGTCAGCCATTCCGGAGAACACTTGTTGTCAAAATCACTTTTTGTCAAAAAACAGTGATTATCTCCTCACGATCTGCTACCTGTCTGTACTGTGTGTGTGCTGAAATGTGTTAACACATAGACTTAACATATAAGTGAACAGGGGGGGGGGGGCACCATAGCAAGCAACATGCCAGTTTACAGTTACAGAGTTAGTAACTGATTTTTGACAACAGGTGTTCTCCAGAATCACTGACTCCACCTTTGACTACCTGACCAGCTAGTCACCCACTTTGTGTGTTAGCTGTTTGGAGTTGGGCAAGTACTGTGCTGTGGGACTTTGGAGAGGTTTTGCTGGTAACTACATTATGAGAGCACAGGTGTGAATCAAGCTGCTGCAAAATCAAATTAACAGACGTTCAAGACAAGTGTCATGCAGGTGCTAAACTGCAGAGTATAGGGGTGAATTATGTGTGGTTTTGTCCCTGCGGCCAACCCTTTTCACTTTATATGTAGGCATTTAATCTGCCATTAGTATAAACATACTGATATTAGTGGCTTTGATCTTAATTTATTGTCAAACTCTTGACCAGGGGTTCTCAGACGTACCACACCAACACATTTCTGCTCTCCAAGTAGCACTATCATGACTGACTTTAAAATAGAAATAATGCTCGAAATATTCTCTTCTCGATCTGTTCTTTTCTTCTGAATAGTTCCCATATGGAACCACGCTTGTCGTGTTTTTGAACCGTTCATTTTATCTGTACTTATTTACTTTACTATACTTCCATACTTCTCTCTTGCTTGTACAGTTTAGCTTGTATGCGCGTAGCAGGCTGAAAACCTATAAAAAATATCATAGCTGAAAATTGTAGACTTGTATTTTAAATATTTTCATTCGATTTGTTTGAGTATTTTAATAGTAGGCTATTACTTATTTTAAAATTAATTATTTATATTCAGAAAAAAATATTTCTGAGATTCTTGCGGGGACCATCGTTTGAGAATCAGTGATTTATACGGTATGTGTGAAATAGTCTGACTTTAAGCTCTGAAAACCTTTTAGGTAAACTGCTGTGTTGTGTTTTCCTTCACAGTGGGAGTGTGCATGGTTCATCATCTTGTGCACTTCTTTCCTACTGCTTCTCTTTTGGGCCTACTTCTGGTTGGTGGCTCAAAATGATTTCAACGAGTTCAACTGGTGAGTCATTTACTATGCTGCTACTGTATGTGACTGTTAGCATTGAACTAGCTACTGTACAGATAGGTGGTTCTGACCTTACCGCAGCACGCATGGTGGTGTCAGCTAGCATGTGCATTTTTAATCTTTTGAGAACTAATGCTATTGTAGAGTAGGACATAATATTATGATAGCATTTTGAAGTTGGACTCGTGCGTGTGTGTGTTTTTGTCATCAGTGAATATCCCCTCCCGATCAACTTCCTGTTTATACTGTGCTGGGGGGGGGGGGGGGTATCCGGTGTTCATACAAAGCACAGGCTCTGTAAACAGCTGTGTTTCTAGCTATGGTGTGCCCCTTTGTTTACTTACAAAGGGGCACACCATTGTTTATTTGTTAACATACCAATTCACAGAGCCTAGGCTGTGTATTAACAGAAGGTTATTTTTCAGCGCACACACACACACACACACACACGCCACACACACAACACACACACACACACACACACACACACACACACACACACACACACACACACACACACACACACACACACACACACACACACACACACAGTATGGACAGGTATTGGATCGTGAGGAGATATTCTCTGAATTTGACAAAAAAGTGATTTTGACAACAGACATCCTACAGAATCACATCAATTAGTTTTAGCATCAACACAGATCAGTCTAACCTTAACCTGTTCACACTGCAGGTCAGTATACAACCGCTCTGGAGAATGGAGGGATGAGACCATCCCAATCCTGGCATCCACCACCGTGGGATTCAGCTATGTCACATTCTTAATGGTAACAGTATGTTTCAAAGCCCTCTATTTTATTGTTCTATATACGCTATATATATATAACTCACTGAATACTCACTTCCTTCTTTTTTCAGATCTTAGCACTTTTCCACATATCCCTGGGCCAGCAGCTGAACCTCTACTGGGTTCACAAGGTGCTGTGATCTACACATCTCAAATGTTTACCATGCTTTTGATCCACTCACACTTTTGACATCACATCTGATCTCATCATAATGTGTGTCTTTGTCTGTGCAGATTGGAGTGTTGGCTACGCTGATCACCACTATCTCTGGTGTCATCTCAGTGGATGACATATGGGCAGATGAGTGGGACATCCTGCTTGTATCACTGCAGGTTGGTCTAATGCCATCGGTGTATGAGTGTGTGTATGAATGGGTGAATGTGGTAAGAATTGTAAAGCGCTTTGGGGTTGAGAAAATCGGCTAAAAAGCGCTATATACGTAAGTCAAGTCCATTTACCATTTTACAATCAGAATGACATGACAAACGGCAATAAGCTTACATCAAGTTGTGTTTCCTGCTATTGTGGTTCTAAATGTCTATGTCCCTATGTTTTTGGTTGAAGTTACATATACTGTAGTACGTATTACATAACAGTGATGGTTAAAGGTGGAGTCAGCTATTCTGGACAATGCTTGTTGTCAAAATCAGTGAGTATCTCCTCATGATCCGCGGCTTGTCCGTATTGTGTGTGTGTGTGTGTGTGTGTGTGTGTCTGTGTGTGTGTGTGCTGAAAAACAAATCCGCTGTTGATATACAGTACAGCCTAAGCTCTGTACTCGGTATGTTGCTTGTGACGGTATTCCCCTTTGTTTACATACCTTTTTTTTTACATACCAGTTTACAGAATTTAGGCTGGATTTTTTTTTCATCGCACGCACAGTACGGACAGATAAGCGGATCATGAGGAGATGTTCACTGACATTGACCAAAAGCGATTTCGAGAAACAAGCATTCTCCAATCCCGTTTAAATCCAAAAGAGCTCCGATCATCACACTGTTAACCTGCTGCCAACATGTTTATTTACTATTTACATGTTCTCACAGATCTACTATGATTGTTTTCACTTCACCATTTAACAGCAGTGTTCTGTATGTGTGTTCTGTTCCCAGTCCACAGCACCTTTCCTGCACATTGGAGCCCTGGCAACAGTCACTGCTATCAGCTGGTTGGTAGCTGGATATGTGGTCCGCAGAGAGAGATCCAGTAAGTGCTGACTTGAATTTGATGTAAAGATTAGTTTTTTGCTTAATAGTCAATTCACACAAGGCACAGTGAAATGTGTCTTTTCGCATAACCCTTCTCAAGTTACCCAGAGTAATAAAGACTTAAAGGTGAAGTAAGCGATGTATTAATGTTAATATAAGTGTTAAATCGCTCTTTATTCATACAGTGATCACTTACATAGTGTGCGCGTTTCATAAAGCCGATCTCCGGCACCCGTCTCACTGCCAGTGCATGCGCAAAATTACAGATGGGTGAATGTTTATGCGCCTACAATGGCGGAGCAGGTAAAAATCCTTCCCAATGTCTGTTTTGATGAGTTTTATCATGTTTTATCACACTTACTTATCTGAGATGATGCTAGATAACTCGCTGCTTGAAGACCGCAGTGCATTAATGTGGTGACGAGGGAGAGGACTGCTAACTGCAGGAAGTTAGCTAAACTGACCATTTTAACCACTGAACCTTTAAGATCATGCGTATGATTGTATCATAAATAAAGCTATAGTTTTCCTACCGTTTCAATTACAAGGTGTTATCCTGTAATAATTTAGTAACACGTGAAGATGTCGTGTGGTACGGCATTGGTGTTTCACTGCATATCTATCTATCATAAATTGATTTTTTTTTGTGCTTTTCTATGAATTTTCCGGCACTGACAAATCATTTTGTTCCTTTGCTGTGGTACTCAAAAATATATTTTTCTAACCAACACAGGTGTCTTGTTATGACTCATGATGACTAGACGAGATTGGTTGAAAAAGAGAAGCAAAGTGACTCTTAAAAGCCCCCTCTTACTCCTGTCTTTGGTTAGATTTCCAGGTGATGATGCTGCTGATCTACATAGTGATCCTGCTGGCTCTCTACCTGGCTCCACTCACCTTCAGCTGCCCCTGCATCATGGACCGACACAGCCTCAAACCACGGCCGGACATCGTAGGGCGACGTGGGGCTCCCATGGTGAGTCTGGGCGTTGCTTGACCTTTTACTGTCTTATTCAGATAGGAGTTTATATGGATATTAAATTTACTTGAGTACAGAACTTGAGTACATTTTGAGTGTTTGTACTTTACTTGAGTATCTGTTATTTTTGGAAACTTGTGACTTACACTCCACTTAATCTCGAAAACTAAAATTGTGCTTTTGACTCCACTACAATTCTAGGAAACTTGTCATTACTCGTTACTTTCATGCTCAGCAAAGCTTTGAAGTCAGATGTGGATTTGTTATTTACTATAATGCATGCAATGTTGTCATGATTGTATAGGTTTATGCAACTAACGAATGTAATTTTATAACATTATCATTTGAGTGAAATATATTATGGTTCCCTTCATGTCTCCATGTGATCCCATTGTCTTGTGAACCTGATACCTACGTCAATCCTTTGCCTATTTCTAGCAAAAATGTACACTTTGTTCTATTGCATACTTAAGTATTTTTAAAAGCAAAAACTCTCATTCTTTAACTTGAGTGACCATTTTACTGGGCAACTTTTACTTGTAGTTGAGTAGTAGTATACTTTGACTTAAGTACTGGGGTTGCACTTTGTCCACCCCTGGTAATGGCCTACCTGCTTAATGTGTTGTGGTGAGATGCATTTACTGTACCTCTTGAGACTTGTCTGGTAAACATCCTATGCTGATGGATAGGCTTATTTTCTTCCTAGCCTGTGCATTTATATTTCACACAGCAGAGTGGTGTACAGCTACAGTACACAGGCCTTCTGTTATCAGGCTCAGTACACATGAGAGTCAACAACACACTGAACTGTCATTTCACAGCTGGGAGAGCTAATACTGTTTCAGATGACTGGCTATCAACAAATGTAGAGTGATGTTCAGACACACACACACACACACACACACACACACACACACAAACCTGGCTTTTGAGTCTCTGCAATGCACCTCAGCTGTATTCATTCATTCATTTTCATTTTCCTTTATTTAACCTCCAAAGATCAATTGAGGGGTGACCCTCTTTTACAATGACGTCGAGTTTGTACAGATACACAATATACAATGAGAATACATAACAAGTTTACACACACACACACACACACACACACACACACAGACAACAACAATTTAAAACATTCAGATCAATTGAATGAAAGAGATAATGGCCTAATTAAAACAGTTACAAGTGTAGAGGGGTTGTATGAAATTCTCTTAAATATACCGACGACCAAAAGCTTTTGAATAAATAATTTTTTTTAAATATATAACACATCAACACAGCACCATCTGAATTATTCAAATATTACGACGATATTCAGATTCAGAATCAGTTTTTTTGCCAGGTACATTCACACATACAAGGAATTTGCTTTGGTAATACATACCAATAAACATGCAGCAAACATAAACTTAGATAACAAAGTTAAAGGGAAGTCAAATAATATAAAATTAAAATATTAAAGATGAAAGCATACATTTAATAATATGTTATAAAGAGGCGATATGTGCAGTTGGTAGTTCTTTCAGATGAAGAGCTGGGAAAGTGAGCAAAGTGGGCACAGTGATCAGATAAGTGTAAATGATCACAGTTTATTAACATTAAAACACTACTTGACTTACAAGGGTGTGTGTTAAAGGTTCACTTTGTAAGTTATATTCTCATAACTGAATAAACAAACTTTCCTCCCAAGAAAATAGAATCCCTGAAACACTGTTTGAAGTTAGAAGCATCCCTAAAATTTACTGTTTCACTGTTGTTGTTTACAGCAGCAGGGCTTTTCTTCACAAACATATTCTAGTCTTACGTTTGGTTGTAAGTGCCTTCAAACAATTTTATTTTGATTTATGATGATAGAATTATTCGATTCAAAGAATTACATGTTGAATATTATTAAATATGTTTTGTGAACTAACTGCAGGTTCTGCAAATGTTAACGAATCCCCCTTCCCTGAAACTGCATAATGCACCTTTAACTGTTCTTCTTGTAATTTTATTGTAATTATTATTTAATTTAAATGTTCTATTCTATTAATTTGCTTTTAAATGTTTTATTTCTATTCATTTGCTTTTCTAATGTGTATTATGTATTTTAATCTTGCCCCTGTAAAGCACTTTGAATAGCTTTGTGTCTGAATTGTGCTATATAAATAAATGTGCCTTGCCTTGCCTTCTATATTCCTATCACTGGCCCTTGCTATGTGTTGTGTGACTGACAGTAGTCCGTCTCTCTCTCTCTCTCTCTCTCTGCTCTAGCTGGCTCCAGAAAACACCATGGTGTCTTTTAACCGAGCCCTGCAGCAAGGAGCCAGCTCTCTGGAGGCAGACGTCGCTATCAGGTTATTATCCACACGTTAAAAATAATCTAATCCTGGATTATGTTTTAATGAATCTAGTGTTGTTGTCCCACACGTTGATCCACAGCTGAGATATAGCCTAAGCTGTCTGGTTAGGAACATTGACATTTAAAAACTAGGAGATGCAGCGAAATATAGTCCAATTTCTAAACACAAGCAATGTGAGGGGCAGAAGTCCACTCTGCTTTTTCAAATAACTTGCTGAGCTGCTGTTTTGGTCTTAAACATGTTTCACTACCTTATACTGAAGGTGGGCCAAAACGTGTAAAGTGCAAAAAGGAATAATAAAAAGAAATACCGCCTTGTGGTTCTATGCCTCTGCAAAGCGTACACTTACTGAATGGTGAAAGTACAGTGGTGGTATAGGCAACGCTTTAAAGAAGGTAAAGCTCCTAAGAAGCTACAATATGATACAAGGTCACTGCAACCCGACAATATGTAAGGTTGCAGTAACATTTGACATTCAAAATGTATTCAGTTTTTGAGTCAGAATTGATATTTATGCAAACGTTGAAGAAATTCCTCTCAAAGATATTGCATTCACTACACGAGTGTGAGTTTGTACCAAATGTGTCGTGTCAATCTCAAGTTCTTGAGATATTGTGGTCACGAGGCATGAGGTCACAGTGACCTTGACCTCCAAAACCTAATCAGTTCCTCATTTAGTCAGAGTGGAAATGTGTGCAAAGTTTGAAGAAATTCCCTCTACGTTTTTATGAGATATTGTGTTCTCAAGAAGGGCCCGGACTAGCCTGGCTCCGCCCGCCTACCTACTTCCGCCCAAATTTCATTTTCCCTTCAGTAGTCAGTCTGGTGATGGGGCGTATTAGTGAGATTTTCCGAACAAATTTCTGAGCGCTCCAGTTTCAGTTGAATGCTGCTCGGAAATTTCCGACTTGGTAGTTCCGAGTTCCGACCTGTCTGTGTTCCAGTGCATCTGCTCGGGAAAGTATGGACGCCTACAACCTTTCTTGTACAAATAACTAAACGTTAGGCTCTAGCAAGTTACCTTTGCCAGGTACCGGTAGATCCATAGACTACAATATGTAGTGAAGTCGGAAATTTCCGAGTTCCCTGAACGCACCGTCAAAAGCCGGCTCACGACCAAACGTTATGCGATTGGTTGGCTAATCCAGAGTGGCACTGAGCAGATCCAATAGTTTTAAACTTCAACAGACACCCGCCTCCAAGTGAGTTAACGTTTGCCAATTACAGCACTTCCAGACCTTCTGTACAAATGAAATGAAGTACGATGGTCTGGTAGCGCCAGGCTAGGCCCGGACGGACGGGCAACCTGAAAACATAATGAGAGTGGATAAAGCGCATACCATATTGGCTCCGGCCTTCGTTGCAGTGGTTGCGGGTTCAAATCCGACCCGTGGAACTTTACTGCAGGGCATCCCCCCTCTCTCTGTCTCCCAATTTCAACTCTGTACTGTCTAAAATAGCTTGAAAATGCCAAAAAATAATCATAAAAAAAAACTATAAAACTATAGAAAGTGGTGAGGTTGGACATTCGGTTGACCATTACGTCTGTTCCAGTGTGGACGGAGTTCCCTTCCTCATGCGAGACCACACCTTGAGACGGACCACTGATGTTAGGAAGGTCTTCCCAGCCAGACAGTTTGAGGACGCATCCTTCTTCAACTGGACAGAGATCCGCTCTCTCAACGCAGGCCAGTGGTTCTTGGAGGTACTGAAATCCACCATGATGTGTCCGTGCAGGTTCCCCCATGAAAGTTACCATATCATTTGCCACATTTTCTTACTACACAAAAGTCATTTAGGACTGTATTTACAATATGATACATTGATTTTTGTGACCATAACATGTAGTGAACCCTACATTTTTAAAGAGCAGAACATGCTAACAGAAATGCTAAAGAGCTTTAGAAATAAATAAGCTTTTTCTAATGACGAAAACATCTTGCCTTATCAGATATAATTGCTCCGGTATGCTGCTGATTTTGAGGGTAAAGGTCACTGCATTGCAAACTATTACTTAGACAACAAGCTTGGCATTGCAATGATGAATATGTAATGATGCAATGAAGTATACAGATTTATATTTTTTCACGAGGTAAAAATGCACGAAGTAACTCCATATTACACAGTTATTTACAGGCTTAAATCAGCATCTTTAAAACAGTTACAATAATGGGTTGAATCCACCCCTGTGGTTTTCCTCACATTGACCTTAGATTAATTCTTCTTGGCTTCTGATTGGTCGAATGAGTGACATCTGAGTGGGCAACAAGGAACTGTTGCTGTAAAGTTGATTAAGTGAAAATAACAGTAAAGTGTTGCTTATGAAAGTTGTCTGTCTCCATCCTGCTGTTTATTCTTATTAAGAGTGAGCCACACATTGAACCTTCACGTTACACAATGTAGAACCTAGTGTATGCTCCATGTTAAGTGTCCACCTGTGTGCTGCTCCCAGAGTGACCCCTACTGGACAGTGGAGAGCCTGACAGCGAGGGACAAGGGGCGGATAGGGAACCAGACGGTGGCCAGTCTGTTGGAGATGCTGCGTCTGGCATCCAGGGCTAACAGCTCTGCCCTGCTCAACATCCGCCGGCCCCCTCCAGAGCACCCCCGCTACCGCAACTGGTTCATGGACACACTGTGGGCCGTGCAGAAGGCAGGGATCCCCCAGAAGAGGGTGAGGACTGTAGGTCCCCTCATTACTCATCTTTAATAATGCCTAAAGGTGCTGCTTGTTGGGCTGTATATAAGAGTTTGGCAGCTGGTATTATCCTACTGATTTTCACAGCACCTTTATTCAGTATTTCTTTTTTGGCCATTTACGCCTTGTTTCCACTTGAGCAGTGCGGTTCAGTTCAGCATGGCACATATTTATTTGCGTTTCCACTGTCTAAAGTTGGGAAGGGTACCAAAATAAGTGTCATTCGACTGCTCTGACCAGTAGACTGTATATATTCTCCAGCTCCATACCAATCTGTGCCGGCCCGTGCCGTGGCATGCCGAACCGAACCGAAATGTGCTGCTCTGTGGAAACGAAATATAAGAGGATACAATTTTTTAAGCTGAAAACTGAAAAATGCGGCAAAGATCGAAAGCCTGAAGGACTTATCTATCCCAAGCTAGTGTTTTAGGCCAAAGAATACTGAAACACATCCTCGGTGACAACCAGTGTTATAGTTTCACAGTTTGCTAGAAAATAATACACTTGATGTATATTTTAGTTTAGTTTAATTTAGTTTAATTTAGTTTTATTTATTCATCACACACAATTGCACAGAGCAACGTGCAGTGAAATTCTTGTGTAGCAGTCCAGCTGTCATTCAAGTATGTAAAGTGTAATATTAGAAAATGTACAGTGTATCTGCGAGCATCATGTTGAAATCTACAAGTAGCACCTTTTTTACCATACAAAGTGTCACATCTCTTGATATGTAGCACATTCTGTCTGACCAGGGTGTGTGTGTGTGTGTGTTTTGTGTAAGGTGACATGGACCCCGGACACGGACAGGGGGAGGGTGCGGGGGCTTCAGCAGGCCGCACACGACAAGCTGTCAGTGGAAGAGATGAGGCAGAGGGGCATCACAAGCCTGGTCCTCCACTACAGCAAGGCCAGCTACAGAGACATACAGTAAGAGCAAACCTAAATCTAACCATCATTTCTGTATCGCCTCATGGACTTTCTGAAAATATAATGCTCTCTTGTGAATATTTACATTTTAGCAAATAATAAATCCACTACAACTCCTTGTATTTCTGGATTGATAACAAATGTTCCTGTAAAAGTAATGTGTTTTTTTTTTTACTGCTGTGGTCAAATGATTTATACAGTAGCCGGCTTGATTGAATGTGGTAAAGGTGTGGAGGTAATCAAATTCAGATCGCCTCTGATGCCTACACGAGATTTGATATATAAAAGGACCTCCACTGATTTTACACTTGGTTCCAGTTGTTGGGTACTACTGCTTATGTGGAAAAAAGAGTCATATCTGGGATTGTGGCATTAGAGAAATAGTTGAGCCTCATCTCTGCTACAGTCTAAAGGCTCCAGGCTACTAACAGTGCTACCAGCATCTCAACTGCACTGTTGACAGTCTAGTCTAGTCGTTGTATTGAGGTAATGTAGGTGGCAGGAAGAAAAAATTCATGGAATGAAAAAGACGATAACAATCATGAGTTTGACACTGTTATCTGCTAAATCAGTGGGTGGAGTAGCATACTCTTTTAAAGGCCTACTTCAACGGTTGGAATATGAAGGTGTATTGAACTCGGGATCCTATTTAGTATAAATGTGCAAAAAAATTGAAATCGGATCATCTTAGCCTGAGAAAAGGCAGAAAGAGTGTTTTATGGTCTCACTGTCTAACCCTACCTTTTCCTTACTGTGACATCACAGTAAGGGTTAGAATTAACAGGACAGTGGGCCAAGGGAAGACTAAGGGACGACTGAGGGAAGAAAAACCTCATTCATTATATTATAATAGTTATTTTATAATGATATAACGCTGGTTCCGAATGGGTGAAGTATTCCTTTAAGGTTACCTCAAACTAGTGAGACAACACAGACTGAAAATCACCTCAAACTGTTGCGAAAACTTTGTGCTTGTGCATATTCAAAATGCATAATCAGTATACTTGTACTCACATGGAGTCAGGGATCATCTCAGAATTAAACTTTTATAATCAATAAAGCGCATACTTTGCCCTATTCATGGACACAACATTTTTTTTTCACAAGCATGTATTTCTGACACACAGGTGACAACATTTTCCATGCTGTTGCGTTTCTTTTCCAGGGAGTATCTGGCCAATAACGTGAGCGTGACCGTCTACCCAGTCAATGATCCGTGGCTGTACTCCATCCTGTGGTGTAGTGGGGTGCCTTCTGTGTCCTCTGACGCCCCCCAAGTCCTCCGAAAGGTGCCTTACCCCATCTGGCTCATGGTAAACAGCTCCACTCCCCTCTGTCTCTCATCTGACACTACACACACACGCACACACAGACACACACACACACACACACACACACACACACACACACACACACACACACACACACACACACACACACACACAACACACACACACACACACACACACACACACACACACACACACACACACACACACACACACACACACAACACACACACACTGACACACAAACATACAAACATACTCACACACAAATACACCACACACACAACACACACACACACACACATACGCAGACATAGACAAGGTCACTCGGCCAGACAAGAGGACAGAGACTGACGGCAGCCCGGCGAGACTTGAGGGCCAAGGACATAGTGAAATGTTAGTGAGCGCAGCAGGAGACAACAACAATAAGACCCTGGGACAAAGAGTGTGGGACAGGATGACACAAGGGCAAAAGATCTTCAGTAAAAAGCAGCTGTCCACAAGGCTTCTGGCCTCAGTCAGAGCCCGGTGTAGGCTTCATGAAAACACACCCTGCATTCCAAATCACATACTCTTTCTTTTTACTACACTACATACTAAAGTACAGTAGAGTTTAAGGCCACAGACGAGAAAATAAAATCAGATAAGGAAGTATTTTTTTCATTATGTCAAGGAATGTCAAGAATAAAGACGAATACTCCAAAATGCTATTGGAGTAAGTGGGGGCATTTATGTACTTTCAGCATACTTCAATTAACGTGCTTTTATTGGGACATCTTTTTCTGGTATACTAAATAGTATGGAAGTCTGGGGATTGGAACACAGGGACACACATGTTAATGGTGCCCCCGCTGGTGCTGACTTGGAACTGCGTTTTTTTGTCTCTCTTGTCTCACAGAGCCGGAGTGCTTACAACTTCATCTGGATGGCTTCAGATCTGCTCTCCCTCCTCATCGTCATCGGGATCTTCTGCTTCCAGAAGTGAGTTTGGATGGTCAACATGTCGAGACTAACCAAGCGCCTGTTATTAGAATATCATATCAAACACATTAGTCATTTAAATCACAATACTTAACCTCTCATTTAGTCTAAATGTGCAAAGTTTAAAGCCATTATATAAATCATGTATTAACGTAATAAAACAACATTTGTGATATACAGTTTAGTGTTTTAAATATGTTGCTGGACAATTCACTAATTATAAAGGGAGAAAAAAAGTTGTGTTTAATTATTCATGCTTTTCTCCGGTGAGTCATAACTGGTACAGTTGGCATGTGCTCACGCTTTGAGCGATTGTCTTCAAAGTTTGCACAAATGTCAACTCTGACTCAAAGATGAACTGATAGATTCTGGAGGTCATAGTTTATAGGTCACTGTGACCTCATTCGCCTCATGCACTTTGGAGGTCAAAGGTCAGATGTTACTGAGACCCTACATATTGTCAGGTCGCCGTGACCATAGAATGAGCAGCAGCCTCTTGAGTGTGACTGGCCCTTGTTCATACTGCTCTTTTCTTTCTCCTGTACCGTTGTCTTTAGTCTTGTGTATGTGTTTTTCCATTGCTGCTCCTCTCTGTCCCTCTTCCTCTTCTTTTAACATTCTAACTTTGTCCTGTGCTCTTGGCTGATCTGCATGCAACCTTCCTCCGCTGCCCGCTGGCACCTGTCAGCTATCATGTGATCAGGTAACTGCTGCCACTGCCCTGGCCTTTGTTTTTTCTTCATCTGTCTGTCTGTCTGTCTGTCTCTTTTGCTTTTTTCTGCCCGACACCCTTAGCCCCATCGCTCTCTACTTGTTTACCTCTTGTTTGTTTTGCGCAAGGTACCTTTCACTGTGTGTAGGTGTTATTTGACATGTGTTTTATATATTTAAAGGCCCAGTCTGGCACTACTGAATTGCATCGTTTAAAGGTGCATTGTGTAGAATGTATTTGCAATTTTCAAAACAGGTCTTGGTAGAAATGGAATACAATATTCAAAAGTATGTTTTAACTGGCTTGATTTTATTTTTATTATATTGCTACTAACTTCTATAGAATAAATAACTAGATACTTCTTCACCTCATCACTTGATGTTGTTGAAAGACTTGCGGCAGTTGTGGATGATGCCATCTTTATTAACTAGCATTCTTGTCCTTGAAGGCCACCGTTGCTTCTGTAAATTCTCAGAAAGGGAGGGGTTAGAGGAGTGTGCGTTGCACTCTAAATCTCGCTACTAAATGCCTTCTAAATATTACACACTGTACCTTTTTAATGGCATGGCTAAGACGCGTTGCTTCCATGTGCTTGTAACAGTTTGTATGTGCGGCTGCGTTTAACAGGTGGAGGATGAGCGGGATGCAGAACTACAACCCGGAGCAGATCATGCTGAGCGCTGTGACGCGCCAGACCAACCGCGACGTCAACATCATGAAGGAGAAGCTCATCTTCTCAGGTCAGCATCTCACTCACCTGGAAATAATACGGCTCTTCAGGTTCAACTGGACAGAGCAAACATGCATTAGATCCAGATCCAAGAACAGTTTCTATCCTAGTGCCATTAGAGAACTTAAAGGAATACTTCACCCATACGGAACCGGCGTTCTATCGTTATAAAATCGCTATTATAAAATAATGAATGAGGTTTTTCTTCCCCCAGTCTTCCCTCAGTCTTCCCTTGGCCCAAGCTGTTCTGTTAATCCTAACCCCTACATTTTACCATGTGTGAGTTAGACAGTGAGACCATAAAACACTCTTTCTGCCCTTTGTCAGGCTAGGATGAACCGATTTCTAAAATGTTTGCACTTTATACTACATAGGATCTCAGAGTTCAATACGCCTCATGTTTCCACCGGTGAAGTAGGTTTTTAACTCTGAACCATAACTATTTAGCAGGGTGTGTGCATTAGTGATGTGTATGTGCATTATGTTTTTACCATTATTTATTGTTTTTATAGTCTTTTATTTTTATGTATTTTTATGATCCACTGGAGTTTTTAAATGTTGTTGTACACTGTGCAATGCAATGACAAAGGTATGCATTCAATTGGGAATCTGAGGTTGTAACCCTTACAAAACAGCTACTGCGGTGGGCACATATGATGTATGTCATAAAAATGATTACTCAATAATTTGCTTTACTGTCCAAAGAGGACTGTCGATATACACCCACACTTGCTGTTTTAGGCGCTAAAATGCACTGTTTTCTCTGTCACTTTTTTTTCAGAAGTGAACAATGGAATCGGCAGTACGGAGGAAGCTGTCTCTTTTCCAGAGAACGGTCATGCCAGATACTCTCTTCGCTGAAACCTAACACACTGCCCCGGCTTGGCAAATCAAGGCTGTTCAACCAGTGTTCAGAGCTCTGTGGTTACCGGAACATTATTTTTTCTTGTTAGAAGAAAAAGGAGGCAACCATGGAAAGTGACGAGTTAGTCAACTTAACCCTGGAAGTGATGACAGCATGGCTCCCAAAATGCTGCCTAAAGTATGCACAGTGAAAGTCTCTTCCATTTGGCCCATGGATTCAGCAGTTTATTCACTCGCTTATGTGCAAGATGTTATAAGCGTATATGTCATTTAATTGTGTTATGTGTATTTTTTTCCGTAATACTGTGAAAGACTGAGAGTCTGCCAGCCACATTCACACAAAAATAGTTCCTCATTTACTTTGAAAGTTGCTGTAAGAAGAAGTCATTTTCTTAAATTCATTATTATTTTTGAAAGCATATACAGCTGCAATGAGGACAGGTGTCTCTCTATGTTAGCTGACCAATGGGTTAATACCTGAATAACATAACCAGTCATATCCAATGACGATCAAGTAGAATTTGTGTTTCTCTGTTTAAAAAAAACCCAATTCTATTAATCGCGATTTTAAAAACAAAAGACCTTCTCAATAGTTCTATTTGAGCTGATGAAGGCTGTGATCTTATGTATTTTTTTTCCATGTGATTTACTTCACTGTTGTTTTATAACAGAGGAAATGGGCTGCTTAGTGTTGTGTATTATAAACGGATGTAAATATGAGTTGTTTTACATGTTTTTAATTTTTTTTGTTCCCCTCTGAGAGGATTTAAATGGTTTGGACATTTTTCAATTGTATATTTGATGTTTGCATTTATTATCATTATGACTGATGTACTCTTCTAAGTGTGAAAGACAAATTGAGTCAGACATGGTAATGCAGTGGGATGCAGGCGGTTTGGTGGGTGTTTTTCTGCCTCTCTTTCTGTCATGCCATGGCTGATTTACATTGTAGTCATACTAGATATTACAACACTCACATGGCTGCCTTTTTGTTTAATGAATAGACTGGTAGGATATTGTAAAATATATTGTGTTTTTTTAGTTTAATAATAGGGCTAGGCTACTTAATGTCAAGTTACGACTACACTTTTAGCTGCAGACATGTCCACTGTTCAATAAATGTGATCTTTTCCCTTTGACAAATGTGCACTTTTGTCCTTTGTGGAAAATGTGAAGGTAAATTGAGGTTAATTCTCAAAATGCAAATAAAAAATGGACTCACCTTAAACAAGGGCAGCCAATGTGAATTGTTAAGATCTACCCTCCAGGATACATGTTAATTGTCCTACTCTGGTTATGACAAAAAACCTGCAAAACTGCCGACTTTCACATCTGTCTCAGCTGAACTTAGCCAACTTAAATTGAATTAAGATGGTGAGTATCTGCTAAACACAGATGCTGTTTGCTGCTTCACATCTTGCTACTTTCTGTAAAGTGTTGAGTGGGATCGGCATTTTTTTTTACAATTTTCCCTCATTTTATGGACTGATCAATTTTTAAAAGAAAATAAGTGGTCCATAACTTATTATGGAAATAAATGTTGGTTGTAAACATCCATATTGCTTATTATAGTCTAGTTTTTGTAGGATGATCGTTTTTTCTCAGTGGAGTCAATAGACTTAACTGTAATGTTGCACATACAGTAAATGAGTATTCCTAGCATCATCTCTCTCTCTGATGTCTGTTATAGCCCATAGAAACACATACAGTAATAATTATGAAACAAGCACGATTCATAAAATATTTTATTTCAGGAAACAAATATGTCTTTCAGTTTATTGACACACGTCCAGCAGTGGAGTTGAGGATTGGCAGTGGTAAAGGCTCAGCATGGCAAATTTGATTATACATAGTTAGAAATCACCCTTTTGGAAGAAATTAACAAAACAAATGTCATTTAAATGGGAAATTCAACCGACATTACAAAGAGTGGATTGTTCTCAGGAAGCTGTGGCCTCAGCAGGCAGAGGGGAGTCGGTGATAAAGTGAAGGTATGTGTCCTCTGTGCTGTTGTCAGATGGCATGTGGCAGCCGGAGTCTCTTGGGCGGTTCTTCATATCGCCTTGGGGGTCTGGGTCCCTGATTGTCCTCATTCTCCAACTGTCTGTCAGCTATAAGCAGAGAAGACGGACTGGTAAGTTATCCTCTACACAGCTATTAATCCAGTGCATTAAAGGTTCACATATTATGCTCATTTTCAGGGTCAAAAATTTATATATTCAAAATGTAATCGGGTGTCAAGGAGAAACTGTTTGCATGGTGTAATGTCCACAGAACCCTTTGTATTTCTCACAGCGCCATTGGTGAATCTCCTCTTTTCAGCCTCTTTCTGAATGCTCTGTTTAAAGCCTGGCCCCCACCTTTCAAAAAGCCCAGTCTGCTATGATTGGGACTGAATTTTACTGTCGGTTTGTACTGAATTGTCATTTTGATTAAGGTGAAATGTCTTATGCGCCGGCTTCTGAGCCACTCCCTCTGTTCGCTGATTGGACCGGCAAAAATCTGTCTGAAAAAACTAAGAATATATCGCAGGCCCAGACTGACTACTGAAGGGAAATTTAAAATTGAGCAGGAAGTACGTAGGCAGGTGGTGCCTAGGCTATATGTTTACCTAATCCCCCCAAAATTCCAACAAAATTACACAAGGAACCGACTATTGGGGTTATATTATTATCCTTAACCTCTTTAGCCGTGGTCCTCCCAGTCTTATCTACTTGTCACTTGTCTTGCCCTTTCTGTTCTGAATCCAAACGTCTGGGCCTATCTTTCTCCTCTTTCATCATGTCACTAAATGTGTGTGAGATGACACTGTCCTTGCCTGACCTCCTCTGTGTTTACTCACAGTGCAGTAGCTGCAGGGAGTGGACAGCGGCCAGCAGACGATGCCTGTGCTCTGGATCAGTCACATTCAGCTTCATCAGGTGATGCTCCGTTAGCCTGGTCAGGTCTTCCACTGTTGGTAACCGTTGAGCTGCAGAGACGGGGAATACTCCTGGGGAAGCAAGTGGGGGAAACAAAAAAACAAATGAGACACTGAAAGACACTCTCACAAGTACATCTCAAATTATCAGCGACAATTTATTTTTTTCAGATTATTTAAAGCTATAGTGTGTCACCAACACAGTGGTATCAACAACTGAAACATTTCCTGGGCGCTTCTTGGGATTTTTCTGATCTCCTGTGCCTGTGTCGGGGGGCGACACCAGTTTGTAAGTGTGCCATACAGAGATAGTTTTTTGGAGACGATAGGCTTAATCACTTTTGTCAACTCACTTGACGATGGCTTGAATGTAATTGCAATAATATTTATATGAAAAAGTTACGCACTGTAGCTTTAATTCAAAAAGTGAATATGTTTATAATCTCGATTCATTACACATTAAGTGAAATATATCAGTCACTTCAACAACTTCAAGCAACATGGATTTTGTGCCTCCCCACCTTCCACCAGACTCTGTGACCCTGATTTTCAAATGAAATGCAAATTTCACTTTTTGTATAGAAGAGTATATTAAAGTTTCACTTTTTGAAATGAATTACTGAAAAAAAAAATCCATGATATTATAATTATTTGAGATGCACCTGTGTATGGAAGGTGATTTTGCATCTTACAATCATTCAAAACTTGAATAGGAACAAAATACCTCCAAACTGAGGCGCTTTAACAGCTCCTGGACCGTTGATTTCTGTCTCACTCTGTGGGCTTGTGTTCTCTCGTGTGTGTCGGCTCTCTTTTCTCTCAGCACATCCACATAAATGAACTTGAAATTTCCCGTTCTGCCGTTCAGCACGCCTGTCCATATTCCCATGGGGGGCCTGGCGATGATGTCAATCACGTCTCCCACCTGAATGAAAGTATAGTTTCATTTTTATTACATTGAGTTGACTGGGACCAATGAAGAAAATAGATCTTCATACTCTGTGAGGGGGACATGAAAGTCTATAGCAAGTTTATAGTTGTCAAGACATTTCACTCACATGACAACCCCATGCTGCAGCTAGAGGAAAGATCTGAACTAAATGTTGAGCTGCTCCGTCAACAGTTGTCAAAATATTTCACTTGAAGGACAGGTTTCAAATTTAAAGTGTCATCATCTTCACATTGTGCAATTCAAAAGTTTAACTGAAGCTAACCTGAGGAGGTAGTGATGTGAGGAGATATTCACTGATTTTGACGAAAAGTAATTTTAACAAAAGAGTGCCAACTTCACCTTTAGCTAACTCGGATAGTTGGATCCTCATATGAACTTCAGATGCACTTTTGAATACTTAATACTTTTCACACTGAATGATTGAGGACTGTGGATTGTGTCCCTGAATAGTGAAAACATATTGAGAAGGTATATCTTTTCATTGTCATGGTAGGACCATGGGAGAAGTCTAGGGTATCACTAAAGTCACTAGGATTCATCCTCTGGTCACAATGCATGCCTGTAGTAAAATGTTCTGAACCAGTGTATTTTACCTGAACCAAAATAGACCTACCACTACACAACCATACATTTCCTAGAGCCACACATATATATATATATAGTTCAATAGTTAATACTTTTCGTAAAACCTTTGGCAGTCCACACCTGGTATATAATTATTGTCCTACAGTTAGTTAATTTTATTTTCATTGACTTTTCTGACTTGTTTACCTTGAGTCTGAGGGATTCAGTGTCATAAGGACTTGGCACAAACTCTGTATGGACTCTGGCTCTGCCACACAATTGTCTAGTGTACAATGCATCTTCTTCCAACCTCAGACTGTCTCTGTTACTGGAGTAGCCCGACCCACTGATGACTCCACCTAGGGAACAGCAGACAAACAAGAGGGTTATACATATGTAAAATTACACATATGAATAAAATAAGCAATACCGTAAATTAAATCCCTCCTTAAAATAAAAGCTAACAAATATTCTAAAACAAGAATTTAAATAGACGATTATTTTATTAATTATTTAGACAATTTGTGTAGTTACTCAGTGCAGGGCCTAAAGAGTTATTTTCTATAAAATATAATAAACGTCCAAAAAGCAAGGCAAAAATAAAGGTCCCTGAACCAATGGTTAGTATTTTTTTTCAATCGAGAAATTGTGTGTTTAGCTTGGAGAAGACACACATGATATAACTTTCTTCTTGATCTCATTTATTTTCAGTCCCTGGGGGAACAGTCCCAGATTGCACATTTGTGGATATATGATTAACTTCTCAGATACAATTTGTGATAGTATATTAAGTGCATCTTTCCACCAGACCTTAATCAAGGGCATTCCCATCGGCAGTTCAATTATACCATTGTCTGATTGATTCATCCACATGTCAATAATAAGACAGCCTGATTCTGAGCTCAGGATTGGGTAAGTGTACAGTACAAGCAAGGGTTGCATAATTCATCAGGTTGTGGTGTGTAGAGTAGGCTTGGCTCTATGCCTGAAGGTGCTTACTGGAAGAGCTTTGGCCACTGTTGATGCTGTAGAGGCTTTCCTGAGAGTGACTGGACCGCCTGTGGTCGTTAGTAAGTGTCCCCCCACAACCACCAACCTCCCTCTTCTCTGCTTCGTCCTTCTGCGTGCTTCCACTCTGCACAAGAAAACACAGTCACACTTTTATTTGGCATATATGCTCTGTCATGTAGTGTTTCTCAGTCATATCTGCTATCCTGTCTGTGCATGCTGATGAGGCTCTTGCTTGCAAGCAATAAAGATCTACTGATCATTTAATGTAATTACTTTTATTTAATTTTTAATTGCGAACTGTCATGGCAGACAACTGATTTGGGGGCTCGTCCGGGATGTCCTGCATCCCCTGAAACACTATGACAGATCAAATGCATGATAAAAAAACATCTTCCCAAAGAGAGGATTGTAAAAACACAGTCACACTTTTTATTTTGCCTTATATGCATTTGACCCTCTGTCATTTGTTATCTTCCACTACAAGCAAACAAAAGCCAAAGCCAACCCAGCAGAGAGCTGAGTCAGGGCCCTAAGCCGCTGTGTTTGATTCCTCGTGTGACAAAAACAGCTCAGAATCCCCTGTGTATGCCGGGACACGCAGCTCCTCTGGCAAGCAAAACACTTAATCCTGAAAGAGTTGCCTTTGCTTTTTATAGCACAGAGACTGAGGAGGTGGATGGTGAGCTTAATCCCCCAACTACCTGTGCTCAGCTTTTTAACTCCCTGCTCCTGTTACGGGGACTTTCACTTACTCCAAGGACCATATTCCTGTTGGTCTATTAGTGTGCAGTTTCTGCGGTGTAAGATTCTGGAAGGGCTACACGTAAAATGCAAACTGGAAAATGATGGTCAGATTTGAATGAAATTGTCAAGCATCTAAAGCAAGGGATGTTGTAGAGAAATGAGAGCAATTCAAAAATGCTAATCTGCCAATGTCTTATTATTTCACTTTTTTGTCAAAGTGAAGGCATGCAATTCATCTTCAAATGTATCATGTCAGTTTGATAAAAAAAATATAGTTATAATTCCTCTATGGTGATTCGGTGGTAAATCCGTCTTTAAATCATTATGACTTATGCATCAACTATGCTTTCTTAAGCATATTTTTCTACCATTATTGTTTGGTGACACCAAATAAACACTATCCAAAGTTTAATCAAATATTTCTTGTCATATACTGTAGAAAAGAGCCACACCACTCATCCTCTACCTGTGGAGGAGTTCCACCCAGTCCCACCTATCTATAGATTTGCCACCCATATCCTTTGTTCTGACTGCACAGCACTGAACCACATGTGAGGGCCATCTGTTCCTGTGATTCACATCAAACCTATGGTTGTGTGAGATTAAGTGAGTGTATTGCCTTTCCATATGTTCTTGTATTTCACTTGTTATTGTAAGTTGAATGTGATTTTTTTTTTACCGGTATTAATTTGGTAAATACATGAAATGTAATTTTAGTTTGCCTTGGCCCCTACAAATAGCACAATGTGTGTATGTGCACAATGAACCCTATTTTCAAGTTGTGGGACTAAGGAAATGCTAAACGTATTGCCCTTATTTGAATATTAGGTTTTTCTGTAGTGCTCTAAATATAGGATTTAGGATTGTTAAGCCTACGCCTACCCCTTTTCCTTTAGAGTACTATGTATTGTTTGTTGGGTAGCTAATTGTGATGTTGTTTATTCTATTATAATTAAATTTTAATAAAAAAACAAGATCTGAAAAGTGACTTCAGCTATTAGATGATAGAGCTTGTTTAATAATTAGACAGCACCTTGTTACATATGTACAGCCTCAATGTTAGCACTGTCAAGTTGTCCTCTTGAGCATTTTGGGCTATTCATAGAAACATGCTCATGACATGTGTGCAGTTAAGCAAAATCATTCAACTGTGCATAGGAAATCCATAATACATCCGGCATTCATTCACGCATTAAATCTTCATGGCTCATGCATTAGTTATGCCTCACTTAAGTAAGCACGTGTTCTTCACCCTTATGTCATCATAACGTGACACCTGCATTTTGAATGAATCAATGTCTCGACTTGTCATCCATGAATCACTAATGCTTGTAATGTGAGTCTGGTCAAGATGAAATAAAATGGCTGGATGACGGGATGTCATTTTATGCAAGCAAATATACAAATACAATTATGATTGAAACTCCCTCAGATTTCTAGAACTTTTCATAAACTAAATGCATATGTTTACCCACGTTTTATTTTTAAAGCTGTTCTTGTTGGACCTGTCATTCTAACTTCAACACTAGTATGTGAAGCCCTTTCTGTAAAGTGGCGTACTATAGTATTGATTGTTAATTTGAAGTGTGTCAGAGTAGGTGTGTTTGGCTGACAGCGGTGTCAGGTTGGTAACAGATGTTATTTCATTAGGTGTGTGAACCACAAAGAGAATGCAGGGTGACATGGGCTTCAAACTGGCTGAATTAACATAAGCTTTGTAGAGTGCGTGACATACAGTGATGCCTGTCAGCTTTGTCTCTGGTGACGGCTTGACGTGGGTCCTGTCGCTCTCCCTCCTCTGCACCGTACACTTGGTTGGATCATTGGTATGCTCCTGCTTTAGCTGTTATAACACAACACATTGTTCAAATGGGAGCTCCCCTGCAAGTGCCAAATAAACATTGTGAACACTGACTGTCTAAGGACAAGCGGGCAGACTGAGGAGGCTGCTTCTCTCACCAGAGGGCTGTCGTTATCCTGTGGTTTCATTAAAGGCGAGTGCTGTTTGGAGGCGTCAAATCTCCCAAAGCTGCACAACTGTTTGGACAAAAGAGAGAGGGATTAAAATGTGTGTTTTGCAGTGACAGATGGACAAACCGTTGTGTGTGTGTGTGTGTTGTGTGTGTGTGTGTGTGGTGTGTGTGTGTGTGTGTGTGTGTGTGTGTGTGTTGTGTGTGTGTTGTGTGTGTGTGTCTGTTCTCTTAGTGTGACCGCACAACACACAAACAGTTGGGTGTTTAGTCCCTGTTTATGATGAATTAGGTTAAACCCTGGCAGTGGTACAGTTCTTAGTTAGGCATGCTGTGTGTTCTTTATAATAATTTATAATCTCTGTCAAAATATTGTGGCCTGTATTTGAATGATTCTTTTTGTGCTATTTGCTGTTTTGTGTTAAAGAAACACATGTTATTTCAGTATCACGTGGGGAGAGGTTCCCTGTTTTTTTTGTCAAAGTAACATTAAGGTGTTATCCACCCTGCTAAATGTGTGTATTGTGCTGACCTACATTTTTACATTTTCCAGCGTAGTTTGAAAGAAAATTGGGAGACAGTATTGACGCAATGAGTCAGCTGTGTGCTTGCTTCAGTTCATTCAGCACTAAGAACATCTGTTACACTGACTCTTGGCTCAGTTCCCAACATTGACCGTTAGTTAGAGTCCCTCACTGTCATGCACAAAGTAGCCAGATAAGCTATGATGAAAACCATTCTTTATAGGGGAGAGTGGCCTAAGTTGTGCCGGTGGAGAAGTTGTGCCACCCCTTGTTTCTAGAAAACCATAGAAGAAATTGGAAATGTGACCACATATTTAAGAAGAGCCATCCATTTAACTCATCCCGTACAGAAGGGAGAAACATGGAATAAGATATAAGCACATTTAAGCTCAAAAAACTGTTTTTGCCTTTCAAAGTAAAATTTCCATGATCAAGGTTTTTTGATTATTGTGTCTGAACAATTATAAACACGTTTGAAAACATTTGACACATGTTTTAGTGCTTTAGTATGCTACACTTTGTGTCTATATAGTGAGCACAATGTCAGCCCTAAACTGCTGATCATGCTTATTATCCAAAATTCTGGGGTTGGGGTGATTTGTGCCAAAGGGCCAAGGTGAGTTTTTTTTTTTGTTAACCTTTATTTATACAGGTAAATCCCATTGAGACCGAAGACTCTTTTTCAAGGAGACCTGTTCCCATTTACACGTTACCATTCACACACCGATAGCAGGCTAACTATCGACATTCACACGAGGCAAGGTGGGTGAAGTGTCTTGCCCAAGGACACAACAACTATGACACAGGTGGCAGGGCGGGGATCGAACCTCCAACCCTTTGATCATTGGCCGACCCGCTCTACCAACTGAGCCACAGTTATAAAGTAAGTAAGTAAGTAAGTAAAATGTATTTATAAAAGCACATTTATAACAGTTTGCACTGTCCAAAGGGCTGAACATAGTGCATTCAGTAGGTAAAAAATTAAGGTAAAATAACAATAACTAAAATAAAAGTCATAAAGCCCAGGCATCCACATATAAACAAAGATAGTAGTGCAGAGGTAAGATAGTTAATGGGGAGGAAAAACCAGGGTGTACAGATGGGTTTTGAGCCTTGATTTAAAGGCAGAAATGGAGGGGGAATTGCATATGCCAGGTGGCAGTTGGTTCTAAAAGGGCGGAGCAGCTAGTGCAAAGTACATTTCTGAGAGTTGTGCCATTGACATGGCTGTATACGCTGGTCACCAAAAGAAAGTGATTGTGTACAGTAGCTCAGAAGAGAGTGACATCTCCATTCCACTTAACGACACCACTGATGAGAGTTCAGATGGCCAGAAAGATGATGATGGTGACTTTGTCATTGTGAGCTTTTGCAGGTAAAACCATTAGATCTGCTAGGCCTTGTTTAAGAAAATTGTCCTTCAATCTTTGTAAAACATTACTTTATTCTTAAATACACCTTAAATAAGTGATTGTCTAATGGATTTATCTTGCATTACAGTTTATGAGATATATAGCAATGGCACAATTTACCCCATGGTATTCTCTCCAACGGCACAACTTACACCACACCTGGCAAAAAGTTGTCTTGTGGCAAGTTGTGCCACAAGACAACTTTTTTTTCCGAAAGCTATATTTCTTCAACAGTTTATTCCAGATCCAAAGTTTTTATTGCCAGGGATGCACAACACCCTAAAATGTATGTACATATGAGAGTTGGAGATGTTACTGTCAAAGCCTCACTTTGAAGTCACTTTGAGTAAAAAGTGGCACAACTTAGGCCACTCTCCCCTAAACATGGATATTTACCATTTAAATTATTAATATTTTTTTTTTATTTTTTTTTTTTAATCAAAAACTTTGAAAAGTGTTTTTTAAAAGCTGCTGCCTCCCACATTCCATATGTCATATCAACTGTAACATGTTTTGTATGTGTTTAGCTAGGCTCAACAACACTCAACCTTGGGTACACACATAGTTAGTAGGGTACACATCATCTGTTCTAGTTCTAGTTACATATAATATTATTAAATGGAAAACACATTGGCGTTTCAAACTGAGGCTGAACAATTAAACAAAGCTCCAAAACCATTTGGTTCAGAATTTCCCTCAAAGCAATAAAAAAAAAAGTATGACGTATTAGCTGGAAATTCTAATTACTGTTTAGTTTGCTCAATGTTCCCTGAAGAGCTCTGAGGTGCAATTACAGAGCCAGGCCCAGCAAAGCACGGTTTGATGATACTTTGGAGATGGTGGGAGCATGGCTATGACTAAACTGCAACTACAGAGAGAGTGAGAGGAATCATAGAGTGTACTTTGGCACGGGAGGAATTACTTAACACGTCAAACCAAAGCTGTTTAAAGATCACATGTTAGCATCATTTGAGACATAATAAGCCTATACTGGTAAAAAAAAAAAGTGATGGTTTGCGCTATTCCAGAAATTCCATAGGAAGTAGGTCTGCAGGTTTACAACTACAATGGAAATAAAGTTTTGTGGCGATAATATTTGGCAGAAGCAGTGGAGCAGTGGAGCAATGCAGTAACAATAGTTCAACATTATCAGTGCAGAGAGTTCAACAAGGAAATATACAGTATACCACTCTCATATCAGAGGTAACAGCTCCACTAAAGCTCACTGAATAACACATTATAACTTGATGTTTAAAGCTCTAGTGTGTAACCACTGTGGGGGGGGGGCGACACCTGTTTGTAAACATTTCCAAACAGAGATTTTTGCAGAGCTGAATCAACTTTGTGACTGTCAAATCATTCGCCAATGGCTTGAATAGTAACGCACCGTAGCTAACCAATGTAAAATAGAAGGGGACAAGGTCGTCAAACTATTTATTTCAAGATTTCTCTCTTACTGTGTTTTGTGTGAGAGGCAGGTCCGGGTCTGGACAGATGGTTTGCTGAGGTGACAGCTCCGACTGCTTGCTGTCCAGTTCCTGTATCAAGCTCTCAAAGCGATCCCATTCTGTTGCCCAGGGCAGGGACAAGGCGCCGCCACACAGACGCAGCTCATGTCGAGGTTGTTGACAGCTGTGGTAGAAGTCACACGGGCTCCACAGATCGTTTCTCAGACGTGGGCCCCAGAACCCTTCCTCGTCTGAGTTTTCCTGGGGAGCTCTGGCCTGTTGTTGTTGCTGCTGCTCCCGGTGCGGTGATGTGGCAGTCTTAGAGGGCTTCTTTCCGTTCTCCTCCCCAGGCCCATGCAGGTCAACACCGGATTGTTACTCGACACATCTGTCAAAATGACGTGAAGATGAGTCAAAAGGATTCATGTTAAAATCGAGAAATGTTACCTGGCAGTTATATTTGTCCGCCAGGCTACCGTTTTAGAATGGTTAAAGTACAGTGGTGGTGGGCAATGCTTTAGAGAAGGTAAAGCTCCTAAGAAGCTACACTATGTCACAATGTCACTGCTACCTGACAATAGTAAGGTCCCCTCCAAAGTTCATCTTTGAGTCAGAGTGGACATTTTTGCGAACAAATCCCTCGAAGCATTCTTGAGACATTGTGCTTACGATACGCATGGTCACAGTAACATTGACCTTTGACATCCAACATGTAATCAGGTATCCTCTGAAGGACGTAAAACCAAAAACTAAATGCCTCTGGCCTTGGGCTAAGACTGGCGCAAGAGCATAATAACAGATTGAATGCAGCGTTTTGAATAGGTTGAAGAAAACTCCTCCACAATAACTCACCATCGCTCTCAGATGTGCTCCTCCATTTTTCATCACCACTCTGATGCACCTGCTTCTGTAACTTCTTCTTTCTTCCTGTGCTGTGTATTGTTTCTGCTGTGTCAGCTGCTGTTTCACTGCCCTGGAATGAATAAAGAATAAGTCAATTCAATGCAGAGCACAACGCATTACAGACACAGCGTGTATAAGGGGAATAGAGATTTTACAAACATATTGCGAACCCTCTATAATTGGCATTTACTTTTAGTGGAAAAGAATGGCCTGGTATTGGATTGGAAGTACTCTAATCAAAGGTTTAGTCAGAGTTTCTGGAGAACGCTTGTTGTCAAAATGAGTGAATATCTACTCACGATCCGCTACCTCTTTGTACATTGTATGTTGAAAAAAAATGGTGTTATTATCATCCTAGGCTCTGTAAACGGGCGTGTAAACAAAGGTCATGTAAACAAAGGGGGCCCAATGTAGCCAGCAACATGCCCGTTTATGGAGTCTATAGGCTGTGTATTAACACTGACATCACAGAAAGAGAAATGTAGGTTAGACAGTGAGACCATAAAACACTCTTTCTGCCTTTTCTCAGGCTAGGATGATCCGATTTAATTTTTTTTTGCACATTTATATTTCATAGGATCTCCGAGTTCAATACACCTTCATATTCCAACCGGTTGAAGTAGGTCTTTAGTACAGGACCTGAATAGTTCTTCTTCCACTGTCTCCATTTAATTTAATGTTACAACTAAGCTGATGACTCAGCTAAACCCTGCTGTATCCATTCTAAGAGAATGCTTATACATAAAGTCAACAAAAACCTTACTGTTCCCTTTAAGTGCGGGTGAGTCTGTTGTCATGCCCCGTGCTTCAACAATCAGCTGTTGGCACGAAAATAATTAAATAGTACAAAATCTAATTCTAAGTTCTAAAGGGCACAGGGCAGCTTCAAAAGGGACGGCCTTACAGAGATACAAGATTATGTAGCAGATCTAAGTAAACGGTAGATTGTATTTGGCTGACAAACAACAGACCTCCTCCAGGTTTACTCCACCTTCACTTCTTACCCCTCTATAACCTCTGAACTACATATATGAAGTGAGTTATCTGTGAAAGGATGGCCAGTTTCACTTCAGATATTTTTAACAAAAGATCAAATGTACTTTTATCTACTGTCAAAATAACCTGATAGGGTATCTTTATTAGGACCTTACAGATGCCTGGCTGTAATGTAATTAAGTCTAGCCCATGGTTGCATAAGCAGAGTTCAGGAGACGAGCATACAATCCCTGACATGTCACTTGTGAGCGTTGACATGTGCACAGACATGCAGGTAGAGTAGGTCAGGTGTCTGCAAGCCCGTTTGGCACACAATGTTCTGTGGATTATAAAAAGACTAACCTCTGCCACCGGCGCAGCTTTGCAAACAATTAGCATTTGCGGTGATTGTACGGTAGAGTATTAGGGCCACGGGAGAGTGAAAAAAAGTAGAAATGTCAAGATAAAGACGAAATGCAATGTTGATGAAATTCTCGACGGGTAATGACTGAGGTAACGTAGAAAGATCTAAACACATTTGGACTCCCGGGATCAATAACACATAAGTAAACGTTAATAAAACACCATCAATGGGTCTTTGCTATCATCATAAGGCAGACAATGGGCTACAAATGAATTATTTACCTAAATGAATGAGAGAAAAGGAATCAATATCTTAACTCTGATGCAGTGAAATTATTAGTTGAGCTTAGAAGACTGTCTTTGGTAGAAAACCTTAGGTTGAAGCATAGATGCATTGTGCATTTTAATAACATTTTACTTAAAGCATAGTGTGTAACTTCTGTCGTCCGATGAGCAATTCTAAGTAATTACAACAAACACTTTTTAACACTGCTATACTGAGAAATACTGAGAGTTTGGCAATGGCTTGAATGAAACTGACATTCATTTATATGAAAAAGAGACACCTTTTACTTTTCTTATTCTCTCTCATGGCCCTAAAACTCTTCTGTATGATTGTGTCTGAGCAAATGATTGAATCCAAAAAATGTGATTTTTTTTATGCGTTAGGGTAACTTTTAACACTGGTAGTGTAGTATATAGATCATTGTGTTGCTCTTGTGGAGAGTGAACCAGGTTCTAAGGTGACAGTAATGGTTTACCTGTGTTGGTAGACTTGTCCGTGTCCGGTCAGAGTTGGGCCTCTTTACTCTGTCGCTGCTCTGACAGGGCGCCTTACACATCTCTGTAGGATCAATCCAATCAGGTCAGACAATGCTTTACTCCTAATTTATATAGTCAAACATACAAATACATAATTCGTTAAGTTGCTTTTATTTTATATTATTATATAACACTAGGCTGCATTAAAATGTGTCTTTGCGCATATCTCCACACTTCGGAGGGGACCAGAGCGCAGGGTCAGCCATAGTACAGCGCCCCTGGAGCAGTTTTTTGGCCTGGCTCAAGGACACAATGATAGAGATGATGGGCAGATGATGGGTATTAGTCTAATAGCAGCCACCTATAACACCCTCCTGTCCGGTGCCGGGGATCCAACCAGCAACTTTGTGATTAGCCCTCTTCCCTCTCTAAGGCTAGGACATCCTACCACACCAATAATAATTTATAACCATTGATCCTTCAAGGTAAATAACACCATCTCGTCTTACCTCACCATTTTATATCTGGCTTCACTCAGTTGTCATACACTCAGTCAGACATTCTACATTAACTCAAATCTTAATCTCAGTGGGCCATGGGTTAGCACTCTGGTTCAGCTCAAGTAGAAAGTCTTTACCTTTCATTTGATGAGAAAAGTCCTTCTTGTCACTCCAGCAATTAATGTCTTTGTCTGCAAAGAATTGAGATGGAAGGGAAGCATGTGACTATTAGTTCAATAAAAATAGTAGGGTGACTCTGAAGTTACTTTTGCATAAAGTGCTAAACTATAGGAGCCACCATCATAAAAAATAGAAATGTCTGTGACCATTTTGTACCAACCTAAGGTTTGGTTTTCCGAAGCAGATGTTGGCACACATGACCTGAAGTGACAAAGAGAATTGACACGTATTTCATTCTCCTAATGTGAGCTATGATGATTGATGTACAAACACAATAAATCCTTCGACATTACTGTACAAAATGAGCTAGCAGAACTCCCATACCTTCTGTGATTCTTTTTCGACTTTGTTGTACTGGGTGGTCGGTCCTTATGGAAATAGAGACAGACACAACTGATAAAAATAAGTGATGATAATTGGAATGCCCTACCCATTAGCAAACTAATCATGGACAACAGGTCCCTGCAATAACAGCAGTTTTTTAGCTATGCTAGCAGCATGGCTTTATGGAGCTCCATGAATGTTGGTCCTTCCACAACTTTGACACAGACTAAATTAAAGGTGGAGTCAGCGATTCCGGAGAACGCTTGTTGTCAAAATCACTTTTTGTCAAAATCAGTGAATATCTCCTCAAGATCTGCTACCTGTATGTATCCAGTGTTTATACACAGCATAATATCTGTAAACGCCAACGGCATGGAGCTAGCTACTGTGCCCCTTTGTTTCACATACCCCTTTTGATGACACATCAGTTTTTGACAATACAAGGTTCCCCAGAATCTCTGACTCCATCTTCATCTGTAGGCTTCTTTGTTTAGTGCTAATTAGCAAATGTAAGCATGCTTGCAATGCAATGTCAAGCTACAGTATTTCCCTGTCTGGACACTTGGCCATGTGCATGACACACAACTAACTTACCAACATGCTGCTAACACACTATGTTGGGCATGCTGACGCTAGCATTTTGTTTCCAAATGTACAGCCTCAAAGATCCACTAGCATGGCTGTAAAGTCTTATTGTTATTGCCTTATTAATAATAATAATAATAATAATAATACATTTTATTTAGAGGCGCCTTTCAAGGCTCTCAAGGTCGCCTTACAAAAATAATTCAATAACATACTGTCTAATATCTCTCACAGCTTTGCATGTACCTGCATCAGGTGTGCAGAATCAAGCAATACACAATATGGGAACAGCTTAAACCAGTAGTCTAGTAGGATAGATGAACGATAACAGTCAACATGCCTGAACAGTGAACTGGTGAGACCGGCCTGAATTCGCCAAATTCAAATAACTTTCATTTAAAGAAGAATTCGGTCAGTCTGACAATTCTCCAATCACTGTGGGGAGGAGCCAGCCAAAACATTACAAGCAGCTTCTGATTGGTTCATGTAGTCAATAGACATCAATCTAGGCTCCAGTCAGACCAGGCCCCTCCCCGACGACTACGTGAAACCAACCAGGGACGCACATTAGTTCAGAACTCGGGTCCTAACTGGCCCGGTCATTTTTTGAATGTCTTCTCCCCACAGAGATTGGAGAAATCTTAGACTTATCTGCGGGAGTGAAATGAATGTGAAGCTTGTGAGACCAGGCTGGTATCAGCAGGTCACCTCTTTGTGGCTCTCTGTCTGGTTAACAGAGGTTGACCTTGGTTGTGCAAGTAAGTATTCTTCCCATTCACAATGCACTCTGTCAGACAGAAAGTGTTCAAAGTGGTCGATTCGAAATCCTCTCTTTGGAAATTGTCCACTGTGCGTCATCAATGTTTGATCAGGTCTAGGTCTGGATAAAACATAGATAAAGTTAATAAACTCACTGTATTGAGGGATGGTTCTGAGCCGCCCCATTCTGACCTACAGCTCCGTAGGGCAGGGCTGCACTGGTACGGGGGTAGGACTTCCTTTTCTGTTGGGGGGCTGGGGGCTGGTTTATATATGCTTTCTGTGGAGCCGCCCTGGGGGGAAGAAAGTCATTACTTTGCATGGTGAAGGCAGCCTGATTCAAATAATACAGTAAATTGATGGCTCAGATTTAAGTTTTAGACAATCATTCTGACTGTACAACACAAAATCAATGAGAAGCCTTGCATCAGACAGGGACCAACATGTCTTCTAATCTATAATAGCTGACGTCTACATTGGTATAATCAGGCTGCATGTACAGTTTATCACTTTATACATGTATAATCGATATCCATTACACTTTGGTGTAGTTTCTGTGCTT
Organism: Ammodytes dubius; assembly: GCA_026122265.1. NCBI lineage: Eukaryota > Metazoa > Chordata > Actinopteri > Uranoscopiformes > Ammodytidae > Ammodytes > Ammodytes dubius. The sequence goes on along the minus strand of CM047519.1, from coordinate 24,098,138 downwards.
AATAATCTCAGTGTTAGGGTTTAGCTGTATGGTCTGGGGGACATTTAACACCTGTCATTTTGGTTCAAACCAAACAGAAAAGTCTGAAAGTGGGGGAGCTCATGGTGCGCCCTCCTCATGAGGCTCATTCATTTCACAGCAGACCAGGGTTTGAGTCCGGCCCATGGTCATTCTCTTTATGTCATTCCCCTCTCTGCCCCATTGTAACGCTGACTCACCTCACTACAAATAATGAATTCAAAATTCCCAAAATAATCTTTAGAAGTCTGAAAGTCCAGACGTAATGAGTTTGGTGTGAACCCCCCCCCCCTCCACCCCCCCCCCCCAAACTCAGACCAAAGGGGCAATTCAGCCCTCTGATGTCACATTATGGAAAACAACGAAGCATGATGGAGGTATTCCATTAAAGCTGGGTGCCCCTAGTAAAACAAAAGAGCTTAATTATGGCCCTATAAGGTCACACCAGAGGGGCACCTGAGCTGCTCAAATGCCTCCTAAATGATATTATGGCAAGAGTTGAAGCCCATTAGCTTAAAGGGTTAAATGAACAGGTTTGTATAAAGGTCAGTGAGGCACCTTGAACAAAAAGGCCAAGGTGTGGTTGTCACCCGGCACCTCCCTGTGCACGCTACTGTGTTTCAGGCTGCATATTTTTGATAATACTTTTCATATTATATTCCCAAATGCAAACGTCTATACAACAGTTCATACAATTGTTCAAATTTAACAAAAGAGACCCAGTTTTGAAATCACTGACACATTTCCCTCAGTCTGTTTAGTTCGGGTCAAGCAGAGCTTCTCATGCTGTTGGTTTTAAATTTGTGAGGCTGATGGAATTTAGTTCTGTGTCCGTACCCGTGTTTCAAAATGTACCGTGAATCCAAAATCTGGCACTTGAGAAGGCAGCACTGTGTTGACAGCTATGTCATGTTTTAGCACGTTATCACTTCCAACATCAACCCAATCTTGTTACTTGCTTGATTACTAATCACATTTCTGAGTGTTGTCACATTAAGACCAAGCAGCTGCACATTCATAGCCTACTTTCTTAAACATAAAAAAAATGGTATGCATGTGCTAAATTTGTCAATGATTATATTGAACAAAGTTAGAAAGTTGTTGAATTGTTGTGTCTGATAACAGGATTATGTTGGCACGATAAAGAAGTTAGTACGTTTACATTTGTAAGCAGCCAACACAATGCAGAAAATCCCAGCTCAAGCTTAGACTGCATCTATGGAAGCTAATATATCTCACAGAGAGAGGGAAAGTTGTTTTCAGTGTTGTCTGGTTTCCCCCGGAGAGACCACTTCAGCTCCTTGTCAACATCAATAGCATCACACCAGCCTCTCCCATAGAGACACACTGACTCTCCTCTGTTAACCACCTTGGAAACTAAGCAAAGTGCTCCTCAATCACCACTAAAATGTACAGAAGTTTACAACTAAAGATGATGTAACTTACCAGTGTGAAGCAAAAGAGGTTCATGTTTAAGGGTCCGTGCCAGATATCTGGATAGAGCCAAGTGTAGACAAGCAGCCTACCGTGGCCTCTGTGTCACGCCAATACACTCTCAAACACACACACACACCGCCCTCCCTAACACATGTACCCTAACACACGCGCGCACACACACACACACACACACACCCCTGTGATGCAAAAAGCTCAGGCTGGCCCCCATGTTGTCCACAGTCCAATGGTCTAATCCTAAGAGTCAAATCCCTTCACATAATCCAATAGATGCAGTGAGCCATCGCTGTCCAACGCCGTGGCCTCAGAAAGAGTCCAGGCCACCACCCCTGACAAGACAAAGACAATAAACAATACTGGCCCGGCCTTTGTTTGGCGTGTGTTTTCACTGGTTATGGTAATGAATTGATAGAAATAATAATAAGTGAGGTCAAGGCGAGACACAGTTTTTCAAGCACTGGTTAATTTTGAGATTTTTTTTTGTATTTTGCTATCATAACATGTCCAAAGCAAAGGTCAAACATGTACATAAATGTGTTTCTTTGACTAAACCTTGTCTGTTTGTGTCTAACCATCTTAAAGGGCCATTATCTCAACATTAGTTTTTCAATACTCTGAATCTCAACTTCTAAAGCACTTACATCCACTTAACTTTCTATAATCATTCTTAGCACTATTTTAAAGGTTATTACAGAAGGATTTGTTCATAGGTTGTTAATTGTCTGATTCATAAGACATTTTCATCTTTAAATCATGCTTTAATAAGCATTTTTAAGACCTGCACATATTTATTTATAAAATATAAAGAGGATGTATCCAAAATCTATTCTGTAAAAACTCTGGAATATGTCTATGAACTAATATACAACATCATTCTATAATTTAACATGCAGAATACAAACACCTCTTGAACTTTCGTCATATGTCATCAAATGCATGTCTTGTGTGTACGGCAGGACACTGGCTGGAGCCAAGCATAGAGGAGCCAAGGTTTGCATAATGCGCTTTGTAAATCGTCCAGGAATAGGCCTAGAGTACTTTTAATCCTATGTTTACCATTGTTTTCTAAATTTGTGCCAGAAAACAAACCTGAATTGGACGAATTGCTTGGAGCTAATGCATTGTTTATTTCTATGATGGAAAAAAATTAGGCAAAATGGATAGTAGGCCTATCCCACAAAAGCACAATGTTTCCTCACTGCAGTATCGCAGTGCGAGGCGCCATTTTTTAAACTTGTGTGTGTCTACCGGGGAAGCAGTAGACACACTGTAAGAAATTTCCCTGTAAAAAAACATTAATCAACTGGCAGCAGGGTTGCCATTTTCTTACTGTTAAATTAACATTATTTGACTGTCACTAAAATTGACAGGATTATACTGTTAATGAAAAAAGGGATGAACCTGGACTAAATGTTTGTTATGTTGTTTGCACCGTGAGCGAAGGGGATGTTATATTTCATTGGGCAGATGTGTTTCAGTCCATATGTAAATTTACTATGTCCCCTATTTGTTCAAATGCTAAACACAGAGAGCAGCTTCTGTTTGTTACCTCAAGACACTTTTTACAATATATTAAGTTCAATGGAATGATTCATTTCTATTGTAAATTGTCTCCTGAGTTGAACTAGGGATCTTGTTTAAGATTTCCACAAACCGTTTGTTATAACCAAAAATAACAGTTAGTTCACACAGAAATGTTTTATTTAAACAAAATGCATAGTGAGGTAATGGAATGCAACATCCCCTTTACTGAGGGTGCAAATAGCAACATAACAAACGTTTAGTCCAGTGCAAGTCATTGTGGGAAAGCGGGCGTCTCTACAATACACTTTGTTGTGCTTACTTGATTTATCTAAGGCAATCCGTTTCCTTAATTCTACTGAGTAAACACAACTCTTCAGTTAAGTAAGACTAACTTGGTTTAATTACGTTAACTGCACTTTCCATTTCCAAGTAGATATAACTCAACTTTAAGTAAACTTAACCAGAGGATATACAGTAAACAACACTTATTAGTTAAGATGTGGATGGATGAGGATTAATGAAGAAAACTGTATAAGCTTCACATGTGCAGGCAGCTCATGTCAAGTTGTCCCTTCCAAGTTTTATGGTAAATTAACAGGAAAGTTCAGTATTTTTGAAAAACATTACTGTTCCGTAAAATAACAGCAAAGGACCATAATTCAACAGACTGCCTTTTATTTTAACAGTTAAATGCTGTTTTTATAAATAACAGGTAAATGCTGTTGAAATCCTGCTGTAAATTTACAGCAATTGTTTACAGTGCACATTTACCTCTTATCTAACCAGGGGGACACTTGAAAAAAAAATATGTGTGTTTTCGCTCTGATAAATCCCATAAATCTCTAAGATACAAACCTCTTATTACAGTCATTTTCATTTCATCTATTCAGAGGAAAAAACACTTCCCTTTAAGAGAGTTTTTTTCCGGTTGTACTTCTCCTCCCCGGGCGGTGGTCCCACAGTGAGCGAGGAGAAGGCTTCTGAAAATAACATTATTACAATTATTATTATTGATGTCAGCCTCAATGTTAATCTCCCTCTTGAAAGCTCCCCCTCCCCTCCCCTCCCCCCCCCCCCCTGCTACACCTTCTCCTGCCCCGCTGTCTTTCTGTCTCTCCGGCGGAGATAAAGAGGACCTTTCATGTTGCTGTGTGTGTGTGATCACAGCCTCCTCCACCACTACAGAATTAGGTCAGAGAATGAGAACAATGTTTTTCCGCTCATGAGCAACTACTTATGTGTTACTCAGTAGCTTGGCTATTACTGGTCCAACAGCGTATACATATCCATATCTGTGGATTTATTAAGACAAAAAAATGACATTTGACAGATATTGATCCAAACCAATTATTTAGTAATAATACATTCCAACATTTTAGCTCTAAAAGGTTGCCACATCCCAGCTTAATCCTTTCCCTTTAGTTGAAATAATCAGAAGAGATGGGCCTACAATAATAAAAAAAGAATGTTCAAAACCGTAGGAGCTGACACTTTTACTACCCAAAAGTCAAAACCTCCAGATCCTATCAAGCTGATGATGCGCTGTAACAAAATATTTTCAAGATTGGGAAATACTCGGGGGACTTTTAAACATAAGCAAGTCAATTGAGTGAGTCAGACGGACACCCAAATTCCAATCAATCAACATCGAAATATAATGAGGTGGCTTACCAAGTAGTGTTTTATAAATAACTAGAATCACTGCAAGGCATACAATTGCAGAATGGTGAAAGTACAGTGGTTGTAGACAATGCTTTAAAGAAGGAAAAGCTCCTACTGAGCTACAATATGGAACAATGTCACTGTGACCTGACAATATGGTAAGGAACTCCAAAATCTATTTGGTTCATCTTTGTCGACATTTGTGCAAATCCCTCAAAGCGTTCTTGAGATATTGCACTCATGATGCATGAGGTCACAGTGACCTTGATATATGAAATTCAAATCTCGCCTCAGTAATATAACACATGGTTAGTGGTAGACGGTGTCAAGAGATTTCAAATAACACTCTCACTTTATCGATGAATACTGTTGTCAAAGTTGTGTAAGTTGCAATAAATTAAGAAAATAATGAATTCTAATTCAATCCTTTGATTTCACAAATGGATATGAGTACATGGAATCCAAACTCAGGGTGGATGCCTGTAACATTTATTTTGTCAATGGGCAGTTCACTGAATATGAAAAGTTGTATTTGGTGATTCTGGAGAACGCTTGTTGTCAAAATCACTTTTTTTGTCAATTCCATTGAATATCTCCTCACGATCACCTCTACCTGTCCAAACTGTTATATATAAGCAAAGACTATGTAAACAAAGCAGGCCCACCGAAAGCTAGAAACATGGCCATCTACAGAGCCTAAGCTGTGTATTAACACTGGATTTTTTTTTCAGCGAACACACACAACGTAGAGGTAACCAATCATGCGGAGATATTCACTGATTTTGACAAAGTGATTTTGACATCAAGCATTCTCCAGAATTGCTGACTCCACCTTTAAATCCTTTCCTCTGGAGCGCCCTGCCATTTACACACAGTCCCACATAGACACGGCCCAGTGCAACCACAGCGTGATATCACAGCCACTATGCACTTTCAGATGAAGTGCCTTGCTGAAAGGCTCCCGGGCAGTTCAATATGGTTGTGTGTGTCTGTAACCTCTGGGCTATACCTTTCACTGCAGAGCCCGTTGGAGCTGGCATAGAGTCAGTGGCAATCCTCTAAGTAGCTATTAGTGTTGCAGCATATTAAAAATGTTATGGCTGCATATTTAATATGTTATGGCTGCCTCTGCTGGATCGTGACCACACTGCTGCAGAACATCTGTCACAGTCAGAGGTGCTGAATGTCAACAGAGCCGAAGTGGAAATCCTACCCAGCGCCTTCATGCCTCCAAGGCCTTTGTGGCACATTTTGAGGCTGAGATATGTTGTTGAAAGGGTTTTTTTTGCACATAAGTCAACCTGATTGAGCTATCTCTAGAAGTCGGCTTGAGAAGGCTAGGCCCTGTAAATATCCCAAGGGTGCACTGCGGTGTTTCCAAGCAGACCTTTTTCATGTAGCCTTTCCCTCCAGTTAGTGGCAGGAAAACATGTTGCTCTAGGCATTCTTGTGACATTATGGGACATATAAATGTTTGTTGATTTAGTTTAGTCTTTAAAGGTCTTATGGACGAGAAGAAGGTAATGAATATAGCCTATATAATATAAACTTTACATAGATGTTTTTTTATTGCATTGTTGCAGTTATTACTATGAAAGTTGTATTTTTCAGATATTTTCTCAGATGTTTTTAATGACAATCTTTGTCTAATCAGTAACATCCACTGTGCCAGATTGAATTATGCACACGTTGTTGTGGACTCGAATCACTGGTCATTCGGGGGCCTGAAGGGAGTGATACAATTGAAGTCAACAGGAGAACAAATTCTCTATTTTATTTATCAATCTAGAAAAAAGTTTCCTGTTTCTGTTACGTGTCGGGGCCACACCACCTAACGAGATGCAGCTGACCTGAGCAGGTTTGGGTCAGGAGCCTATAAAGCAGCCCTGACCAATGGACTTCTCTCTTCCCTGGCCTGCTGCCTGATCTTTTGTTTCCTTTATGTTTGGTTGTTTACATTATTCTTTATTATTTTCCTTATGTTAGACTATGTGTGGCCTCCCCATCATTGTTGCAAACCGTTGAGCCAGGTTGTAACAAATATCATGGTTCATGAAGTTGAAAAAACAACAATGTTATTTTGTTGTTGTTAGTGCACAAAGGGACCAATTAATGAAAAAAAAATATATTTTATATTGCTTTATTTTGGACAGGACCATCAAAGGACATCTGAAAGAAAATCCATGTAGAACACTTCCAGCAATCTTTGGCCACTTTCATGTTTGAAAGGAGTTTGGGGCGGCAGTGGCGAAGTGGTAGGGAGTTCGCCTCTGGTGTGCAGGGTCGGAGGTTCGATCCCCCGTCTCCCCGCCACATGTCGAAGTGTCCCTGGGCAAGACACTGAACCCCGAATTGCTCCCGATAGTTAGCTTAGTTAACTTAGCACCCTAGTGCTAAGCCTGCCCTGCGTGGTAGCTGCTGCTATCGGTGTATGAATGTGTGTGTGTGACTGGGTGAATGTGTACAAAAAAATGTAAAGCGCTTTGGGTCTGTGAATAACGGAGATAAAGCGATATATAAGTCCATTTACCATTACCATTTACCGTTTGAACTGAATGCCAGTGTGCTGCCCTCTACTGGGACTGATCAGGAAAACAAGTTTCAATATTCAGAGACTCAGAAGGCCCTTACTTTAATCATTGATTGTTCCAACCTTATACATAGCTATGAAAACCAAATAACCAATTTCCAATTTCAAGATAAGCCTAATGCATGAAACCAGACTCACAGCGTAACATCACAATATATCACCAGACATTACCAGGGTATTTAACTTCATATGTAAGATTTGAGCTTTTTACTTTAGTCTAGGCTACTGTTATTCAGATGAAATGATGCAAAGTGAGTATGGAGCAATGCACTGTCTATACTGTTCATACACAGAGAACAATCCCTATAGACAACAGTCAGGTCAATAGTCTGTACTTTAATGTTTCATGTAATACTATTTATAACTAGTAATACCTATTAACCTCTTTGTCTCATCACATTTCCATTTGTTTCTACTGGAGACTTCTTGCTTTGATCTTAGTCTACATATTATATTATTGGCATACATTGTCCCAGTTTCTGTAATTGTGTTATTCGAATTCACAGTGTAGTGTACATATCGATGCTGACTCTACGCTGACGGTTTTACATTGCTCCTGTAGATGGCAGTGTCACACCTGGTGATTTCAAAGTGGCTCTGAGCTCTTCTCATCTGTCAATAGAATCGAGTGCTGCACTGTACTGTTCAAACACCACCAGTACTTCCTACTAGTTGTGTCTAAGGGAGGATTTTTTTTCAAGCTTTATCTTATATGTTATTATATACTTTCGACATGTGTTTATTTAAATTATTCAATGTCCTTCAGTCTCGTAATAAGTGACGGTATGCCATCGTCTTGAAAGAATGGCCGTCGTGGGATCTTATACGAGTTGCATAAATTTGATCTAATGCAGCCTGCAGCCAGCAGCAGCAGCACAGCTATTCTTGAAACAGTTTAATTAAACACTGTAATTCTTCTTTTTTGACAGTCTGAGCGTAATACGATCTGCCGGTTCCCATAATACGCCCTTTCCACTGTGCTGTAATTATAATATTAAATCACAGTTACACCTTAGGCCTGAACCAGCTTTCATGCTGCTGTACATGTGTGTATGTGCAATGTGAACTCATAACACACCATTCACATTTACTCCATGACGTGTCCATCCAAACTGGGAGGTCAATGGAGACTTGACCTTTGACCTTTTTGCTCCCAACCTGGCGTTCACCCAGCATTCCTTGGGCTGACCTCTTGACCCCCAGGACGGCCCAGAGGCTACGACCTGGTGTCCTTTATTGTGACCTTTTCAACCCTTTGACGACCTCTCCCAGTCAAAAAGTGAAACGGTGTGTCCCCTTGGAATCAAATGACCTCTCTTCTCCCCTTGTCCGGGGCTGAAGGTATGCGAGCACATCTGACCCCGTTCCACCTTTCATTAGCTCTTCCTTTTATTACACGGCTTCCTCCTCCTCCTCCACCCGATGCATCGTCAGCACGTCGCAAAGATGTGTGTGTGTGTGTGTGTGTGTGTGTGTGTGTGTGTGTGTGTGTGGTGATGTGTGTGGTGGGGTGTGTGTGTAGTGGGAGTTGTGTGTGTGTGTGTGTGTGGTGTGTGTGTGTGTGTGTGTGTGTGTGTGTGTGTGTGTGTGTGTGTGTGTGTGTGTTTGTGTGTGTGTGTGTGTGTGTGTGTGTGTGGTGTGTGTGTGTGTGTGTGTTGAAATCGAAAGCAAGGAAAGCCAAAGAGAAAGAGAGAGCTTGTAGGAGAGAGAGAGAGAGAGAGAGAGAGAGAGAGAAAGGGATGAGCATGTTTTAAACGAGGGCATGCAGGAGAGAGATATAGAGCCGAGGCAAAAAAGATAGATTGGCTGCGTTGACTGAAAAATGTCACCTTTAAATGGCTTCCCTGTCCTTGTACGCCGGACCCTCCCTCCCTCTATCTGATCTCCGTTCTCCTTGGGAGTTGTAGTTCTGATGACTTATGTACAGAGAAAGCACAAAGAAGATCTCCTGAAAAAATAGATAGCCCCCCCCCTCCTCACCCCCCCCCCCTTCCCAGTTCGAGATAAGCTTTCAGCAAAAGGGGAAAGGGGGAAAAAAAACAATATGTCATGCCTCCTGTGGTTCCGTGAGTGTTCCTCTGAACATTGACCATTTGAATGTTAAGTCAAAAGGTCAGTGTGCCATGTATGAATAAGATAATTGGATTTTCTGAGGTTTGGCTGATACCGAGAGCTTACCGGGGCGATCCAGCTACAAACAACTGTAATTCATTTTCCGACCTGTTTTGCCTCTTGTATGATATGAAATCTATTTTTCTGCTGCTACAGTACGACAGCTCCTCCACCCTGACACATTTAGTCCAGATAAGGCTGAATGCTTTAGTCGGATAGATGTGACTTTAAATGTAGCATTGGAGGAATTAGCTTAAATGCTACCACTGCCAAAAATAGAATATACTAAAAGAAACCCCCCCTAAAAAAAGGTATTGTGTATTGTGTATTTCAGCTAAAAATCTCATGCAGCTAAATCAAGCCTGGGGCAAGAGCAAAACACATCCACATCTGGAAGGTGGCACATCCTGTTAACTGTCACTTGACATGAGACGCAGTTGACGTATGCAAAGGAATATGTGTGTGTGTGTGTGTGTGTGTGTGTGTGTGTGTGTGTGTGTGTGTGTGTGTGTGTGTGTGTGCGTGATTGCGTGCGTGTGTGTGTGTGTGTGCGTTTGCATGTGCATGTGTGTGTGTATGGCAGCGTAGGGTCAGGGGATCCACAGCATTTTGGGGGCAAAGTCAGATCAGGCTGACATTGTCTCCATGTGGTTGGCTTGCCACGGGCCCCAGCGGTGCCACACAAGATGTCATATCTATCTTAAATGTCACTCTCGCTAAGTCCTTCACCATGTAGTGGCCAGCGGTCTCCTGCGGGCCACATTCACCCTTCACCCTTTACAGTAATGTAGCAAAGAGGGAGAGGGCAGCCAGACCTCGTCTAAGGCTCTGTCTGTCTGTTTACTCCTCTTTTACATAATCTACTGTGTCACTGTAGGTCGTTCCACTCAAAGATATACACTCAGAGGTATAACGAGTACGGACCTTGTGTGTTCTCATGGGGTCTTACCGTCAGCCCTAAAGTGACCTTTTGATCCAACATGACCCAGAGGTCACACGCTGCCCTTTCATTCCCACTGCTGTGGTGACAGCGGGGCTAATTACCCACACTGTGTGTCTCTGAGAGCCATAAAAGGACTCACGGATGTGGGATGACAAAGCACTGTAATGCCTGGGCTGATTTAGTGGTCCACTATAAGTGCTGTTGTCTTCTATTTTCATTAATGAAAAAGGCGTGGGCAGTTGTGGGAGTAGCGTCATCTTATAATGTAAGAAGCCTACTGTTAATGCTGGGGGTAAAGGATTCAGCAGACTTTAAGGGGGCACTTTCATTAGTATTCACTATTCTTTATAATCAGAAAATAGTTATAGTTCAACATAGCTATAGCTATGTACATTATGGTTCTAAACAGGGGTGAACACACTAATAATTGATTCAGCTTATCATTAAGATCACACATAAACAGGTAATGGAGCATTTTAAAATTCAAATTGAATGATGTGTGTGTGTGTGGGGAGGGGGGGGGGGTATTTTATCAGATTCCCTTTTTACTTCAGCAATTGGTTCCACATTTCATTATCCAGTTCCTCTTTCCTCTCATCACTCCAAGTTGAATGGCATGCACAAACCAAACCATCAGAGTTCAGGTGCAGGTGTGTGCGCATTACTGTCTCATTACTATCCTAATATATCACTATAACATAATGTAGAGTATTTATAGATTGGATTTATACATATAGTATATTAATTGTATAAAGTCTATTTGATGTACTCTTGTATGAATAGCTTCATCATTTGATCTGTCATTGATAAATTAATATATTAGTTAGTAGCCTAGCAAGTATTGCTGTAATAATGAGTATGTTAATTCAACATGCAAAGCACAAAGGATGAGATGAAAGGGAGCCATTTCTAACATTGCGCTCTCATGTACTGGCTGTATATTAGGCCAATACTTACTGCAAAAAAAATAAGATGCAAGTCATTATTTTATCATTTTGCAGCCAAGCGGAAAACACCACCCTTATTCAGCAACTCTCATTTTCAAATTGGCAATCAAGCTAACTGTGACCAGAACAAAATATATTGCAGGACAAAGGGCTCTGGGCCCAATGTTGAGGCTGTTGCAGCTGTGTGCAGTGAAAAAGCTCTGGGTAAACCTAATGTACACATTCTCTCCATAGTACCAAACAGAGACAAAGTTAGCGGTTAGCTGGTTGAACACAATGGGTCACTTAGCAGCTAAATAGCCAGACATGCATTGGAAGAGAGCAAACAGTGCTTCAAACGGATCATGAATATAGGACTTTCATCAAGTTCTAGATATGTAGACGTATACTAAGAATTTTGCCATATCAACTTTAAAGGTGATACGTTTATGGCAAAATGAGTCATTTCTTGCAGGTTTAACTAAGCTTCCATCACATAATATGTGAGCATTTCATTTGACATAATAGGCCTCACATGTATGATGAATATTTTATAGAGCTGGCCTAATGCGGTGCTAAATCTTCCAAAAAGGTAAATGTGCATGACCTCCTGACTGTGTGTGTGTGTGTGTGTGTGTGTGTGTGTGTGTGTGTGTGTGTGTGTGTGTGTGTGTGTGTGTGTGTGTGTGTGTGTGTGTGTGTGTGTGTGTGTGTGTGTGTGTGTGTGTGTTTTGTGCATGTGCCCCACGGTTCTCTCCGGCTCCGACTGTATAGGAACAGAGCGTCACGATATATATTCGCAATTACCCAAACCTCCATTACAGAAATGCATCTTTTGCCAGAAAGCAGGAGCAGATTAGCTCTGGTATTGAATGTTTTTCTTAACGATCTGCACAACAGACCTACAGCCAGAGAGACACACAATTAATATCTTTTCCCTGAGCGGGCCAAACATTAATTGAGCTGAGTTTACTTTTCACTGTAAAAAAAACTCACTAAAAGCAGATCAAAAAGATGTGTTGATGTGTCTTCATTTGACGACTCAAAAGCCACTCCGTGCGCTGCAGCTGCACAACAACAACTCAGCCACCACTTCATCAAAGGCACACATAATGAAACGCTCGCTTACAACAACGTCTAAATATAGAAACGCAATGAAAGTGGTGTCAAAAAAAACAAACAAAAAACACCAAATAGATAATCCATTTGTGACCCATTTCTGTCCCACGCATTCAGCTCCATTTGTGAGGAATAATAAAAAAATGTCTTCTCACCCCGAAGCAATGTTAATAACATTATCTACAAAGCCTCCCCTCGTCAATGACAAAGGGTTTGTCAACTGTGTGTGGGACCAGAGGAAATTAGTACTCCCGAGCAAGACGCTTGTATAACAACCAACACCCCCCACAACATAAATCATCATAATAATAACATGTAATATAAAAGAGAGCAACTGCTGCCTGAATAGCACGGTGTGATCCACTTCTAATTTGAGATTCCCACCCTATACATGTGCATCCGAGCGAGCCTGAGCGCGAGAGCATTAGTGCTGCTTCTCTGATCGCATGCACGGCAGCATAGGCAAGAGACACTTCTGTCACCGTGTGTGTGTGTGTGTGTGTGTGTGTGTGTGTGTGTGTGTGTGTGTGTGTGTGTGTGTGTGTGTGTGTGTGTGTGTGTGTGTGTGTGTGTGTGTGTGTGTGTGTTGTGTGTGTGCGTGTGTGTTGTGTGTGTGTGTCTGTGTGTTTTAATAGGATGGCAAAATAAACCTGTTTTCTGGTCAGCAATTACAACATTCTCCGGGCTCATGTAAATTAGAATCAAAAGCTGTAGAATAGAAGCTTTGAAGGCCAAGAGGAGGAGGAGGAAGGGAGCACATAGACGGGATCTTAAAGGAAGGGCCCATGGTTCATCTTTTATTACTGTGACTTACACTTGAGCTCTCTCTCCATTCCGCCTAACCCCTGTGTGAACCGCTGTACAGCCTCCGATGCTCCCTGTACAAACGCCTCTGCTCCAGCTCTCTATCTCTCTCTCTCTCTCTCTCTCTCTCTCTCTCTCTCATCCTTGTCTCTTCATTTTACACGTGATGGCGTGTTAACAAATGTGTTTGCATGCTTTGTGTGTGTTTTTTCTATACAGCGGTGGAAAGGAAGCAGGAGGGAAATCAAACACCGTTTCTCTCTCATGGCAAAAAAAACCCACAGAACACAGGACTACAGAAATGGGAGCTCGGACCCAAACACAGAATTATGATAGAAAGATAGTTTTAATCAGACTTCACTTGAGGGTCGATGCATTAGCAGGGCTGTGCACACACATTTTGGGGGGCAGAGGCAGCTCAAGCAGGGGTCAATTGTATGTTCCTCTAAACAGGAGCACTCTTGATATTGTCTTTATTGATTAGCCAATCATCTATCTAACTTTAACTTTCAGTGAGTTGCCCTGCATGACAGGGAAAAATTAAAATTAGACTATAGCTTGATTGCTAGTAGGTTCAGGCTACAGTACATTTTCCTGATTGTCCTTACATACTTTAACTTAGCTAAGAGTACAATACTAGAGCATTAAATACTTTTACAATCAGATACTTTCATAGGCCTACTTTACTCAAGTGGTATAATAACAGGGTACTCGTAACTAATTTCCTCAACTATGGTTTTCTGGTATACTCTTTACACCACTGGGCATAGAGAACACATTCTTATATGGTGTTGTGCAAATGCACAGTTAAGTATGACCGACAGCAGAGCGCCATATTGTTTCTGACAACTGCCAAGTTCCTAATCAGTCGCCTTCCAGTTGTGACATGTTCTCTGAAGCCGTCTCTAGCGCAACATGTCAAGCTGCCGTACATCTGTTTCACCCAGGTTTGTGTCTGTTTATATTTATATATTTTTATTCCGATCATGCACGGCACAGACCAGGGGGGTTCCACACAAATCAAGTGCACCTTCAGACATATAGCTCCTCCGCAGGGGGGCTGAGTGATGAGGCGTGGGGGGGAGCTGGCCTCCTCGAAAATTGATGTGCCCTTTAGGTTGTAGAGAGGGTGACCTTAAAGAAATCCAAAGCACTCAGCAAGCGGCAGCAGCACAGTCACTGTCTCAGCGCTGATCAATCTAGACCCTCCACTCCAGCTCTCTCCTCCACGCTACACAGACCCTGGATCAGTCTAAATACCAAGTGCCTCACGTGCTTTGAAAGCCTTGTTACGTGCGGGCTGTAGGTTTGAGAGAAATGCCACACAGCTTTGCCTCAGTCGGATAGTGTGAGCTTTGTGTGAATATTGAGTGAATATCTTGTGCATGTTAGATGCACAAGATGTAGATGTCAGATGTAGTGAGACAGCCCCCTGATGGAAAAAGAAAGCTGCATGAAGTAGCAGATGGTCTCAGAATTTCAACTGTGGCAGGGCCCTGACTACGAGTGACAAGCGTACCAGTATCTCCCTTATGGTGGGTTAGAATATTGGGAGTAAAAAAAATGTCTCTTCCAGCCAAAGCAAAAGGATGCACTTAAACCTTTATTAGAGGTGGAGTAATCATCGCACTTGCTTTCGATAATTACTGTTGTCCCTGGAGATGTTTTTTCTCATTAGGGGCGTTGACCTTGGGGAGAGCGTGTGTACGCACCATTGATGTCTTTAACTATAGAAGCGGAACATAGCTTGCATAATGCACACGGAGGGGACACTCTGATCGCATTGTCCGCCGAGGGCCAACTGGAGCGGAAAAGGCAGTGGAAGTTCAGGAAGCGTGGATGGGTAACAAAAAAAAAACCTGAATGTGATGAAGTGCTGAAAGGGCAAGACGTCTTCAACGACCGACCGACCGACCAGGGCGCAGGCAGGCAGGCACACAAACTGGGATTTTTTTTTTCCAAACAAAACGCCAGACACACACACACACACACACACCACACACACCACAACACACCCACCACCTACCATACCTCCCTAGCCATACTCACCCCTCCCCCCCTGACCCTGTCATCCCCCACTCATTACTCCCTCTCCACCTATCTGCCACCTTCCCTTCCTCTGTTCGTCTCTCCGAATCTCACACACTCGCTCCCTGCAGGTTGTCTGTGTGTGTGTGTGTGTGTGTGTGTGTGTGTGTGTGTGTGTGTGTGTGTGTGTGTGTGTGTGTGTGTGTGTGTGTGTGTCAGGCCGGGCGGCACAGTGAGTAATTCTCCCAGTGATACCAGGCTCCTGACCTTTGGTTGCACCTTAAGGAGAGAGGGATTTCTCTCTCTCCTTCTCCTCCAGCCCCGGCGTCACTCCTCATCGGCGCTGACGGCTCCCGGTGCATTGTGGGTCTGGGGCCGAATGTCAGCCCTGACCCCCCCCCCCCCCACCTCTCCCAGGTGGCCTACAGGCTGACAGCAGACAGACCTGCTATTTGTTGCCTGAAACACCTTGTGAGGGAGATGTCAGGTGGCATCACAGCCACGCATCACCTGCCCCTGAGGCCTCTCTATGCACTCTGCCTTTCACTTAGAAAGAACAACCTTTGGACCAAACGCTGTACAAGGTGTCTATATCTCACCCGTACAGATGACATCGTTCTTTACAGTGATGCCCTGATTTGGGGTTTGATTGAAAACCTTGACTGTGGCACATGTGCACAGATAGGACCCAAAGGGTGCCTGAGCCCCTGGCCTTAGTCCCCCAGAGTTCAAAGGTGCCCATAATAATAATACATAAATAAATAACAATATATATATATGTAAACTTTTTTTAATGTGACAGATATATATTATATATGAAAAAAATATTGTTTTAGAAAGTACTCTGCACGCCCCACCCTCTCCAATTAACTTGTGGAGAAAAAAAAGGCTTTTCTCCTGGCCCTCACTGCAACAGGAATCAAGGCTGATTCTGCTACAGTGTCATCTCTCCTAAACTCCTTATAAGTGACTGCACTGATCGCCATCTCCATAAGGTAACAGACTAACCATGCCTAAGTACCCCATACAACCCCAGTTCAAAAACGCTGAACTATCCCTTTAAGTTGTCAGATAAATGAAGATGAGTAAACATTAGAATATTTTCCCCTGAAGTGTAGTTAAGTAGAAGAAGTAAGCAAGAAAATCAAATATTCAAGTTACGTAATAGTGCTTCAAACTTGTATTTTAAGTACCCCCGTTGAGTAAATGTTACATTCCACCTCTGACTCTAGCAGATAACTGCACAAGTGCAAAATGCAGGCAGGGATTCAGCTAAACTAACTTAAAACTAAAATCATCCTTTTGCCAGCCAAACACTCCCTGTGAGAGTTCAGAGCGATGAGTTCAGCTGTCAGAAGCATTTACGTGGCTATGTCTTGATTTTTACTAAGAGAGAAAATGAAGCAAAACAGCAATGCATAACAGCTCAGGAACTGGAGAAAAACAAACGGTCTCCAGTGATCAACCCTAATGAAGTAAACTGAATTTGGGCGTATTCAAAGGGAAATGTATAATTGCATAAAGTGTAATTGGCCCAGACATGACCTCCCCTCTCCTTTGGCAAAAACACAAAGGTTAAACAGAGTGCGAAAGCTGCTTAACATCCACAAACCAGCGACGCTTTTTTTTTTTTTTTTTTAAAGCAGCGCAAGGACAAAAACAATGAGGCGTTCATCCCCGAGACAGCTTCAGGGAAACAGCAGTGTGGAGGAGAGAGAAAAGATGATCAAAAAAAATCTACAGACAAGAAAGAGAGAGAAGAGAGAGAGAGAGAGAGAGAAGAGAGAGGAGAGAGAGAGAGAGAGAGAGAGAGAGAGAGAGAGAGAGAGAAGAGAGAGAGAGAAAGAGAGAGAAAGAGAGAGATAGAGATAGAGAGAGAGCAGGAGGAGGAGGAGAGTCATCAAGAGATCAGGGTGACCCTGCGCCAGTCAGGAACATGTTCTGCCTAGAAGCTTAAGGAGAAAGCCCAAAGTTTGTCCACTGAGTAATCTCTCCGCTGTCAACATCCTGGGGACTCGGCCTTGACACTGACCATGTTGCAGGGCCGCGCCGCCCTCCCAGAGCTCTGCCTGACATGGAAGAGGCATGTTTTGGCGAAATGTTGCTTTCCGAGCAATCAGCAGACAATAGGCTATAACAGGTGCATCTTCAAAAAATAAAATAAAAAAAGTCCAATCAAAAAGTGAAACTTTCGCTTATTCTAGATTCATTAGACAAAGGTGAAATATGTCAGGCCTTTCTTTTTTGGGGATTTCGATGTTAACGGCTTACAGCCATAGCTATAGGCCATATAAAATGGAGATAGCATCCGGACTGATCTCAGTTATTCCACCTGCATCCAATCGTCCTGGCCTATATGCGCGTCGCCATCTTGTCAGATTTTGACTCAGCCTCATTTCCTCTTACTGAAAAAGGGCATTGACGTGACGTTGGGGGGAGGGAGATTCATACATGTTAACCTCAAATAGAATAAAAACTACCCTGGTACAAAAATGTAATCCCTGTCAGTGTTGTCATGGAGATATGACCTAGACATACAGACTAGAATGTTTTTTGGTACCAGGCCTTAAATAGGTTTAATAATGCTGTGAAAACTGCCTATTGAACATGGGAGTCAATGAGAAATTGCTCTGTTTTGAAACCTGCTCCTAGTAGCCACTTGGTGAACTGCATTTTCTTGTCACTTCTGCATTGGATGCTGGTAGAAATTCGCTGTGGTTGGGGCATGCTTACAGCTCATGGAATAAAAGATCCAGTATCTCGAAACATTAGAATATGACATAAAACCAATTTTAAGTTTACACATTTTGAGTTTACAATACAGAAATGTCAACCTTCTGAAAAGTATTTTTAGATTATTTTTTCTGAATGAGTCTAGAATACATGAAAGTTTCTCTTTTTCAGTTAAATTACAGAAATGTTTCATTGATATTCAAAATTGTTGAGATGCACTTGTACATACACCTCCTTTAACCCTCATATAAGGTAAGAGTTTATAAAAAAAGACACTGCAGGCTGAGGAATTCTCAAAACTATCTTCAAGGATTTTTCAGGGGGGTGCCAAAGCAGGGGGTGGGGGGAAGCACACTAAGAAAAAACATCATAGCAGATGGTGTCTTGCTTTGATATGTGTCAGTTTTAATGGAGCTTACCTACCTTCAAAGAAAAACCAACTGCTTACTTTAATTGAGCGCGCCTGATCAAGTAGCCTACATAAGTCTGTGGCAAAAAAGCACAGAGCTGTCTAAAGCGATTTTAACAACTGACCAGAAGTCGCTTGTTCTCAATAAATGACAATACAACCAGAGCAACACCTTTACATACAGTAACACTTTTTTAAAGGATTCATTAAAGGAGACGTAAGTGATATTTTCTTTTTGTTAATATATGTGTTAAATGACTTTATATCCATACAGTTATCACTTAAACAGTATGCACAGTTCATAACACAGGTCACCCAGATATTCAGCTTGGCTGTAATTGCCAGATACAATTTCGAGTATCCCGCTCGTTTTTATCCAATCAGGAGACAGAGCGCTATAAAGAGGCGGGTCTCTGTGTCGGTAAAAAATTACGTTAATCTGGTGGTGACGTATAGGGACGAGGGAGGGGACTTCTTACTGCAGTTGTTAGCAGTTACTAGTTGAACTTGAGAATGCCAAATAATTACCTGACGCAGCTGGACATGGTTGCTTTTATGCCGTAATAGGCCTACCAAACAGGAGGAAATAGTGAATCTGTTGAGGACCATGTTCAGCCACAGAGTTGGTATACGCAATTAAGTATTTACTGACCGAGACAGTTTGTGACTTAAAATGAACTGTGCAGCAGCGTGGCACATTCTGACGAGTCTTTGAAACACAAAGACAATATTTAGTGGGATCAGTTCGATACTGACCTGTGTCTCTGTATTGGATTTTCGGATTATAAAGACAAATATAAAATCTCACAAATTTATCCTTTACATTTTGATGTATCTAAGATTAAAACTGCAATCCTGGCATAAGCTATAGAGTGGTCAACTATTATCTTTAATCCTAACTCAACAATCGTACAACCTATAATCTTGACCTCTTGAATTTGCCCTTTTCATCACACTATTGTAACTTACTCTTTAATTACCATGTCGGCTAAGTATATTTAATGCTCGGCCGCTTCCAAAACATGAGCTGAGGTCTAGGGACATGATTTTGAGGATTGAATGCAGCAGCCATCCCTTCTTTTGCCTGACCCTACTGGAACATTGCTGACCTCTCCTCTCAGCTCCTTTGTTAATACAGCAGCTCTTCACTGTGTATACTATAATTTGCATTTTAGAATTGTTAAACAAATACCCACCCATGGCTCCTTCTCCCTACCACCCACTGTGAATCCTCCGCCCACTCTCCTCTAAAGCCAGCCAAAGGTAATAGCAGGCATACGGTGGAGGCTGCTCCAAATGTTAGCCCAGAGAGAGCGGGGTCAAAGGTTGAATTATTCATATGAATGAGTAGAGGAAATAGTCAACAAATGTTTTAGAAGTTTTAGCTTAGCAGTAGCATCACCTATGGAAAGCCTTTTTAGCATTTATTCTATCATTCATTTATATCTGATCTGATCTTAGTTTCCTCCATTTGTTTACTAGTCAACTTCAAAAGGCCTCTTTTGACCTTACTAGGGTCACAAGTTAAAAGCATCAACTCAGTCACTGTAAAATCCAAAACACTTTTTGACAAAAAATCAGAGAATATCATACCATCCGCTACCTGTCCGTAGGGTGTGTGTGCACTGAAAAACATCTGGTGTGTATACACAGCCTAGGCTCTGTAAACAGGTATGTTGCTAACTGAGGTGAGCCCCCCTTTGTTTACATACCCTTTGGTTGCGTACCCATATATGAAGCCTCTCTTTATGAACACCAGACATTTTTCAGCGAACACAATACGGACTAGTAGCAGATTGTGAGGAGATATTCACTGATTTTGACAAAAAGTGACTTATCAAGCATTCTCCAGAATTGCTGACTCCACCTTTAAATAGTGGAGGAACCTGACATCTGATATGAAGGATATGGAGTAAATGCACAAACAGCTTTCCACATCCATATGCCAGAGACTCCTCAGCTTGATGGTGAATGACTCGATTCAAATGGAATCATTTGTTTAATTTATTAAGTGGCTCCCTGCAGCATTTTTGTATAAAGCGGAGCTGTAAAACTATTGCATTATCGAGCAGGGGCCGCATGGGCTACACATGACAACATTCCCGTGCGCATTAGCTGATGATGTCAGAGGCAGGGAGGCAGATATTTTTGCCACTTGGCATTTTGGAAATGTGGTACGGCCATTGCTGTCAGTGGCTGAGTGTGTGTGGGACTGCGGATCAATAGCCAGCCTATTGGGTAGACAGTGGCGGTATGCTGCAGTGCAATCTAGGAGTTTCCTCTGGGGAGAAATAGGTCACAAGGGGGTGCAGAGCGTCTGAGCTGCTCATGTTGTTTAAGATGGGAGCACAGGCTAGCGCTGTGTGTTTGTGTTGCAGCTGCTGAGGCGTGAAATGGAACTCAGGTAGCTGGGCGGGCCTCGGGCCTTCGCTGAATCTTCCGCCAAGTGATTACTTTACTCCATTGATTTTTCTCCCTCCTCCACTGATCTGAGAAGATCACTGGAAAGAGAGAGAAGGAGAAAACAGAGAGAGAGAGGGAGAGAGGGCAGGGGAACCATTGATTGACCTAGTACCGAGATTCAACGATTGACAGCAGAACCTCGAGTGGCAACGCTCCCCTCTTAGCCCGTTAATCTATGACTGAGATCCTCTGTACATTCAGGGTGTACTGTTGTATAAATCCTTACAGATAGAGGCCAAGTCTCTTCCTATGCAAACACGTTGAGACGTTGAGTCAAAACACATGGCGCTGTTCTCTAAAACCCCCCATCGCTGTCAGATTGAATGCACCATTAGGAACATCTTACCCATGTCTAATACATCGCCTTATTAGGGATATATATACTACTACTCACTGCACATTATGGTGGGCTGCGCACACAGTATGTTTCTCTCTTTGCATGGTCTTATCAAGGTTTGTTGACCTGGCGGGGCCGAGTAAATATATTCATGAGTTTTTGAATGGTTTATTTCATTTTCATAACGCGCCGCATCGTTTTCAGACGGCATGGCATCTCGGTAGAATCAAAGCCGTGACTCCCTAACCTCCGAGGCAGATAATATAAACACGTATGCAAAAGGAGCTTGTCATTACCATAAGCTACCGTCGGGTTTTGTATGTGTAACGGCTAAGTGTCCATTAAAGGATAATTGCATTTTATTTTTTATCATTATGTTTAGCTCAGTCTGGGGCGATCATCTGCCAAGGCACCAACCACTGCAGACTGCGTGGTGGAGCTCAACCGTGAGAGAGGAGTCGCTTGTGTGAGAGTGTTGATAACCAAAAGCATGCATGGGATTTGTCTTAAAAAATGCATGGCTACTTACTGTTGACTTGACACGAGTTGCCAGCACTTTCTGGCCCTTTGAAGAGGCAAGATAATTGATGAAAACTCTTCCAAAAAAAAGGTAGCGACATCATCCACCCAATATTTTTTTAGTTATTTATTGATTGATGTTTTAGGCAAAATATGTATGCAAATTATTTCTGTTGACAACCAATCCCATGAAAATAATTGTTCCTACCAATAGATGTACAGTATAGTAATTGTATGTACCATAGAGCTGCATTTTAGCTCAGAAACTGTTATACACTCTTCAATGAGCCCCACTGTTGCACTGGGTGACACTGCAGTTAATTTTGAGACAGTTCATTGTATGGATACAGCCATAACACTCAGTAGCCCACAAACTTCACAGCTGAAATGAGTCCCAAACAAATAAGACAATTTACTTATGTTTGAGAAACAAAGCTGTGATGTGACCAGCTGTTTAAGGAAGGAATTAAACCTTTTAAATAATATGAAAGTTTATACGTTTAACAAAGTTGTCATAAAACTGCGGGACAAGGAAAGTACAGTGGTGGGTCAAGAATAAGGCCTTGGGTGGTTTTTGTGCTTGTGTGTTAGGTAGACATCTTTTTTTAATGTTTTACCTTTGTGTGTAATAAACTTTGGACTACAGACCTAGTTAACTGTATGGTGGACAAATAGATGCATAACATAACTATAAATTAAATGGGGATATAGGAAAGAGTGAACAATTGTAGTCTTAGTATTGGAATTAAATAAGATAGATGGTCAATTTAAGATGGTGAATAATGCTTGTCCAATGAATCCTGCATTACTCAGTTTTAAGTTGTTAGTATTTGGTTAAAAAAGGAGAGGCACCTATTTGGAGACGCATGGGGAAAGTGGAGCTCCACCGGAAGTGGATTTCATTGGTCAGAATTGTAACCTACTCTGAATTTGTTTTCTTCTTTTTGTTTTACTGCCGGAGTTCACCTAGCGGTGAATAATAATACACGGTTTCCACCGGTTATGGTGCTAGTACACAGTAAAATACGTCAGTTTGTTAAGGGTCCCAAGTGGCCAGGACGGTGGTAAAAAGTAGATGTTGAGGTAGAAGATGAATGAAGCAACGAAGCTTTGTGTACATCTTCTGAAATCCGTCTGTTTAATTCACAATCAGTGCAATCTCTGCTATCAACAAATGCACGTTGTTCAAGCAGCTGATCAAAGATAAACAAACCTTGCGATGTCCAGAATAATACTCGTGATAACCATCAAACTAAATCGTACACATTCACTGAGTGAAGATTGTGAAAGTATGACACACATTTCTCACCAACAATGTTATCAAAAACCCAATTAATAACTTATAAATCTTTTAAAAACCTGAATTAAAAACTGTAGCAATGGCGGCCACAGCTTGGATTTCATTTTCGCCGGGAGAAACTGAGAGTGTACTGAACGCATATGAACGGCACGAGGGCTGAGAACTACGCTACTGATGGAAATTATAAAAATGGAGATTTCTATGGAGTGATTTTGCTTTAAACTGTACAGGGTCGCGTTGTTGCAGTGACACTCTTTCTTCAGTCGGAGCTGCAGCGTAAAGTGAAAACAAACTCAGAGTAGGTTACAATTCTGACCAATGAAATGAGTTTGGGGCGTGGCCCCATCTTGCTTCCGGTGTAGTGGAGGTCCGTTTTCTCCATGCGTCTCCAAATAGGTACTCTTGTAAAAAAGGGGGATTGATAGTATTGTTAGGTGAAGATGAATATTTTTGGGGGGTATTTTGTAAGAGAATGTAGAAGTACTGAGTTATATTCTGTAAGTAGTGGGATACATTTTATCATAAAGGACCTACACTGACAGTCGCTGTAGAAACAACCAAACCTGAAAAAGCAATGTTTGATAAAAGAAAGGCTTTGAAGAAAGTAAAGGCCCTTAGAAACTACGATATGGTACAAGGGCAATGAGACCTCGCAATATGTAAGTTCACAGTGACCTTTGACCTCCACAATCTAATCAGTTCACCCTTCAGTCCAAGTGTGAGTTTGACAAAAAATCCCTCAATTCATTCTTGAAGGATTTGAGGTCACACTGCCCTAGACCTCTGCCCTAGACAATCTAATCCCTTTTCCTTCAGTCCAAGTTTGACATCTGTGCCAAATCTGAAGGAAATCCCTGGAAGCGTTCTGGAGCATATTGCATTCACAATGAGCGAGGTCGCAGTGACCTTGACCTTTCTCCTCCTAAATCTAATCAGTATATCCTGTACTCAGAGTTGACCTTTGAGCAGAACTTTGTAGGAAATCCCTCAAAGGATTCATTAGATGTTGTTCTCACCAGAATGGCCTGTAGGGACGGATGGACAGACAACCCAAAAAAACATAACGCCTCCATCGCTATCGCTGGCGCGCAGGCATAAACACATGCAATATTCAAGCATTTATTTCATGAATCCTGTTGCTTTGGAACCTGGTTGATCCTGACTCCAGAGAGACATAAAGAATGGTTCTGATTTAATACAAGTATTGTTTGCTTTGGCAATCCTTTCTATCGGTCATAACATTGTTCTTGTATAAAACAGGCTGACAGAATGACCAGACAAGTTGTAATCAAGCCAACAGTTTCACCAGAAGCCCTAAAGTGAGTGAAGCCTAGTCATCTTTAGAACACGTGAAATCTACAGTACACAGCTAAGAGAAGTACATTATAGGTCAAGGTGTTAGCACAAGGTCAATATGGGAATGTGATGGATGTTCACAACTCACAGATAAGAAAAATTCACTATTTACCATTGATAAAGGAATATCACCATCTTTTACTTAAAGCCACTACGAGTAACATTTAAATATCTTTTAAACAGACTCATGTTTCCTCTGATAATCATGAATTACCTTTAACAGCAAACGAGATCATCAGTGCAAAGAAATATGTTTTTATATAGTTTTTATTACTGCATTTGGTCTGGTCGCACACCCAGTCCGATTTTCAGTTTGTGCATACAGGCTCTATGGTCATATATTCGTATTGGTCGCAGATTTCAGTGTAGCGCAGCAACGCGATTTGAGAAGCCTATCCCTCCAGGTGAGGGAAGGGGAGCTGGAGCCTAGTTTGAGACAGTTATTTGTCGTCATAATGACTGCGGGTTAAACCATCAAAGAAAAAAAAAAGCTAAAAGGGAGAGTGATAGGCGGATGGGAGGAGGACGTTGCCAAGCAACGGGTACAAAATTTCACGGGAGTGAACTAGACTGCAGTGTTTACTCCTAAATGAATGAGCGTACTAAAACAAAGTTTACTTTGCTTCACCATCATCAGATGACCATTATTCATCTGAAATAAGTCATTATTTACAACAACATAAACACATTACCTCATCGTGATCCATACTAACTGCCGTCTCGTTCATTCGCTTTCTGTGAGGACACGGAATCTTTCAGCTCTGTGCGAGTGGTTAGTGAACCTGCATCAACTAATTGCAATTAGGTGTGTGTGGCACTGCTGGCATTAGTTGATGCTGTGTCACTAACCACTCTCACAGAGCCGAAAAGAGTCCGGTGCCCTCACATTTTCAACACACGGACATGCACTATATTGTGTCCTAATCATTTGACACTCGCACGGCCGGCACGCACTAGAAAACAGCTTTATGACAGCTGGTGTCGTAATAATACTACCGCTTTCGACCAAAGGGGCCGCCAACGACAAAGATACTAGTAGCCACTGTTGCCCCTGGGTGAGCGTACCATGACAAAGGCATTGAGAAAAACTATATAAAAATTGCATTCTTTGCACTGATGGTCTTGTTTGCTGTTACGTGTAATTTATGATCATCAGAGGAAAAATGTGACTGTTTCCGAAATATTTAAAAGTTCCTCCAAGCAACTTTAAAGTACATATCTACAAATATGTACATAAGAACCAAAAGGGCTATTGGCAAAATGGTCCAACACATAATGTTATCATATACTGTTTATCACACTGTTTGAGTATCATTCAAGAATTAATACATACATAAGTAGCATTTTAATGCTGTATCTTTTAAAACATATCTTATGTCTAATGTTCAAAGTCTTTAGCAACTACAGCTGTCAGTTAATGGTCTGCAGTAACAAATACAAAATCTGCTTGTGAATTGTAGTGGAAGTATTCAAAAACACATTGTACAGTACCACTACTTATTTACTTCACTAAAGGGTTTGATTGCATGAAGGAACTGTAACCTTCCATTAACAGAGTAGTCACTTTATGAACGAGGTCATCCTGACACCTCAATCCCAGGTATCTACGTATGGAGCTCCACTCACACAGTCAGTGAGATAGACAGTGTTAGTGGATACAAATATCAAGAGTATGAAACATTTAAGCCAAACACGGGTCAGCTCTGTCTATGAAATGATCGAACAGTAAAGTTGTGTCTTGTGTAAGAGGAACAACAGCCAAAGATGTCCGCCCCAGCCGATAAGAGAAGGTCAAACCCAGTGGTGTTGATTGGAGCATCATTAGGCGAGGGAAACCATGTAAAGGCCACCGTCGTAATTAAGACCTGAGACCTGCGCTTAACATTGGCACACTCCGGGTTCTGGAGAGTGATAAGTGCTTGATCCTGATCAATAAGATGCACAGGCCCCCGTTTGCCACTTGCAAAATCAATATTGTTTTATTTGCTGTTACAATAGGCTTGTCTGGTTGCAAATGAGGTCTGAGCCGCAGAGTTACTTTGGAAGTAGAGAACCTTACCCTAGACTTCTGCCCCCCCCCCCCCCCCCCCTCCACACACACACACACACACACACACACACACACACACACACACAGTCCAGCCTTAATGAATAGGCCAATAAGTGTCTGCACTGGTGACCTCTCAGCCGTATGCCTGGGGAAAAGCCCTGTGGGAGAGATCCACCAAAGGAGGGGGTGTGTGTCTGTATCGGTCTTACTAATGTGTGTCTGTATCAATCTATTGGTGTTGTGTTGAGCAAATTCTAAGGCATGGCTTGAGTGACACATGCAAAGAGATGTCAATGTGTTTTAATATAGTCATGGTTGAAAAATTACCTTTTCACCTTTCTAGCATATGGGACTGGCTGCGGCATTAAGGTCTCTCTTAATGTTAATTCCTTCCGACACAAAACAGTGTGAAATATAATGGGGTGCATTGTGTCCATTAATCCTCCACATATGTTATATAGATACAGAGGTGGAGGATGAGTTAATCTGGATTTAGCAAAACACGACTCCTAGCATTGAGCCTAATTGTCGGGATAGAGCAAAGATGAGGCTTGGAACAATGATTTATAAGATAGGAATCTATTGGAGTTATGGATGGCGCTGGCCAGTTCAGATAATGGGGAAAAGGGTCTAGAATAGAAGGTCATTAATAGACTCAACAAATCTATTCATTGTGTGAAAATGCACTGTGTCCTTCCACCAGTTAGGATCATAGATCACGCTAATGCTTTGGCAGATTTCACCTCCAATCTTGACTTGCTCCCCACTGTTTAATTTGGATGATCTCAGCTTCATCAGCTCCCAACTGAGACACTGTTACATTTGATTTAAAAAAAAAGTAGAAATAATTTTGCTGCTAATGTCCCTATCACCACCACCTACTCAGAGGCGGTAGGCCTAACATCTTGTAATGTAATAGAAAAACTACCTTCAGACACATACCTGATACCAAAGGGCAGGAGTAGAGCCTGTGATATGTACTGTAGTGGAAAATCACCATCAAATAAAGTTTAAATGGAATTTAAATAAACTTTATTTTTCCCAAGGAATCAGCATAAACATTCAAGGTGTGTATTTTGTTTGTTGTAATTGCCAAAGAGAAGGTAACTAGTATAGGTTTGATACATGTTCTGCCCTGATAGCACGCCCTATACACATTTTGGCTTCTACTGACTCTGACGATTTTGTTGGTCAAATAACTGTGTGGGTAGCCACTAAAAATAATTCATGAAATCACAACAGTTCACACAGGCAGTTAACCTGTTTGAACTGGAACCGGAACCCCACAGACACACAGGCCGTTAAACTGCTGGGGGTCTGTTGCTGTGATCCATTGCTTTTCGATGTTGCTACCATCTGGGATTCCAGCCCTCTGAATGCTACTCTGTGGCTCCTACTGGACTCTGCAGAATCTGAGTTACTCACTGTATCCAAGCAAATCACAAAGTAGGAGAGAAGGGATGAATTTACAGGATGAATGCAATTTTTTTCAAAGTGAAAGCTAAAAACCAAAATGGAGACTGCCAATGCTAGCTAGACCATCTCCTTTCTATCATGCATGATGCAGTTTTGACATAACATTAACCAAAAGTAATATCAAGTGGGATGGTAAGAAAGCTAAGCTTACTAGCTTCGTTCTGCATCTTAACCCTTATTGGTGGAAATTTGTGTATCTGGGGTTGCATTTTTGAGATAATTTTGGCTGTGATTGTTCCCTAGCCATAACATTTGGTAAGGAGGTGTGTTTTTCAATGAAGTTTGGATATTCTGAGTTTCATCCATATCTACTTCATTTTGACTGTGTGAGATGTTTTTGTTACACTGGGACCGTTAACTACACAATTTGTACCATTGACTTCCATTATAATGACATTTCCCATGTCTCTGTAGTAAACTTGATGTAAAAATAAGGTCAATAAAAAAATGCCCCAGTTTCGTTATAATGTAAGTGAATGGTAGAAATCTAACTGTTTTTATTCAATTAGACATTGAATCATGACGTACATTGAACAACAACCCCTTCATGAAAAATATGGAAGAAAACATTATTTTATTTTAAATATTGATCTTTCATAATTTTAATGCAATTTAAATGTCAAAATACACAAAATGTACTTAACGGTCCCAGTGTAACTTTTGTATTCAATCTGACATTAAACAAAAAGTAATAATGCACCAAATTCAATTTTCTCACCTATTATTCAGATGGGTAAGCCGGTGATACTAATAATAATCAAAGTTTAATAAAAAAGTTGAATATTGTATTTTAGTGTATTTTTCAAAAAAGCGGTTAGTGGTATATGATCAAAAATGGCATCTAAAGGGTTAATTTTTTATTTATTAAATCACAACATACATTGAATAACAATCCCTTCAGGAAATTCTTTTTTAAAAAATTGTGAAAAAATACTGATCTTTCATCATTTTAATGCAGTTTAAAGGTCAAAATACACAAAATGTACTTAACGGTCCCGTGTAACTTTTTTTTAATAGGGCATAAGGGTTAATGTTGGCCCCAAGTTCCTAGATTAAGACGCAGGCATGTGCAGATGACACAAAAACATTCGTATGATGCTCTAAAATCGGCCTGCCTATTCTTCAGTCAACTATTACTGATAGTTACTATTACTCTTTAGGATTTCAGTTTTAGGTGTTGTTGTATGGAATCACATTCTATTGGAGTTAATTGTGCCACAACTCTGCATATTGTCCTGTGTGTCTAAACTGTATTAATGCATACCCCATACATACAGTGGTTGTAATACCTGACTGGTCACATTGTAGTGCTGTAATCTCCATCATATCTCACAGGTGTCGGCCCTATATGGCTGTCAGACTCACCTTGCGGCGACCCTCCTGCAGCAGACTGTTCCAGGGAAAGGACAGACAGGGGACATTGCTGCAGCTCAGCCTTGACTGCAGCACCTTTCACACTCCCCTCGTCATCTGCCTGGGACCTGCCTGATGTATTCTCCATTATCACCAGCACTCGCACAATCAAATCAATAACGGTGCACTCAAGGTGAAACCTTGCAGGCAAAATCATTTTTTTCAAGCAATGGTCAATTTTGAGTTTTTTTTGTCTATTTGCTGCCATAACATGTCTTCTTTAAATCAAACAATTACATTTAAATGTTTGTTTTTTTACTAAACCTGGTCTGTTTGCTTCTGTTTATTTATACTCTCCAACCATATTTACTTTGATTTCTTTCGCTCGGTAAAGGATTTTCACAGTCATATGTTGTGAAAGTGAAATAAAGATTTGAACTGTTTTAAAGGGATGCAGATGTATTCATAATAAGTTAGATATTGCCGAATGAACATATGTATTAAAAAATGTCTGAAGAAATCGTAATACAAAAAAACAATCATTTTTGTTATAATAATAATAATAATAATAATAATAATAATAATAATAATAATAATAATAATAATAATAATAATAATAATAATAATAATAATAATAATAATAATATAATAATAATAATAATAATAATAATAATACACATTTTATTCTGAGGCGCCTTTCAAGACTCTCAAGGTCGCCGTTCATTTAAAACATACATTATAAAAAGCAAGGCAGGTACACAAATGATGTAAGTGATCAACTGGCAAAGTTTTATTTTATATCAATAAGTTGACCATTTTACAGTATCTCACTCATTCAAACCCCCCTGATCTATTTCCTCACAGAGGCTCCAACAACTTCATTACATAACCGTTGGCAGAACACATTTGCCACCCCTGCTGCTGCTGCAATGCTTTCCCTCCGACTCGCCATAATTCACCTGGCTCTCACCTATGGGGCGCCATTTTGTCTCAGCCAAATGGCAAAGTGCTAATAAGGCTACATAGCTCTCAGTGATTATTATCAGTGACAGCAGGGCACGGTCAGGGAGCATGCAGCGGCTCTCTACTGCCCCCCGTGTACATCCGATAACGCTAACCCACTTGCCCTTCCGTGGCTCTGGCCCACTCACCCTCTTGCCCCTGTGACACGCCGGTGCACTGCAGGGCCCCTGGTGGGAGGGACGGAGGAGGCTGCAGAGGTTGGCTGATCTGATGGAAACCTCACAGCACAGCACAGCCTGCCGCAGCTAGGCAGCCAGGCCCTCCATAGCCCTGGGGCGGTTCTGTCTGTTCAGCATCTCCCTTTAACCTTCATCTAGGAAACAATAAAACAAGAACAGAGAGGAGGAGGAGGTGTGAATGTGCGTGTGCTGTGTTGTGTGTGTGTGTGTCTGTGTGTGTGTGTGTGTGTGTGTGTGTGTGTGTGTGTGTGGTGCTGTGTGTGTGTGTGTGTGTGTGTGTGGTGTGTGTGTGTGTGTGTGTGTGTGTGTGCGTGCGTGTGCGTGTTCATGCTCAGAGTGTGCTTGTGTGTGTGTGTTTGTGCGTGAGTGGGGGAGATAGAGAGAGATGCTGTGGACATTTGACACATCTCCTTAAGCCAATGTCTACTTTATTATCTTTGGCAGTCCTTATTGGTTGCACTAATCAAGTGGAAGGCAGTGTAGCGCTGTGTTGGGGGGGGGGGGGGGGCTAACGCGCGGCGTGTGACAAATATATTATTAACTGGAGGGAGACGGGCGACCTTGGCCATGTCACCTGAGGACCCCGCCGGCACTCGCTCTGCCAGCGGGGAACAACCTTCATATTAAATCCCCGCAGAAGGTCAATAAACTAAATAATTCACAAAGGTTATAGTACGCTTTGCACTGAAATCTGCTAAAAGACAGAGAGAGAGAGCCATAGCAAAAGAGAGAGAGAGATAAAGGGAAGCGAGTGAAAGAGGGGAAGGGAGATGGCAAATCTTTTAACTTGTGAGCAGCTAAACGAGGACTGGTGTCCTTGTCAGCGTGTAGTCTCTTTATCATTGGTGGGGCGTTTATATGAGCGTGTCAGAGGACGGCGTAAATTCTGAATCTCTCTCTATTTCCTCACCGCTGTCACTCTTTCCATCGATCCGTCATTCTGTGGCAGTGGTGGAGAGGTGGAGGTGGGAGTTGGCCCGGGGAGGGGAAAAGAGGAGGGGGGGTTCAGTGTTCTCTAATAACACAATAGCCTCTCTCTGTTTTTAACATAACAGCACACGCAGCTGTATTTATAAGCACTCTAAAACTGTAGTTGATCAACCTATCCCTCCATTGAGATTGTTGGCTTTTTTTGCTTCCATAACATGTCTTCTTTCATACTAGTTTTAATTAATGGTCCAAAATGTACATTTAAACTTTTATTTAATTAAACCTTGTCTGTTTGCGTCAGTTCTTATTTTATGCATTTCAGAATGAAGGATGCCTTGTGTTTGTCGGTGCAGGGCTATTCTTGTGGGCAGCTAAAGGTCACGGTCAGAAAAAGAGACGTCTCTCGCTAGTGCCAGTGTGGGACAAAAGGGAGGGGGCCGCTAATTTGATCTGCAACACACTCATTGGTAAACCTGACCTATTACTTTCACTCGTGCTAACATGCTACGATTTTGCAGATATCATGTTTACCATGTTCCCAATCCTAGTTTATCATCTTAGACTACAAACACTGGGAGAGAACTTGAAGGTAACATATTATAATTCTTATTTTCAGTTCCACAATGTTTTAGAGCCTGCCTTCCAAAAAGTCAAGTCTGTTCTGATTGGCCCTGGATCTAACTGTGGGTGTCTGCCAGTTATATTCATGGGTATGTGGGGTGTGCTTATCACAGGTGGAGGTAATGCTAAGTTAGGATGGGAATGAGTGGGCCTGACTTCTCCCATTATGATGACATAAGGGGATAAGCTACACCCCTGCATTTGACCCCAGCAATCTGACTTCTCTTAAGATTGGGGACTCTAATAAATGTTGATTTTGTGTATTTTGCATTAAGGTTCACCCTAATGAAAACAGACTGTCTGTCAAAATTGGATGGCAATCCTTTAATTTTGTCAACCATATGTCACAAAAAAGGACATAAAGTCGCAATTTGGTGCAGATGTTAATCTATACATACAGTTGATTGTCATCAGCATACAGCCATATTTACAAATGAACTTACATGAAGAAAAGTGAACAATGCTGCAGTGGCAGTTATATCCACCACTCTGTCCATCTCCAGCAGGTTTTATCACATGATGCAGATAAGCCGAGGTAAGGTAGAGGTTTATGTTCCTATGTGAGCTAGAGATTACACTCTCAATGGCTTGTTCACCCTGGTTAACCCCAGATGCTGTGGGTAACTCTTCTAGCATGGCATATCCTGTGGGTTTGGCCCAATTCCAGTTATTATTCAGCTGCCCTGTGTGTTGGTTTGTGATCTTTCCTTTCGGTTTCACAGCACCTAAAGCAGTAGATTACAGAAACAAGGATGGCAGTGCAACACGGACTGGTTTTAATTACAGGACATTAGATTAGATTTGTACAGACTCAGTGACAGTGTCCATTTTTTTTAAAATGTGAGATGATAATAACGTGTGAAAGTCCAAACTAATTCAAACACAGTCCTCAGGTAATTTAAAAATACAATGGAGTATATTCATGTTACGGCCCTCATGATTAACATGAAGAGAAGCCTGTGGATATTAAACACACAATCTCCAATCTAGGCTGACAGCTGAACATACACATTGTTTACAGGCACACACACACAAGGAAACACACCCACGATCCACTAACGCTTCTCGCTGTAATTATGTATTGCGTAACAGACATCTGGAACCTGCTGACACACTTGCAAATTTCCAGTGAATGCTGCAACTCTTGAGGTCTCTTTTACATGAAGGGATGACGGGGGGTGGTGGGTGGTGGGTGGGGGTTGCCAGCACTCACCTGGCAACCTGATTTGGCTACGCTCCTTAAAAGCGTCAAACATTTCACAGCTCAAAGAGTTTGCGGGGAAGTCTTTAATATGGCTGGTAGTATCTGCTGCTGCCGCCTGTGCGTCTTGCTCGTCTGCCTTTGAGGTGTAGAGGCAGATCAGAACACATCAGTGCCATCACCGCCTGTCACCAGGAACAATGGCGTCTTGGAATAACACAAACAGCCGTGTTCAAAGACAAGACATGAAAAGATGACAAGCGCATCAATGGTTCTGGATGCATATTTCCGTGTGTGCTTGTGTGTGTGTGTGTGTGTGTGTGTGTGTGTGTGTGTGTGTGTGTGTGTGTGTGTGTGTGTGTGTGTGTGTGTGTGTGTATGTGTGTGTGTGTGTGTGTGTGTGTGTGTGTGCGCACAGGCGGACGTGTGTGCGTGTGTGTATGTGTCACATTAAGACAG